>JAFMSR010000008.1:40352595-40505402 GCA_022818135.1 Saxidomus purpurata | reverse complement strand
ACGTATATCAAAAAATGCCCAATTTCAGCACAAGTACAGGTAATCAACATAGAGATCTTCCGTTATAAATATCAACCCATTAATTGTACATCAACAGCTTTACATAGATAATTGAATGTTTTACGGTGTTGCAAGCTATTCGAAACAGCTACACTATTTGTTTATATTTGAATTTCAAAAGCGTTTGCAACGCTTGATTTTTTGGTAGCGTATTATTTCAAATCTACAGATATACGTGACAGGAATTTATACTGGAACCTTTTTTTACTATATGTTCTAAAATATGTTATTTTCATACAGTTTTAAGAACGTTTTTTTTACCAAAATCTGAGAGTTAAAAGCTTTAATTAATTAACTGTATATTAAAACTAGAAGTCGTTGTTTATTAGACGATGAATACCGCTACACCGGTATATATTCGTAAATATTATACTATTTAGGCTTTTGATGTCATTTAAATTTTCATTAGGATCTCTTGATAATCATTTCAAAATAGCATACTAAATAAAGTACAAGAAAATCACTTCTTCTTTAAAAGTTGCCGTTTTATACATATCTCTACGTACTTTAATGATAAGCGAATATTAAACCTAAAGCCATTTACTTTTTGAGATATTGCATGATCATTCTTCATACGTGAATATTAGCACACAACATGCCATTTACTTTAATATGTGTAAACGCCCACCCTGATAATAAAATTGCAAGTATCATAATCTTGTCTGGTTCAAGTGCTTTTCGTTTATCTAAAAGGGGAATATTTTAGATATGTTAAACAATAAGATCGCTGCTTCCAACAAGAACACATCTGAAAAACAAGTTCAAATATTAACAGTTCAGAACTGATAAGATATCTTATTTTTTCGCAAACAAATGCTTGTACGTTTGTCAGAGATTATCATCTCAGAATATAATTCATATTGGATTATTAAATGAATGTGCATTAAATTCAGGTTAAATTAGTTAAATTTCAAAAAGTTACAAGATGAAAAATATAAATATGCGATACGAGCTATTTATGCTGAGTTTTGTATCTGTGATTTGCATGCAGACGGTAACGTTGGCTTTAGATGCAACTATAGCCAATCAAGCAACATCCGGTGCAGAAACAACCAACCAAACAACTGAAGCAATTACAACTGCAACTTCGGACAATACTTCCATGGTAACGCAAAATGATTCAGACACTAGCACTGACAATAGCACAACTAATGCAACCACAGTGTCAACCAATACAACATCGACAACAACCACCACCGATATAACCACGACTGTGGCACATGAAAACTCTACAAACGCGTCAACCAGTCCGGACGGCAACGATACTATATCTACAGTGACAACAACACCAACGCCGTCTGAGACTGACGCCTCTGTTGATAATGGAGATTCGTCTAATAGTTACGAAGGTGTAGAGATAGTTGCCGGTGTGTCTATAGTGGCTATTAGTGTGATTATTATAGCTGTTGTAGCATTTCTGGCGCGGTTTGAGAGGCATAAGGAGAAAATACATAATGATACTTTCAGAAATACGGGACAAAGCAATGAAACCATTGAGATGACAGAGACACATAAATAAATTTGGAGTGTTTATTTCTTTTTTAAAAGCAAGGATATTAAAGTCATACTTTAAACTGTAAAATGTTTTCCCAAATGACTGGCTAAATATGTTAGTTAGTTTTATTAGCATCTCTTACTCTGTAATTTTACTGATGCTCATGGGTTACTTCATTTAAATCGAAGCACTCCCTAAAATTGATGTCATATTGAATAACTTCGAAACGTGTTCTTGTACAAGTAATTTATTACAGTAGGTATCTGTGTTTATAAACTAAACTGTGCGAAAATGAGGCATTTGTTTATGTATGTTGTGCTTTAAACTTGTATGTATCTATCGTTTTACGTTCATTGAACACATTAATGTTTGGGGAATATAATCTGCTAGATGTAAGAAATGACCCTTTTATAAAATAAATCTTATTTTATAAATTTTTGGTCCCATATCCATTTTTTACACTCACTGTAAAAAAACTAATATTTTACAACTCGCTGCTAGCAAAAAAATGCCTACTACCTCATCAGACTGTACTTCAGATAGACGAATTACTTAATGAAAAACTAACTAGTTCAGCATCCCTCTGATATGCCCGTAAAATTTTAGACATAATATAATTTCGAAGTCACCCCGTCTGCCCCATAAAGCTGCTCGTTCACAGTTTCCAGTGAAAAAAGAAAATTCCCTGATATAAAAATGATATACTTATACAAGTAATGGCTAGTTACACAAGTAATAAAGTAACAATCTAGGTAGCAATTTGAGAAAATCTGTTGAAAATGTTGGTAAGCTTGGTTTGACAGCCACACTACAGTATATGTTTACATTGGAATTTGTAGCGCTTTATAATCTGAAAGCGCATAATTTCAAATATACAGAAATACTTTACAGGAATTTATACTGGAATCTTTTTAGTTGATGATTCGTTCTCAAATTGTTAATTTCAGACTGTTCGAAGAACCTTGTTTTTTCACCAGTCTAAGAGCGAGCAGCTAGCTATAACTACCGCAAATATATCAAACAGAATTTTCTTTCAGAAATAGACTTTCCCCGAATAAGTCACGAAAAACATGGCAAACGTTTGGCACGTACCCAATTACTCAACCCTTAAAAATGTTTGTAGCATTTTCTCATCCTAGATTACGAATGTATACATTACGTTATTGAAATTTATACAGGTCTGTTCCAATTTATTATCCTTAACAGGTTTGTCTTGTTTATCCAAACATGTACATGTTTGAATATTTCATCAGCATGTAACATGATAAAATCTAAATCTATCACATTATCTACGGAAATTTCTTATATATTTTTGATTTGACCTCTCGCAATTTCTTATTACAATAAACAAATCTATATTGACTGAGTTTTACAATTTTTAATTTTCGTTGAGTATTAACTTAACTTCGTCGAGTACCTTATCGTAAAGTGTTTGATAAAGTAAATAAATTGTATATGAGTAAAAATCAATTTGAAACAACTGCTTCCTGGTGTTCATCGATTTAATCTTTATCACAAAGTTACGCCGACATTGTATTTATTCAATTCAATTATTATCATATTCCTTGGTTTATAGTATGTCATTTATCAATGTGAACACGTTTTCAACTTCATTTTGTCAAGCGAACATGTGTGAATTTATCTATTAAAATTACAAAAAGTTGCCATTTAAGGAGATGGTTACATAATATAACTTTTTTATCAGACTATATTTTAAATGTACTCGTATATGAGTAAACCAACAATTCTTTGTTCCTATACTGATTAAACTTGATATACACTCGAGTTACGCGTTGGGTGATTCTGCTGAGTTTCTGCATGTAAACGGGTGTATGTATTATATAATTTCAAATCATTGTTTGAACAAATAGTCTTTATCAGTCTGTAATAGCATGACTGGGTGAGATGTATTATCTTTAAAACTTGAAGTGTTTATTTGAATACTGTGTAACTCCATCTCACAATGGGCACACGAGGACAACGTCCTTGATCAAATTTTCAGTTTGGAAAAGGAAATGTCCGAAGTAACAAAGAGCATCCAGTCGTCTTAGGGCGTCGCCTTCATATAGTTTCAATGAATTTCATTCATGCGCTTCATTACGTTTCATCATACTACCATTCATGTCTAAATAATTTAACGCCAAGAATACTAATTTCGCTGCTTGAGTATAATTCCTACACTCTTGAAGTGTTTTGGTAATACAGCTATTTTTTTCTGTCTAACATTCCATCTGCGAGACTTTTCAAATATGTCCTATACACATTCTAATAGGTAAGATGATCATCAAATAGTTACTGTTATGTAATGCCGGACTATCCCTCTCATATATAATTCATGTACATGTATTTAATTTTCAGTATAAAATAGCAAACATACTTGTCAAAAGTTATCTTTAATGCACAAGCTTATCAAATGGCCGATTGGCGTTATCTGGACTTGTTCGAGTGCTTTAACGTTCTATTCTGTGTATGTACATAAGATATTTTATCGACGTCCACCAATCAGATTAATTAACTGCGTTAGGAAGAAAAAATTTATGTTATTGTATTTAAGACTTACTGGCAGACAAACAATATAACATCTACGTAGAATCACGTTTTTACAACGATATTAAACATAACCGGATTATAAACATAAGAATTGTGACGCTGTAGTGATATATGGTCTTTACAGTTTGTGCAACTTTTTAACGTTTCACCTACTTTAAAAAAATGGCTATTGAGCGCTCGTGCTACGGATTACTAGTAAGGCTGATCATTTGTTTTCATGTGATTGTGATTAGTACTGCAGACAACACAACTACAACTGGCAGCTCTTCTTCAGTAACATCTAATGCTACAACTGTACTTAATAGCAGCTCTTTATCTTCAACTGTAGCCAGTAACACCACTTCAGGTTCTACAGATAGCTCTGAGAAAAAAACGAGTCAAGAAACGTCAACGACTGCCACTACCACTGCCGCTTCAGAAGCCTCTGCCAATGTGTCAGTGATCCTCCCTAAAACAACTACACATTCATCATCTGGCGATAAAACATCACCCTCATCTTTAAAATCTACAACACAATCAGGCAATTCTTCATCAACAACCACACTTGCTTTAACATCTACAGCACCATCAAACAAGTCTTCATTGTCAACCGATTCCGCTTCAGCATCTACAACTCAACTAGGCAAGTCAACACCAAATCTAAAGGCAACACCAAAGGCAACTTCAAGTGAATCAGAGGCATATGTAGGAATTGAGGCGGTCGCTGGGGTTTCTATAGTAATTATAACCGTTATTATCATAGTTGTTGTTGCCTTTTTGGCGCGATTCGAGAGGCACAGAGAAAAATTGAAACGGGATATTAATGAAAACGGGGATGCAAGCCAAACGAAACCAAAAACTATATCGCATGATCAAATTGTATCAATTCAAGATGAAAGGATGTAAAAACAATTCCCTCAGTGATTATGTTATATAAAATAGTTGGCTGTTTTATAACGTTATTATTGTTGTAGATTCTTTATCGGGATTTCAGAGTTTAAATGAGTGTACTTTTCTGATGTGTTTGTGACTATCTAAGGAACAAAGACATACAACTGTACCTGTGTTCGAGCAGTCTCTGCAGATGTTGTATTTTAAAGCATGACTTTAAAACATTTGATTTTTATTTAAGCGATGCCAGTACAATAAAATTCAGGTATATATAATAAAGGATAAAAACTGATGACAGTCGTGTATGAAATTTCATCGAATTGTATGATAACGTTTTGTTAAAGTCCCGAGAGAACATTTACAAGTAGCTCTTATTTTACAAAGAAAGACGTCTTACCGGCGGAAATGACATTTGTTAATACCAAAAACATTCATAACATAACTTTAAATCGATGTACACGTTCGCAATATAGAGCAGCATTTTTTTTTCAATGATATTGCAAAAGCATAAGAAAGCATTCCGGGCAACTCTCGATTTGAATAAAATGAAATGAATGTGTCAACATTGTTTTAGAGTGAAAAGAACAAGGTTCTATCATTACCCTATCAATATATCTATTTTACAATATCAGTTAATTCAAAGAGATCCAGGGACTTTAAGTTACCCGGCAGAAGTTTCTTTAAACAAATACTACTAGTAGTTGCTAGTTTTTGTAATAATATTCATGTTTGATTTTTTTTCGACGTAGTCGTTTACTTTTGATTTGAACTTCCGTTGGTATGGACGCGTTGCTAACCAACTTCGTTATAATGTGACCAATCAGAATCTGCAAATTATTGGCTAGCGTTTCGGTACCGGAATAAGCAGTGTACTGCCCGGGAGCCTTCTGAAACACAAAATGTGTATATTTTTTTATATTATAGTTATTTATAATAAATCATGTTGCAGAAAAAGAAAAAACAGAACACGTTATGTCAAGGTTTCTGGACAGTACGAAGATCAACTTTTGTATTCAACGAGGTGTTGTCCGGGGCCGGACATCTAGCGTCATTGATTATTGGCTAGCGTTTCGGTACCGGAATAAGCAGTGTACTGCCCGGGAGCCTTCTGAAACACAAAATGTGTTTATTACGTCACCTACGCCGACCATCTTTTTTTTAAAAGATATTACTTGTTTAAATTTCATCACTTACATCTTTGTGTTACTATTTATTTCATTTGTTTAAATTTGCTTTTTCTTCTGTAACATAAGATAAAGACGATTTATTTCTAAATGTATTTCATGTCGTTGTTGAAAAATCCTGTATCTTGTTAAACAGCCCTTGGGTTTCATAGAAGCTTATCGTAAATGAGTTTAAGATTAGTTACTGTATATATGTCAACAGTCAACTCGCTTTATCTTTTTTGACATTTTTATTTGTACTTGGTTTAATATAAATGTTACCATTAAATTATTGATTTAGTACTTGTATTACGAAACGACTTTGAATAGGTTACCCCTTTATTATACCCCAAACACAAAGTGTTAGGTGGGGTGTCCGTCTGTCTGTTTGTCCGTAAATGCCCAGTATACATGAGGGGATTAGGGTTTGAGTACAACTTAGCGTTGTGAGGTTGTTTCAGTTCATTTCGTCATTATGGGGTTAAAAATGGTATTGTGGGGTTAAAATATTCTATTGTGGGGTTAAAAAAGATCAAAGAAAGATCAAAGGGATAACCTCACAAAGTTCGTCTGGTGAGTACGTCCGTCCGTCTGTAGACGGAATCTTGTGGACACTATATCTCCAAAACCCCTGGTCAGAATTAAATAATACTGCAATATATTTTTATCTATCGAGGCCCTTTGACCTTTTACCTAGTGACCCGAAACATAGACCATGCACAACTAAATATATTGGCATACTAGTATTACTTATCACTTTTGTGAAGTATCACTAAATTCAAACCAGGGCTTTTTAGATTTAGCGTCCGCAAGATTTTACTATCACGAGCCCCTGAGACATTGACCATTGACCTAGTGACCCCAAGCATGAATAATGCACAGCTAGACATATTTGTATATACTGTGATAGTGCGGTGCTCGGGGGGTATTCATCACCTTCAGTGGTAGTTCTACTTGATGGAGTGGTAAAGTGTCGGATCTTACAGAGTCAGAGTTCGAATCCCGCTCGTGCCCTAATCTTTTACGTCGGAAAATATGTGTTTTCTTGATGTAATAAAAGAGCCATACGCTACCAATACTATCATGATTGTAATTTGTAACCTATTAATACCCAAAGGTATATGGTGGAACTTTTTAATCATTTTCTGTTTACCGATCAAGACAATTACATGTATATAACAGAATCAACATATATGAGATGAAAAAATATCGAGCGCTTACTGACACGGAAGCCCAATAGTGCCACTTTGTTTTTTTTTTAATGGATTTTTTCAACATAATTGTTTTGAAAATTCAAGATACTAAGTTGAATATTCAAGATACTAAGTTGAAAATTCAACTTACTAAGTTGAATATTCAAGATACTAAGTTGAATATTCAACTTACTAAGTTGAATATTCAAGATACTAAGTTGAATATTCAAGATACTAAGTTGAAAATTCAACTTACTAAGTTGAAAATTCAAGATACTAAGTTGAATATTCAACTTACTAAGTTGAAAATTCAAGATACTAAGTTGAATATTCAAGATACTAAGTTGAAAATTCAAGATACTAAGTTGAAAATTCAAGATAGTAAGTTGAATATTCAAGAAACTAAGTTGAAAATTCAACTTACTAAGTTGAATATTCAAGATACTAAGTTGAATATTCAAGATACTAAGTTGAAAATTCAACTTACTAAGTTGAATATTCAACTTACTAAGTTGAATATTCAACATACTAAGTTGAATTTTCAAGATACTAAGTTGAAATTTCAACTTATGTTAGTTGAATTTTCAACTTACTAACTTGAATATTCAACTTACTAAGTTGAATATTCAAGATACTAAGTTGAAAATTTAACTTACTAAGTTGAAAATTCAAGATACTAAGTACTAAAATCAGTAACTTGAATTTTCAACTTAGTAAGTTGAATTTTCAACTTAGTATCTTGAATTTTCAACTTAGTATCTTGAATATTCAACTTAGTAAGTTGAATTTTCAACTTAGTAAGTTGAATTTTCAACTTAGTAAATTGAATTTTAACTTAGTATCTTGAATATTCAACTAAGTAAGTTGAATTTTCAACTTAGTAAGTTGAATTTTCAGCTTAGTATCTTGAATTTTCAACTTAGTATCTTGATTTTTCAACTTAGTAAGTTGAATTTTCAACTTAGTATCTTGAATATTCAACTTAGTATCTTGAATATTCAACTTAGTATCTTGAATATTCAACTTAGTAAGTTGAATTTTCAACTTAGTAAGTTGAATTTTCAACTTAGTATCTTGAATATTCAACTTAGTATCTTGAATATTCAACTTAGTAAGTTGAATTTTCAGCTTAGTATCTTGAATTTTCAACTTAGTATCTTGATTTTTCAACTTAGTAAGTTGAATTTTCAACTTAGTATCTTGAATATTCAACTTAGTATCTTGAATATTCAACTTAGTAAGTTGAATATTCAACTTAGTATCTTGAATATTCAACTTAGTAAGTTGAATTTTCAACTTAGTAAGTTGAATTTTCAACTTAGTATCTTGAATATTCAACTTAGTATCTTGAATATTCAACTTAGTAAGTTGAATTTTCAACTTAGTAAGTTGAATTTTCAACTTAGTATCTTGAATATTCAACTTAATATCTTGAATTTTCAACTTAGTAAGTTGAATTTTCAACTTAGTATCTTGAATATTCAACTTAGTATCTTGAATATTCAACTTAGTAAGTTGAATTTTCAACTTAATAAGTTGAATTTTCAACTTAGTATCTTGAATATTCAACTTAGTAAGTTGAATATTCAACTTAGTAAGTTGAATTTTCAATTTAGTATCTTGAATATTCAACTTACTATCTTGAATTTTCAACTTAGTTATGTTGTAAAAATGAATTAAAAAAACAAACAGAGTGGCACTATTGGGCTTCCGTACTTTTACTTCCCTTTAGAATGTGAAATTATGTCTGTCCTGAACCACACTGTATCGGCAAAACGCACTGGCTCCCACTTAACGATAATGCTCCAACTAACGTAACGAACCGGCTCCAATAAAACATGGCGGATTTCGTAAACAAAACGCACGTGAGTATAACAGATTAGTGTATTTTTTATAGTTATTCGCAAATTCTGATGAAATGAATACTCTTACGGAATGCCCACACCTGTCCTGCATGACCGTAGCTTGTCGGCTTTTTCAGACATCCGTGCGTGTGAAAGTAATGCAAGTTGAATGCAGAGGATTCAACGGTAAACAGTGCGAAAACGACCAAAATACATGGATTTTGCACAAAATGAGCGAAAAGTTAAGGTGTTTAGGATAAAACAAATGCACTGGCATGTTACTTTTTAGTCAAATCTCGTAAGATTATACTCGTACATTACCGATCTGGTATTTCTGTGGGGAAAATTTCTACCTTTTTAACAATACAACGATTTAGACTCCAATTTCAGATACAACGAAACAGTTCCAACTCGTGTTTCACCAACCATTTTCACAGACGTTTTAGAACAATTGCAGTTATAAAAGAATCTCTTACCCCCAAAAACTCACGTGATTATGTCATCTTTGTCTCTCCTCATTTTAAAATAAACACAGAACATGAAAATATTCCAATTACTTTTGCTATACAATGACAGGAATCTTAAGAAAGCAGAACCTTTTTTTATTTCGGACCGA
Organism: Saxidomus purpurata; assembly: GCA_022818135.1. NCBI lineage: Eukaryota > Metazoa > Mollusca > Bivalvia > Venerida > Veneridae > Saxidomus > Saxidomus purpurata. The sequence continues at coordinate 40,495,611 of JAFMSR010000008.1, read as the reverse complement.
TACATAGTGTGCATCGTCTTGGTCATATTTATTACATATGATATTAGCACGTGAATATTTACAGGTCATACAAACAAGATGAAACTAATAATTAAGACTTTCAGAAGTTGAAAACGAGGATGAACATTATTATTCTTAACAGTAGTTTGAACGGGAAGTTCAAACCTAACATTTCGTAAAAACAAAACTTCTTCTATCAACAGTGATACTTTTATCAGAGATGATTTGTTTTGTAAAATTTATAAACAAAATTAACATAGACTGTCTCGTCCTAATAGTATTTCCTTATGTATTTTCTATCCATGTAATTTCACACTCTATATTTGAAATACAAGATATACAAGACATTTTAGCGGTAACGAGGCTCTAAACTGCGTGTTATATTATCCTTCAAATAGCCACATTAGTTTATAGTTAAGAATGATGCTCCAAACAAGTTCATACTTTTAAAACATATAAAAATAAGTTTTATGAAGTTATTTCTGTTATTGACGAAATACAAATTAAGATATACATAACCGAAATAGTGGATTTACTAGGATAGTCAAAAATGATTATAAATTTACAGATTGCCTCTATATTCAATGTCAATGAAACTGTTACACAGATCTTTATTTTCGAGTTATAACTATGGCAATGTTTATTATTCTAGGAGTATAAATCACTGATTAATGTTTTAAGTCATTTGTTGAACGGTAGTATCACTTTCTTAATCATAGAGAAGAAATGAAAATGTTTGGTTCCTATGATTGTTGGTAACTTTTTTGTAGATATATCTGTCTGCAATTTATGTCGCCTGTATATCTACTTCATGGTACTGACACAATTGTAAAAGATATAGGACTCTATTCAGCGTTTACATCCACTTATTCGGGAAAAACCCAAAACTACTTTTAAATGATTTCATGCATATACATGTAGCATGAAGATGATTATTTGAAATGAAGCCAGTTTAATATTATCTATGGTACTTAGTCTTTGACTAGAACACTTAATGGGATTTCCACAATATTTATCGCAATTACTAATGAAGCTCACCTAAGCGGAAGGTTCATGATAGCAATATTCATTATATTTTGCTCGTGTTCTGTCCGTCGTTCGTCTGTCAATATTTTATGATTCAGCTTCCTGCAACATATATGTTTTATTTGTTACTAATTTCAAACAAACTTTTTGCAGAACAAATGTTCTATTGTCACCTTGGCCCGAATTATCAATATTTCGCCAGTACACAGCCCTTGCATTTTTCAATTTTTGTACCTATCAAAAGGTAAAATAAAGTGTTTGTTTATTAGTGTCCATATATTTAAAGGGGAGCCTTTCTGACTTATACTGTTAGATGTGATGACTATTTTGCATTTTTGAATCAGTGTTCAAAAAGTATATGAGGTATATCATTAAATGAATAAGAATACATAGTATAGGTTTTTGGACGGTCAAAGTTCATAGTGTCACCAATATTATCATTATTTTTAAAACGTAAAACCACCGATTTCTGAACTCGCGCCAATGTTTTAATGCACTTTGTCGGGATGTTCCATCATCAACATCGTTCACTGTCCCTTTTTAACTTTTAACAATTGATAATATATAAAGAAAAGGTGGTTCAATACAGTACAGTTATAGTCCATGATTTTTCGGTTTACTACTACTATAAGACAAAAGCCCCTACACGCCCTCTCAGATTCTTTTTATTTTCCGTTTACATTCGTTATATATAAATTTCTGCTTTTATTTTGTCATCATTTGCTATCAATGGCGAGCAAACACATTGAGAAAAACGAATCGGAACTGTTTAATTATTGCAATTGTTCTAAAATGTCTATAAAAATGGTTGGTGAAACCGAGTTGGAACTGTTTCGTTGTTATCTGAAATTGGAGCTAAATCGTTGTATTGTTGAAAAGGTAGAAAGGTTTTTAGATTTTCCCCATAGAAATACAGATCGGTAATGTACGAGTATAATCTTACGAGATTTGCAAAAACTAAAAGTAACATGCCAGTGCCATTTGTTTTATCCTAAACACCTTAACTTCGCTCATTTTGTGCAAAATCCATGTTATTTTGGTCTGTTTTCGCCTGTTTACCGTTGAATCCTCTGCATTCAACTTGCATTACTTTCACACGCACGGATGTCTGAAAAAGCCGACAAGCTACGGTCATGCAGCACAGGTGTGGGCATTCCGTAAGGCCGTATTCATTTCATCGAATTTGCGAATAACTAATAAAAAAAAAATAATTTTTTTTAATTCCCCTACCGTTTTGTTTACGAAATCCGCCATGTTTTATTGGAGCCGGTTCGTTACGTTAGTTGGAGCATTATCGTTAAGTGGGAGCCAGTGCGTTTTGCCGATACTGTCTGTGAACGTAACTCAAACTATGTTTATGAAATTGAAATTATATTTAACACAATGAGAAGTGTAGTGTATAGCAACGCTACCTTGACCCATTTTGAATTATCTGACGTTATCGTACGAAATCATGCTTGAAGAAGTTTAAAAGCCGTTTAATAGATTTACTTGCAGTATTTCACATAATGAAAAAGGATTTTTTTGAACGGAAATGCATTCATGTTGAAAGATCAAAACGTTACTTTTTCGGGACATGTGACTGAATTGTGTCCCTTCAATGTTTTGTTTTACGCTTTGTCTGCAGAATAAAGATGCTCGCTCTCATATTTTGGTAAAAAAATAAAGTTCTTCAAACTGTATGTAAATAACGTATTTTAGAACATATGGTCATATAAAAAGGCTCGTGTAGCGGTGCCGTGTAACCGACATTTTCAATCGATTTCCGCAAATTCCTGCATAGATTTTTTGCTTATATTTTGATTCTAGCCTTTAGTTTTATATATATGAATAAGAATGTCAATTTCTAAAAAAAATATTTTTTTCAACTGTAACTGAGAGCGAGCAGCTTTAAAGGGACATACCCTATAACTGATGCCAAACTAAATAACATCCAAAACATGAATAATAGGATCTTTGGAAGTATTATAACTTAACCTAAACGTTTCAGCTATGCATTACCAGTCATTATCGATAAAATCAGCGGTTTAAGATATACTGCAGTACCGTAAATCATTCAATAATCTATGTAGAGTTGTTAGTGTACAATTAATGGGTGGATGCGATTTATTACAGAAAGCCTCTATATTGATAAATTGTGGTAAACTGAGGCATTTTCCGTCATAGTTTCTTCTTTGAAATTGCATTTATTTATCATTTCACGTACATTGAACACACAACCTGTTTCGAGAATATAATCTGCTAGATGTAGGGAGTGCCCCTTTAAGCGTAACAAAATTGAAACTTGTATGAACTTATTGTCGGGAACGCATGCATTAGGGAGCACACATTGTTGTAACCGATGCTCTAGCTATTTACTTATTTTTATGCTGTTGTTGTTTCGGGGAATGTAGTAGTTGACATTGACCTACTGTTCTTGTAATTTCAACAGAAATGACCAAATGTTTCACTAGCTCAGCTGTAATAAAAACCACAATCTGACTTCGTTTCATTCGTATTAGTACCAAACTGTCACTGTATACAGAGTTCCAAAATAGAGGAGTAATTTGTGTCAAACTAGCCTTAGTTTTGCCCTGTGCAATTCGGACAAGATGAGGGTATTAGTTTCACTTTGATTACATGTAATTGATGTTTCTATGGTGTTAATAGCCCAAATCTCGACGGAATAAACTAACGACAGGTGCCGTAAAATGACCAGTCACAAAAGCTCGTATTTGCCTTCAATTTGTACACAAAAGAGCCAATCAAAAAGTATTTAGTAAACGATGCATGGTGATCAGATTCCTAAAATATGACTTCGCAGATATATACACGTTTAGAACCAGCGCTATAATTCCTTAAATAACCTTTGCTAGAACGGATTTACATGTTAAGAGCTGTATCAAGACGCAGCAGTAAAAGTTAGTTTACATTGAATAATGTTTTTTTGTGTTGTTTTTTTTTTTAATTTCAATAAAATCTATCTTTTTCATTCAGCTTGATACTATCTGAAAATTGAAACAAAAAGAGCAAACAACAAAACACAAGCAAGAAACTAAACGCATCCTGTCCTTGTCTTAAAAGCATAAAAAAAGAATTATGACTGATTCTATTCTACTAATATTTTTAAAAAGGTGCTCTAAATATTTATTTTCATATTAAGTTGTCGCCGTAAAGCTTCTTACAGTCTTTCTAAGTGCATGTGGGGCGATATCTAACTGCATTTAGAAGAAGAACCCGACTGTTTCTGGAATTATGTAATCTGTCCGACTGTTTGCACAAGAAAAACTATTAACGTTATGTCTAATAACCTCCTTTTCAGTTTACACATGTTTGTTTTATGCTTCAATTTATCAGTCATTATCAGCTACATGTATCTTTTCTTTGGTGAGAATAATGTCCTTTTTAGATGCACGGTAAAGTCTGATATTGCCTCTTTAGCGATCTCATTATTTCTAAAATCTGTTAGAAAACCATGCTTTTCTGAGCGATAATACATATGCTCATTCTTATTTATATCTAGCTCTCGTAACGTTCCATAAAACATAAAGGATTCATCCCGAAGAGGATCTTCTTCCGGTGCAATAAAATATGTAAAAGGTAGACGCTTTAAATCATCCATTGGTGCAAGCATCGGCGATACCCGGATGTCTAATATTAACTGCAAAATATCAGCTGATAGTTGTTCCTTTCTTGCGTCTTCATTCGAACCCGGTTCTAGATATTCTCTAAATGAAAAGGGTAACATGTTCAAGTCAAAAATGTCTGCCTGTTTTGAATTTTTCTGCTCGCTTGTAGTGTGTAAATTATTCATCATCGTTGTTACTACTGTATCATTTGCCTCTCCAAAAAGATAAAAAGAGAATTGTTTCACTATGTCTTCTTTACATAAGACATTAGTTTTGCTGGTACATGTATATTTGACATATGACGGAAGGTTAAAATCAAATGCCTGAAGTGGTGAATAAAACAGTCCGACCATACGAATGTTCGCAGCTAGTTTTGGATCCTCTTTGGTGATATTTAAAGCCACTGAGAGTGCAAGATTACCACCGACATCATCTCCTGGAAGTATAACAAAGAATGCAGTTAAGCACGTTCTTTAACAGAAACGTTCTGTCCATATTCAAAAGCGATTCGCCAGATGCGTGTGAAGCACATCAACGTTACAAACGCGACCATCAACTGACTAAACAATGATGGGTCACACATTCGTCTATATTCAGTTTTATTCATACGTTTTTCCGCAATTCGCGCATTTTCAGATATATGATTTTATAAAAATCCGTTTCAGATTTATAAAAATCCGTTTCAGATTTACCAAATATGACAAGGCAGTCAACAAACATCATTATTCCTTACCAGAACTTCAAAGTTACATAACCTTATATAACTTAAAAGAAATAACAGTACATTTAGATTTTCGACGACTGCATACATAAACGGTTAGAGAGCAAACACATAATCATTTTAGGGCAAAATTCAATATTTAAAGCGTCAATCATCTGGTTTATACATGTGATGTAGGTAGAAAACTGACAATAGAACGTCGTATATTTGTCCATTTCTATTGTATGGAAACAAAGGTACAGGTAAAGATAGTGTTTTTTTAAAGTGTCACCCATACGTAAAGGACACCTTTCTTTCCAGCATAGTTACGTCCCGAAGAATATTCTTTATACTAGGCACCAGGCATGCAGGTAGGTAAACGGTAACCGTTATTGACTAGCTGGCGGCTCACCAACCGACCATATCAGAACGGAACCCTGTTGTTATTTCGAACCTTCAAGAACTAGACTAAGGAGACGTTGTTAAAATCAGACTTGAAACTGTCACGCATGCGAGTATTTTGGGTATTACATTGTAGTTTAAAGCCGTAGAAACTATTCGGTATACACATTAAAGGTTTCACTATTTACATGGGTTATTAAAAAAAAATTGTATGCATGATAGAAATAGGTACCTGCAAGTGTAATTTTGTTTGCACTTATCCCAAACATGTCTGGATTCTTTAGGACAAACATCGTGGCACGCAAGCAGTCCTCAAACGGAACCGGAAATTGGAATTCTGGTGACAAACGGTACCTGCCGGATACACACACAGCCAAAATAAGACGAAGCTATAAAAAATAGATTCTACTACGCTAAGAATAGTTATCCAAAGGTCAAATTATTTGTATTTCATTTCTAATCTAGTATCTTTGACGGCAAAGAAAAATAATTATTTATTTCTGTAATTGGTAACTACCGGTTTCTCCCTTTCTGTTGTAATAAATGCTTCCTTGCTATTTTTTGTGTTTAATAGTTTTTACATTATGTTTGCTTCTACCTAAAGAGTTTGCCTACAGTAATACTGTAAAATGATTCGTTAATGATGACAGCAGTAACTACTTACTCCACCGATATGACAAGGTTTTTGGATACGTTGCTCAGATGAAGTGTAAACTCTCGATACTCTTCTGAAAAAAACAACAACATTTGCTTCTGTAAAATTCGTTGAATATTCAATTTCCGAAAGAATAAAACAGAAATCTTTTAATATATAACATATACAGAAACCATCAAGAACCAGGCACACGCACCCTCAAAAACTAAGAATAGTCACCTTACAGATTTGATATTAACCGTATGTAAAGGCAAGGCTTGTCCCAAGTGCAACAAGTAAAGAGCATCACAAACATAACATTAGCACATGATACAATAATTACAAATTTTGTTCAACTAACATACTTAAAATATACTACAAGTAGCCGAACGATTTATGAGGTAATTTGTTTACTAAATTTCGGATTGAATAAAAGGTGCCTGCCTGCACCGAGCAGGTTATATTCTCCAAACATAGCAATACTGAACAGTGTACATGTAGCTTACACTTTAGGTTAAGGGATGATACTTGCAAATGTTAAATTATTTATAGTTTTTTTCAAATATTCAATTTGACACCAGTTTAAGGGGGTGCCTCTTGATGCATGAAATCTTATCGAAAACAGTATAATCAATGTATGTTCTTGCTTAGACTGATCCCCTATGTTGTACTGTATCCCTAAACCGGCTTCTTTACACAGGTTCCACTGTACCCTTACCTGTAGATCCAGATGACCAGCCACCGCCGTGGAAATATATGATACTTGGCAACAACACGACATCTTCAGAACTATCAGGACGATGTATTAACGCGCCAACGCCATCGATATCTTCGTATGATGTCTGTCAAGATATTATAGCAACCGTTTAAATGATATACATACTTTGATAATTAAATATATTTTGCATAACTAATTAAGAAAGATTTCCCGCTGTAAAAATTGTCACGGCAATACCGGGTGATATTTGGCACTAATGGAATATGATAAACTTTTACTGATTTAAGCAAGTTCAGTTAAATAAGAGATAAGCATGCATACCACGATCCCATTTTCCGCTATAACATGTTCGGATTTACCGTCGGAGTTTCGAACACCAAACAGGTCCTGCACATAAACTCCAAAATTAACAATTTGCGATGCGAGTCCCGTACCAGAGTACCATCCTGCCTGATCATTCGGCGCATACATGTAACAGGCTAGCCCGATCACTAGCAGAGATACGAGCACTGAACCTGCTGATATCATTTCAAAAATAAATATATATTTTTTATTTACTTTTTATTCCGTCCAAAAGTTACAAACACTATTTAATAAAATTAATTTCACGTATTAGTTCACCGAGTATTTGAATGTGTGTCAAATCAATTATACGTGATTGATATAAATATATGTATCAACATAGATCATGTTAAGCTTTTAATCTAGCTTAGTCACTAAGCATATTTTAATGATTTTAAAGGGGCACTCTCTACAACGAGCAGATTATATACTCAAACGTTAACAATCAGCTGAAATTATGCAAAAAAATTAAATAAACAAGATTTTCAAGAAGATCATAAAATAGGGGAAATGTCTCGTTTACGCACGTTGTGCCAATATAAACATGTTTCATAACAAAAACAAATAACAAAAATAATGAAAAAATATTTATCAAAGATTTACGAGACGACAAGAATGCTAGTTTACCGATGTTTACCGGAAGTTTTAGCTGAAAATTTCAGGTTTGGTGTCAATCTTTTCAATTATATGAATAAAACTTGTCTGATATTCTAATTGACCCCATATGTAAGGTATGCCTCCTTAAAGATGGTTTTCATGATTTTCTGTTATATGCAAGTTTGAAATAACACGCTCAACAATTTTTATCTAATACATGTCGACACATATGAAATTAAACATCAACCTTCCCTGGACATTATTTGCATATATTATTGTAGAGAGCCTAATTACATGCATCAATGCTCCCTAAAGATTGGACATATTGTTACCGCTCTGTCCGCCTTTCAGTCAGTCTATTATACTTTTTCCGGAATATTACGTGAAAACGACTGAAATGTCTATATTATTCAACTGTAGACTAATGTTGAGGACAATATATAGTTTTACGGACCTGTTAAAAGGTCATTTGACCTTGGACGAGGTGATATTGTCATATTATTGTTCCTTCCCAGGAATGGACACTAAGAGTTGTACAGACACACTTGACTGAACAATGCAGCACGTAAGCCAATTTTCGGTGTGTTTCCGTTATAAATTAAACGTTGTGATATTGAAAATGTGATGGAACCAACTAACAACCAATAGCCGTTCTTTTCCGTACACGCTACATGTTTACGTTACTGTGGTTATTTCCCTTTATGTGGTAACTTCACTGGGTAAGCTATAGTCTCACTATTTGCACTTCGAAGGCAAACCGTTTTTACAGGTTGACATTTAATAGCTGTCCGCCTTCTAGGTAAGCTATTGCACACATATACAAAATAAGCTATTGCACGTTGGGCATGTAGAAATCGCCCGACAATGCGTTTGTTTTTGCAATATGAGTTTGACAAATAGCTGAAAGAATGTTAATTTACGTATGTTTGCATAGCGTAGAAATATGCTAATATTGTTGCTGGAAGTATTGGCGCGAACTTACCATGTAACCATATAAAAGCAGATCTAGCGTGACGTATTAACAGGTACCTGGAGTATTACATATTGTAGATACTAATGCTTGAATTTGCTTAGACTGTCATAGTTTGTACTTCGATAATATATATAGACAGATGTGCCCTAGAAGGAACTTTTGGAATGCTGTAACTTGTTAAGTAATATTCACCTCAAAATTAGCCCAAAATAAATACAAACGTATAGCGTTTACCTCATAAAATGTAGCAAAAATGCGAAAATATAATGGGATAAGTGCACGTGCGAGAGCTCGTGAAAGACGTCATTAGGTGATCGTTGCTTGCCTCATCTTACACGATAGAGCAAATTGTCGTATCCTGACAAACATAAGTTTCAATATAGCCATATCTCTCACGTATCTAAATTAAACACCGCGGATAGGTGCGATTTTTTTTTCACCGGAGTAGCTGAAATACAAAAATAGCTTCTTTATCGCGAAAATAGAATTTCAAATACGTTTTCAAATTCTTTGATTTTCACCGGAGTAGCTGAAATACGAAAATAGCTTCTTTTTCGCGAAAATAGAATTTCAAATACGTTTTCAAATTCTTTTTCGCTAAAATATGTGTTAAACTGATGAAAAAAGGTCAGTCAATCATGTAAATAATTGAATTTGTAGATTATTGCCTAAAATGACTTGATTAAAACTTTTTCTCTTAAAAGCCAGTTTGCACACAAGACCACCTTTAAGTACTTCCGTACTTTGATTTATTATTACATTCCATGTATTAAGTATCAATTTATCAGGTATTTGTGTTTTGAGACGAGGCCTACCTTTTGAGGTTATCATCGATTTAATATTTGAATGATACTGATTTATTAAAATACGTTACTAATTTTGTACACATTTCGTAAATTACGTTTAATTTCTGAAGGTAAGTGAAAACAACAATAAGTAAGTGATACAATCAACTAATTTGTGGAAAGTTATGACTAAATCTGTCCGAATTTACTTTTATTTAAACCTTGAAACGATTACAGATTTCAGAGATACGCCCCTTTTCAAGATTTACCTAAGGGATATCATAGACGCATTGACGCTTAATGTGAGTATGGTAAGTCTATTCTTCTCAAACTTAGGAACTTAGGAGCAGTGTATACTAAATGCACGTGGTTTGGAACAGTATAAAATTGAGATAACCATTGTTAATCATTAATGATGTTGATTTTCTCAATTGTGGAATTATATTAAACTGTAGCAGTTGTTAAAAAGAACAAGAAATAGCTAAGGATATAAAAAGTGCAGTAAATACGGGTTTTGTTTCTTTCATAAGGTTTAATAGAGCAGTGGTGAGCTAATAAAGAAAACAAACTGCCTCCAGTGAGATTTGAACTCACGACCCCTGGTTTACGAGACCAGTGCTCTACCACTGAGCTATAGAGGCTCGGTTACACACTGACCTTCAGTCGATATAGAGTTTCCGATTATGTTTGAACTGTTTCACACACACAGGTATAAAATTAACGATAGAACGGGAATGTATTTGCATGCAGTTTTATTATTCTTGCTCTGCTACTAGTGGTACATCAATCGTTTTATTTTATTTCTGCTATTACAGCAGAGAAAATCTGTTCCTTATATCGGTATTTTCGCTATATTCGGAGTCGTTCTATATGGAGTTCACTGTATTTGTAGAATATGGTACATGTAGTAACTAGTAACTATAGTTACCTTATATTTGGCGCGAATATACTCAAGGGCAATAGCACATGAGTCTTTTCTAATTATATTATATAACTAACAGAAAATAAATACCTTTAATATTTCTTTGTTTTTACATTACATGTACGTTGACCAAATTGAATAGGTGCAAATACCGTCAGTTAACTTCGGAGACGTGAATTCGATTTTTATGCAGGAAAAGACAAAAGTATAAGTAGATATAAACATGAAAAGAACAACATTAGTAGAATTAATATATACCAAATTATATAAGCCAACCAAAACAATACTCAAATCTGTTCGATTTTTAAAATATTCAAACAGAATATATGAATTGATAACATACATTCGGAAGATAAAGAATAACAGATACAATATTTATACAAATGTAACAGGGTTAAACTTCCGGCTAGGTCTAAAACGTAAATGGCCAGTGTGGGGGTCGAACCAACGATATTCGCGTTATTAGCACGACGCTCTAACCGACTGAGCCAGTTATCGTAATGTGAACTATAACTTGGCTAGATAGAATCTTTATTTTATAATATTGTAGTACGCTTTAACCTTCACACATTGATCGAACTCAGACTGCATCCAACCGGAAGTCGCTATTGAATAGGCATACCGTAACAATATTCATTTTTACCATGCAATATAATTTCCCTTTTTGAAGAAGGAAAATTTACAGAACGGTAAGAATTTCGATTAAATTTGATCTAGAGTTGAATTTATTGGCTCACCATCACCATGAATATAACCATGCATTCACCACTGAAAAGTATGGAAGGGTATTTAAGTAAGTATTCTGTTGTAACTGACAGCTGTATTCGTCTAAATGTCAGTTACATGGATAGAATATTTACTTAAATACCGATCCATAGCGATGTTATGTGCTGTCCGTGTCAACCACTGTTACAATTCAAGATTGCGCTCGATGGTGCCAACTTCCGGCTGCTGGAATGTGTAATAGACAGTCCTCATAAACAACAAGAGGGCCAAGATGGCCCTATATCGCTCACCTGCGACTTATGACAATATGTAACCAAACTTCAACCCTAAACTATATATCATAAACACGAACATTCTGTTTGACCTTGACAATACAAACCTTTCGACCAATTTACATGATGATTGGGTTGTAAATGTCAACTGTATGGCATACATAAGGTGACCTATTTTTTGACCCTAGAAAACCCATGCCCGAACTCAACCTAGATGTTATCAAGGCAATCAAACTGACCACGTTTCGTGAAGATAGAATGAAAAAAGCAACCCTATAGCATACAAAAGGTTTTTCTATCACTTGACCATGTGACCTAGTATCTTACCCGACATGACGCATGTTCACACTCTACCTAGATTTCATTAAGGCAATCATACTGGCCAAGTTTCATGAAGTTCCAAGGAAAAATGCAACCTCTATTGCATACACAAGGTTTTCTATGATTGACACTCTGACCTAGCTTTTTTACCCTAGATTACCCATGTCCAAAGACGACTTATATTCTATCAAGGCAATTTTACCCTAGATGACCCATGCCCGAACTCGATCTATATTTTATGAAGGTAATCATACTGATCAAGTTTCATGAAGATCCAATGAAAAATGCAACCTCTATAGCATACAGAAGGTTTTCTATGATTTTACACTCTGACCTTGTTGTTCACCCTAGATGACCCATGTTCACACTCGACCTAGATTTTATTAAGGCAATCATACTGACTAAGTTTCATGAAGATCCAATGAAAAATGCAACCTCTATTGCATACACAAGGTTTTTCTATCATTTGACCATGTGACCTAGTTTTTTTACTCTAGATGATTCATGCCCTAACTCGACCTAGATTTTATTAAGGCAATCATACTGATCACGTTTCATGAAGATCCAATGAAAAATGCAACCTCTATTGCATACAGAAGGTTTTCTATGATTTTACACTCTGACCTTGTTGTTCACCCTAGATGACCCATGTTCACACTCGACCTAGATTTTATTAAGGCAATCATACTGACTAAGTTTCATGAAGATCCAATGAAAAATGCAACCTCTATTGCATACACAAGGTTTTTCTATCATTTGACCATGTGACCTAGTTTTTTTACTCTAGATGATTCATGCCCTAACTCGACCTAGATTTTATTAAGGCAATCATACTGATCACGTTTCATGAAGATCCAATGAAAAATGCAACCTCTATTGCATACAGAAGGTTTTCTATAACTGACACTCTGACCTAGTTTTTCACCCTAGATTACCTCCAAAGACGACTTATATTCTATCAAGGCAATCATAATGACTTAGTGTCATGAAGATCCAATGAAAAATGCAACCTCTATAGCATACACAAGGCATTTCTATGATTTGACCCTGTGACTTAGTTTTTGACCCTATATGACTCATGTCCAAAGTCTACTTATATTCTATCAAGGCAATCATAATGACTTAATGTTGTGAAGATTCAATTACATATGCAACCTCTATTGCATACACAAGGCTTTTCTATGATTTGACCCTGTGACATAGTTTTTGACCAAAGATGACCCATGTTCAAAGTCGACCTAGATTATATCAGGGTTGTCATTCTGACAAAATTTCATGAAAATCCAGAGAAACATGCAGCCTCTAGTGCATATGCAAAGTAAAGTGTGGACAGACAGACGGCGGACACCAAGCGATTAAAATATCTCACCTTCTCACTTCTCAGGTGAGCTAAAAACTGAGGGTGTATATGTCCTGAAGGCGCATTTGCAACTACAAACGCACACTGATTATATTGAGTGCTGCTATTAAACACCCCTTCACCACATGCTACCCCTACTTTATAAGTAAACTATAAGTAAAAATAGTATTACTTCACATTTTGCGAATTGATGAGAGTCACGAGTTGTAATACACCATTTTATTGTCAAAATAGTTTACTTATATAGTACGGATAGAATGGGGCGTAGTGGTCGGGTGTTTAACAGCAGCAATCAAATTATGAATTCTAACATGACTCGCGATTTTGTTTCTATATACAAAGAGTAGAATACTTATGTTATATTAAACCATAAACAACGCGGGAACCGATATGCTGTAAACATGACGTCATATTGCGCCGCATGACGTTAAATGAGCGTTCGCGTAGAAAATAACGCTTTGCATTCATTCACCTTTTGTAATATCTGGTCATGTTAGAATCGAAATAACATCCTTTTCAGCATTGTTATCGTCTAATAAACAATAATTTGTCGTACATGTACATGTGGTTTTGGAACTAGTTTAATTTGGATAATCTTTGTAAGTCATTAAGTATGTAGATTAGAATTATATTAAACTGTTATTAAGCAGTTGTTAAAACCGATGCCATCATTGGTGCACTAAATATGGGTTTCCCTTCTTTCATACAGGTTAAGTTGACCAGTGGGTCAGTTGAGCTATTGAAGAAAAAGATAAGTGCCTCCAGTGAGGTTTGAACTCACGACCCCTGGTTTACGAGACCAGTGCTCTACCACTGAGCTATAGAGGCTCTTTCATAACATGATCATCAATCAATAAAGAGTATTCGATTATGTTTGACGTAATCGGTAGAAAATAAAATATTGAATAGAAGGCAGAATTCTGTAAAAATCAGTACAATATATTTGCATGCAGCTTTTCGGTTCATGCGCTGTTACCTGAAAAAACGGTGAATCATTAGTTTTATTGAAGTTCTACTATCATTTGTAGAATATACTAAAGTTTAATAGTTCTTGGATCTTTTTCAACTATATTATTCAAGTAATATATAATGAATAGCTTTGATCGTTCTTGATTCCTACAATACGTGGACTATAGTAAACAGTTGCGATTTTGTCCATTCTTTAGCACTAACTATCTTCAACACATTGGCTGCTACGGCCGTGTATTCTTTTTTAAAAGATACTTCTTATTATCATTCTCTTTATTTTTCCTTGTATATCAGCTATTTCTGTTATGAGATGAGACCTATATCTTGAGTTTATCATTGATTTAGAAGTGGAATGATAATTTATCAAAATGATAAATGGTTTCGTACATATTTCGTAAAATTCATTGTACATTGAATTTCAATGTGTCTGTTCATTAGATGCCAATTCAACTTAACTTGCGAATCGTCAACTGGCAGCTGACAGCCAGATGCCAATTCGACTTATGTCACGAATAGTTAATAATTAGTGAATCGGACACTAGCAACTGGCAGCCAAATTCACTGTGCGGATGCCAACTCAAGCTACTCGCGACTCACAACTGGCAGTCAAATGCCAATTCTATTTGTGTCACGAATAGGTAATAATTAGTGAATTTGCACATGGCAACCAGATGTCAATTCGTCAAACCTAGTGGATCGTCAACTGGCAACTGGCCGCCCTATGCTAAGTTGACTTGTGTCACGAGTAGTTCATAATAAGTGATTTAACAACTAACAACTGCAACATGCCAATTCTTCAAACCCCGCGAATCGTCAACTGGCAAGTAGTAGCCTAATGCAAATTCTACTTGTGTCAGGAATTGCGAATAATATGTAATAGTGCGGGTAAAATATGGGTAGATGCGAACTTATATAAATCTACAAGTATACATTATAGAGTACTGTACAAGCTAGTCCCTCATCCAACATTATGCTTTAACAAACACTGTTGAAAGTTACTGAAACATTTATTCAACAAACAGAAGAGCTGCATTTACACAAGTTGTATTTGAATGTACATTTGTATATAAATCTATAGTTTATAAAAGTGTAAACTGTTCATCTTTAATGCATATCAATATATTTACAAACCACAATTCTCTCCGTTTTTTAGTCATTTATAGAGAAGCAAGAATCTTATTAACATGCACCCTCCTTTTCAATTGCATAACGCTGGAATGCCACAATAGTTTGACATAGTTCATACCTTTCACTGATGCTTTAGCTTTAGGTGAATAAAATATCATAGATGTAATAATTATGATAGGTGCACAATTCTATAAACAACAACAAATCCTCTAGATCATGTAGCATAAATGTTTGTTATTAACTCACACTGTAACGGTATGCACTGTCAATTGTAATGTTTATAGTTATATATTCATTTAGATGTAAAAATTGGAGAAAGCATCGTAACCCTTCAAGAATTCCGCAATGATATCGTGGCAAAATTTGTACTGGTCCTGAAATAATAAAAAAGAACATTTTGTATTGTGTGCATTTCCGCCATTTATGCAACCAAAATAGATTCAATTTGTTTTTTTTTATTTGATGCATTCTGATATACTGTGATGTTTTAATCCGAAGCCTTTAAGAAAGATGTTAAACGAGAATTCATTTAACTAGATCGCCATGTTGTGATGTAAGCACACTCATTAATGAACCGCACTCAACGGTCACAAACAGTAACCGGGTCATTTGCTTGGTGTAGCCAAAAAAGACGCCGTGGTGCCGGAGAAGACAGTCAGACTCCTAACTTGAAGATCGCAGGTTCGATTCCCGCCAACGGAATTTTACCGGGATCTCCACAATCTATTCTATCGATCCGAGTACTATTCAGAACCCTATAAAGCAGTCAACGGGAGAAGTTAATATTCATTACAATAACTTCAGTCTACGATCGAATTTAAATAAAACTAACAGGCCGATAGAATCACTTTGGCCATGAAGGCTTATAGTAAACTGTATCATTGTACTTGTCAACAACTATATGAATAATGTATTAGTTCTACAAAGCGAGTTCTCGACTATGTCCCCGGCCCCACTAGGGTCAACACTTCCGGATGTATACAAGTGTAGTACAAAGCTGCAGACTGTTCTTACATATGTAGGCACAATCTGATGTCTTCGAATTCTCATCTGTTTTATCGTTTGCTGCAAGGCCACTTCCCGTTCCTGGCGCATGCGCTCTAACGTAGACATAACAACACAGAACAAACCACTTTTTGTTGCACCATTCCTGGAAATGAAAACGTGAAAACATTACTCACCATTCAATACTTGTTTCTAAAAAAGATAAATAAATGCTTGCCCTTTTTTTATTGAATGTTTAGTTTAAGGTGAAACATACGCTCATTTTATTGTCGGTATTTACGGATATTGATACCACTTCAGCATAGAAAAGGAAATATTAAAATGCCGTCATCTTTACTAGTAAAACTTTTTGTCCTTGGAAATAATTAGAAGCACATTTCATATTATTTGACAGATTATACTCAACATAAGGAATTGATAACTTTGACAAATTAGGTAACTAGATGGGTGTTCAGAAGAACACTTGTGCCGCCCTCTTACGCTTTGTCGGAATAACCAATAATTCCTTGACAAAATCGAAGTAAAAAAGGGACATAAAATTGTCAGATATGACCTTGGCCTAAAAATGAGGCGGCATCACTCACGATCCTTTTGTCATTAGCAATACAATCTGAAAGTTTGATGAAGAATTCTTAAGAAATAGCAAAGTTATAGCCAAATCAAATTTTAAGTACAAAAAGGGGCATAACTCTGTCAAATGTGACCTTGATCTGCAAAATGTGGTGACATCGCGACCCTTTTGCTATAAGCAATACAATTTGAACGTTTGAAGAGGAAATCTTAAAGGATGGCAAAGTTATCGCCAAAATTTATGTTCAAAAAGGGGCATAACTCTGTCAAATATGACCTTGACCTACAAAATTTGGCGGCAGCTCTACCCTTTTGTCATAAGCAATGAATTTGAAAGTTTGATGAAGAAATCCTAAGAAATGGCAAAGTTACAGCCAACGTTAAGTTTTCGTGACAAAATAAAAGTACAAAAAAGGGGCATAAGTCTGTCAAATATAACATTTGGCAGCATCACGACCCTTTTTGTCATAAGCAATACAATTGTAAAGTTTGATGAAGAAATCTGAAGAAATGGCAAAGTTATAACCAACGTTTAATTTATGTGACGGACGGATGAACCGACGGACAAAGCGATCCTTATGTATCGCCTTTTCTCCGAAAGGGCGACATAAAAGGCAAAAATGCATATCAGAGGAGCGGGACATTTTGTGCGTTGCAAAGGCGTGGGAATCCAAGATAATATCATGGTCTTGTTTTGTCAAAAAAAAAAATCTAACACTAACTTCTATCAAAGATGTCTTAAAACGGCGTAGAATTTCGAAATACATTATAAATGAATGTTTTTGCGAATGTCTTTATCTAAGTCTTCCAATTGTGGAAATATGAGGTTTGTATTTAGTTTAACCAATGTTACATACATGCAATGAACAACAATAGGCTGGTCCCCGGTTGTTTTCTGCCACTTCATTACTTCTTCATATACTTCCAGTATACTCGTCTCTCCACCAACTGGTACTCGATCTTCGCTCATCCAAAATTTACACTCGAACACCTTCAGAATCCTGGCTTTCTCGTGGGGCTTTATAAACGCAAATACAATTTCATTTATAGCACTAACATTTTTTTAAAGAAAACGCGAATTTATCGAAGCAGCTAATGATAGATTTTTCAATTTCATTTCACTGTTTTCAAATATCCTAGTGCTTTATCATTAACAATAAAAAGATATTTTTAAAACTTTATAATATGCATTTATAAATAATTACTACATCATTTACAAAGACTCATATAGGGTGAAGTGTTTTGTAGTTTTGATGTGTACGACTGTATAGATGGTTTTAATGGTTGCAAATATATTTTAACGGCGACGGCGTAGTGTTTGTGATCATAAAAAACAATTATACTGTCGCAAATGTTAAAGTCACAAGACTGTAACATATGTAACCCTATACACTAATGAAAGATCGTTTGATTTTTCCAGCCGTGTATACGTTTTTAACAGGCGCAAATTTAACGTAACCAATCAGAAATGACGTTATAGCGGAAGTGCATTAGAATTGTATAATTATATGCATATATAAAATAACTGCTGTATCATCTTCTGGCTGTTTTTAATATATTTTCCAAGACTTGGATTGTTCTCATAGAAAAGATATAAAGTTCGACGAAATGAGATTCAATTCTAAATCTTACCTCCTCTGCATTTTGAAGTCTCAAACTTATTTCAGTGTATGTCACGTGGTCAGTTTCTCCCAAATGATGCAAAGTAAATGGTATGAAAGTCTGTGTCTCCCCTTCTTTCGCCCAGTATATTTCGGACTGAAATGAAAGAACGACAATATGCCTTCATGTTCAAAAGTAGCAAGATACTATGCACACGAGCATTCTCTTGTGTTCCTATCTAAATATATACTGAGTAATACTTCAGTAAATACTGCAGTTTAAAGTTTGTTTCCCTTCAAACAAAATGTATGGCGTTAAGATTTGTTTTGGTTTTGAGTTTAAGTCAACAGTATTTCAGTCATATACAGGCTGACAGTTTAACTAGCCATTGTTCCTGTGAAGGATCAGTACTTTACCATTATTCTCATGACCATAAAGGGCCATGATCGATTGCAAATCAGTAACCTTAACCACCCTACCACGGAGGTGGTCCTGGCGATTAGTAATAAATGATTTCCCTAAATGCTTATTATAACTACCCACAGAAAGGTTTAATTTTCTGTTTTCTATATGGTAACGGCGAGATGCGGTTGTAGTAACAATAAAATAACTACAAATATAAAAAATATAAATTAACACAAACGGACGTTCGCGTGAGTCAGTCAAGACATTATTAAAATATCTTTAAAACTGTTCAAAGTCTCTGCTCTAGAAGAAACTGAGAAGAACCTGATATAACTTACTGGGTTTGTTATGCGGTCTAGGTTTACGATGGAGGAGACTCTATTCTCGTATATCATTCTCCAGAAATCTACTATGGTATCAGGAAGAGGATTCTGTGTCAGAAGGAACATTTTGTCCTCTCTGTAAGACTGCAATATAAAACAAACATTCTTCACTGCATATCATACGTAATTCAAAGTTATAGTACCCTTCAAAATGCCCCGTATTGATTTATGGTCAAACACTGTATACGCTCCAACCGACTGTGCTAACCGGCCACATTTCACCATAACCAAATTGATTCATATAGATTAAAAAACGAAAGAGATTTGGCATGTAAAAATGTAACTGTATTAAGCGGATATACTTTCAACTGGATAAAAACAGATACATGGCCAGTGTGGGGGTCATAGAATTGATACCAAATCACATGAGCCAACCAAATCAGCTACAATGTTTCATTTCTGTTAATTGTACAGTGTTCACTTTTTAAAACAGTAAAATAGAAGGTCGGGGTAAATATTAAGTGAAAACAAACATTCTCAAGAGAAACGAAAGATTTCCGAAGAAAATCGATATTGGCGTTATAAAAATGAAACAATGGACAACTCGGGTGGAGAAACTTCCGGCTGGGTATAAAAGATAGATGGCCAGTGTGGGGGTCGAACCCACGACATTCGCGTTATTAGCACGACGCTCTAACCGACTGAGCTAACCGGCCACTTGTATTCCTTCGTACTATAGCATGACAAGATCAATTTTTCATCTTATAAAGTATTCAATACTCTTTAAACCCATCGACCACATGGATAAATATACACGGTAGCGTGGCCGAGCGGTCTAAGGCGCTGGTTTTAGGCACCAGTCTCTTCGGAGGCGTGGGTTCGAATCCCACCGCTGCCAGATTTTTACTATGAAATTTTTAATTCAGGAAAATATAAAAAGTCAATACTGTAAACAAAACCACAATTATAGATGATTCATACAAGCCAACGAAAACAGTTACAATTAGTTGTAGGCCTGTTTCATTTCTGTTAATATTACAACGAATGCGTAAATTTGTTATGTTTTAGAATACTTATAGAAAATCTTGAGGTAAATATGAAGTAATAACATTCGTTCTGATAATTAACAAAACATGTACAAACTGAAACGATATCCGCAGTGACCGTATTTAGTGGATAATCTTCCGGCTGGGTATAAAAGATAGATGGCCAGTGTGGGGGTCGAACCCACGACATTCGCGTTATTAGCACGACGCTCTAACCGACTGAGCTAACCGGCCTGCCTGCTGTTATCGTACTAACCCTATCACTAGGTCGATTGATAAATCATTACATGCTAAAACGTTAAGCAAACACTTCTAATATTACATTTATATACGATATGGACATCACTTATTTAGCGTCTGTGAGAAACTACAATCGCAGAGTAGGTGTTCTTAGAGAAAATTGGTTTCATATTGAAGAGTAGGTTTATGAAAATAAATATGACGATACTCATTTATGATTACTGCAATAATGGTAGCGTGGCCGAGCGGTCTAAGGCGCTGGTTTAAGGCACCAGTCTCTTCGGAGGCGTGGGTTCGAATCCCACCGCTGCCATAATTTTTCTATGAACATTTTGTGGGGAGAAAACATGTGGAAATATGTAATAAGTAGATATAAAGCAGGATTTAAAAGTGCAAAGAAAATCAAATCATAGAATTGATACCAAATCACATGAGCCAACCAAATCAGCTACAATGTTTCATTTCTGTTAATTGTACAGTGTTCACTTTTTAAAACAGTAAAATAGAAGGTCGGGGTAAATATTAAGTGAAAACAAACATTCTCAAGAGAAACGAAAGATTTCCGAAGAAAATCGATATTGGCGTTATAAAAATGAAACAATGGACAACTCGGGTGGAGAAACTTCCGGCTGGATATAAAAGATAGATGGCCAGTGTGGGGGTCGAACCCACGACATTCGCGTTATTAGCACGACGCTCTAACCGACTGAGCTAACCGGCCACTTGTATTCCTTCGTACTATAGCATGACAAGATCAATTTTTCATCTTATAAAGTATTCAATACTGTTTAAACCCATCGACCACATGGATCAATATACACGGTAGCGTGGCCGAGCGGTCTAAGGCGCTGGTTTTAGGCACCAGTCTCTTCGGAGGCGTGGGTTCGAATCCCACCGCTGCCATAATTTTTACTATGAAATTTTTAATTCAGGAAGATATAAAAAGTCAATACTGTAAACAAAATCCCCATTATAGATGATTCATACAAGCCAACGAAAACAGTTACAATTAGTTGTAGGCCTGTTTCATTTCTGTTAATATTACAACGCATGCGTAAATTTGTTCTGTTTAAGAATATTTATAGAAAATCTTGAGGTAAATATGAAGTAATAACATTCGTTCTGATAAATAACAACATCACGGGTGGTTAACTCTCCCCACCACCTCAAAATGAGATGCAAAGAAATTGTGGGGAGCACACTTCCGAGGTGGTGGGGTTGTAGCAAATAAACAAGAAATGTAAGTATGATTTTTGTAAATTTTGTTTTAAATCATTTTGTTGAAGAACTTTCAAAAATCGGGCAATGTAGTTACCAGTAGAAATGTTGAGACTACCGTTTGCACGAATTGTCGGAACAAAATTACATAAATTGTAATCTCTAGAACGTTTATAAGTTGGCAAAAATCTCGATTTTCAGTCACCAAAGTTAAACTATCCTTATTTTTTGGTCCAAAATCCTGTTTTTCCGAATATATTTTACATGCAACGTACGAGTACATGTACAAAATAGCCATTTATTGTGTCTACACGATCCGGCGAGTATATAAATTGAAATTACAGTCAATTTCTCAAATGAGGTGGTGGGGTGGAGTAAGAGGCGGTGGGGAGTTGGTGGGGTGGTGCTATACATGCTGCTAGTCTCCTGGCATGTAAATTCCTATTTAAAGTGTCAGTGCGACGGAGAAGAAATATTATTTTATTCTCTCACGTAACTGTTCACTATGTGTAGAAGTAGTGATATCATGCACTTACTATTTAAACTGGTTTTGAGTGATTTTAGGTCGATGAGCACAGTGACCGAGATAATTATCTGACCGATTTTCATACTTCTACACATACTAGTAGCCGTTTTGATATTATTACATATTTTGTTACCCTGCGTTTCTTTTTCGCTTCAGTATATATTACATCAAGATAGTGAGTGTGACCAAGTTTCATGAACATCCACTGAACATTCAAATCCATATAGGATACACTAGGTTTTTCTATGATTTTACCCCGTGACCTAGGTTTTGACCAAAGATGACCCATATCGAACTCGACCTAGATTTTATCATGACAATCGTACTGACCAAGTTTCATGAATATCCAATGGAAATGCAACCTGTATTGCATACACAAGGTTTGTCTAGGATTTGACGTCGTGACCTAGATTTTGACACCTTATTCCAACTCGACCTACATTTTCTCAAGGTAGTCATTCTTACAAAGTTTCGTGAAGATCCAGTGACAAATATAGTGTCTATTACATACACATGGTTAAGGGTGGAAAGACAGATGACAGACAGACGCAAACAGACAGACTCGGTTATCATGAATCCTCTTACCTGTAAAGCAACTGGTTGCGCATTTATGCTTCAGTAATGGATATCTGTTAATATTATAAAACATTTAATACCGGTCATTATTTAATAATGATTTCCGACCAGAAACTACGAAAGAAAACAAAAGCAGCCTTCATCATTAAAATAAATTGTCAGCGTGGAGCACTGTCAATTCGCAGTGAACAGATACGTGAGAGAATAAAATAATATTTCTTCTCCGTCGCACTGACACTTTAAATAGGAATTTACATGCCAGGAGACTTGCCATATGTATAGCACCACCCCACCACCACCAACTCCCCACCGCCTCTTACTCCACCCCACCACCTCATTTGAGAAATTGGCTGTAATTTCAATTTATTTACTCGCCGGATCGTGTAGACACAATAAATGGCTATTTTGTACATGTACTCGTACGTTGCATGTAAAATATATTCGGAAAAACAGGATTTTGGACGAAAAAAATAAGGATAGTTTAACTTTGGTGACTGAAAATCGAGATTTTCGCCAACTTATAAACGTTCTAGAGACTACAATTTATGGAATTTTGTTCCGACAATTCGTGCAAACGGTAGTCTCAACATTTCTACTGGTAACTACATTGCCCGATTTTTGAAAGTTCTTCAACAAAATGATTTAAAACAAAATTTACAAATATCATACTCACATTTCTTGTTTATTTGCTACAACCCCACCACCTCGGAAGTGTGCTCCCCACAATTTCTTTGCATCTCATTTTGAGGTGGTGGGGAGAGTTAACCACCCGTGAACATGTACAAACTAAAACGATATCCGCAGTGACCGTATTTAGTGGATAATCTTCCGGCTGGGTATAAAAGATAGATGGCCAGTGTGGGGGTCGAACCCACGACATTCGCGTTATTAGCACGACGCTCTAACCGACTGAGCTAACCGGCCTGCCTGCTGTTATCGTACTAACCCTATCACTAGGTCGATTGATAAATCATTACATGCTAAAACGTTAAGCAAACACTTCTAATATTACATTTATATACGATATGGACATCACTTATTTAGCGTCCGTGAGAAACTACAATCGCAGAGTAGGTGTTCTTAGAGAAAATTGGTTTCATATTGAAGAGTAGGTTTATGAAAATAAATATGACCATACTCATTCATGAGTAGTGCAATAATGGTAGCGTGGCCGAGCGGTCTAAGGCGCTGGTTTAAGGCACCAGTCTCTTCGGAGGCGTGGGTTCGAATCCCACCGCTGCCATAATTTTTCTATGAACATTTTGTGGGGAGAAAACATATGAAAATATGTAATAAGTAGATATAAAGCAGGATTTAAAAGTGCAAAGAAAATCAAATCATAGAATTGATACCAAATCACATGAGCCAACCAAAACAGCTACAATGTTTCATTTCTGTTAATTGTACATTGTTCACTTTTTAAAACAGTAAAATAGAAGGTCGGGGTAAATATTAAGTGAAAACAAACATTCTCGAGAGAAACGAAAGATTTCCGAAGAAAATCGATATTGGCGTTATAAAAATGAAACAATGGACAACTCGGGTGGAGAAACTTCCGGCTGGGTATAAAAGATAGATGGCCAGTGTGGGGGTCGAACCCACGACATTCGCGTTATTAGCACGACGCTCTAACCGACTGAGCTAACCGGCCACTTGTATTCCTTCGTACTATAGCATGACAAGATCAATTTTTCATCTTATAAAGTATTCAATACTCTTTAAACCCATCGACCACATGCACCAACATATACGGTAGCGTGGCCGAGCGGTCTAAGGCGCTGGTTTTAGGCACCAGTCTCTTCGGAGGCGTGGGTTCGAATCCCACCGCTGCCAGATTTTTACTATGAAATTTTTAATTCAGGAAAATATAAAAAGTCAATACTGTAAACAAAACCACAATTATAGATGATTCATACAAGCCAACGAAAACAGTTACAATTAGTTGTAGGCCTGTTTCATTTCTGTTAATATTACAACGAATGCGTAAATTTGTTATGTTTTAGAATACTTATAGAAAATATTGAGGTAAATATGAAGTAATAACATTCGTTCTGATAATTAACAAAACATGTACAAACTAAAACGATATCCGCAGTGACCGTATTTAGTGGATAATCTTCCGGCTGGGTATAAAAGATAGATGGCCAGTGTGGGGGTCGAACCCACGACATTCGCGTTATTAGCACGACGCTCTAACCGACTGAGCTAACCGGCCTGCCTGCTGTTATCGTACTAACCCTATCACTAGGTCGATTGATAAATCATTACATGCTAAAACGTTAAGCAAACACTTCTAATATTACATTTATATACGATATGGACATCACTTATTTAGCGTCCGTGAGAAACTACAATCGCAGAGTAGGTGTTCTTAGAGAAAATTGGTTTCATATTGAAGAGTAGGTTTATGAAAATAAATATGACGATACTCATTCATGAGTAGTGCAATAATGGTAGCGTGGCCGAGCGGTCTAAGGCGCTGGTTTAAGGCACCAGTCTCTTCGGAGGCGTGGGTTCGAATCCCACCGCTGCCATAATTTTTCTATGAACATTTTGTGGGGAGAAAACATATGAAAATATGTAATAAGTAGATATAAAGCAGGATTTAAAATTGCAAAGAAAATCAAATCATAGAATTGATACCGAATCACATGAGCCAACCAAAACAGTTACAATGTTTCATTTCTGTTAATTGTACAATGTTCACTTTTTAAAACAGTAAAATAGAAGGTCGGGGTAAATATTAAGTGAAAACAAACATTCTCAAGAGAAACGAAAGATTTCCGAAGAAAATCGATATTGGCGTTATAAAAATGAAACAATGGACAACTCGGGTGGAGAAACTTCCGGCTGGGTATAAAAAGATAGATGGCCAGTGTGGGGGTCGAACCCACGACATTCGCGTTATTAGCACGACGCTCTAACCGACTGAGCTAACCGGCCACTTGTATTCCTTCGTACTATAGCATGACAAGATCAATTTTTCATCTTATAAAGTATTCAATACTCTTTAAACCCATCGACCACATGCACCAATATATACGGTAGCGTGGCCGAGCGGTCTAAGGCGCTGGTTTTAGGCACCAGTCTCTTCGGAGGCGTGGGTTCTTTTTTGGGGAGAAAACATATGAAAATATGTAATAAGTAGATATAAAGCAGGATTTAAAAGTGCAAAGAAAATCAAATCATAGAATTGATACCAAATCACATGAGCCAACCAAAACAGCTACAATGTTTCATTTCTGTTAATTGTACATTGTTCACTTTTTAAAACAGTAAAATAGAAGGTCGGGGTAAATATTAAGTGAAAACAAACATTCTCAAGAGAAACGAAAGATTTCCGAAGAAAATCGATATTGGCGTTATAAAAATGAAACAATGGACAACTCGGGTGGAGAAACTTCCGGCTGGGTATAAAAGATAGATGGCCAGTGTGGGGGTCGAACCCACGACATTCGCGTTATTAGCACGACGCTCTAACCGACTGAGCTAACCGGCCACTTGTGTTCCTTCGTACTATAACATGACAAGATTAATTTTTCATCTTATAAAGTACATGTATTCAATACTCTTTAAACCCATCGATCACATGGATCAATATAAGGTAGTGTGGCCGAGCGGTCTAAGGCGCTGGTTTTAGGCACCAGTCTCTTTGGAGGTTGGGTTCGAATCCCACCGCTGCCAAAGTTTTACTATAGAATTTTAATTCAGGAAAATATAAAAAATCAATAGCGCAAACAAAACCACAATCATCATGATAGATGATTCATACAAAATCATTCAAGCCAACAAAATCTTTTCTGTTAATATTACAACGAATGCGTAAATTTGTTCAGCTTTAGAATACTTACAAAAAAATCTTGGGGTAAATATGAAGTGATAACATTTCATTCTGATAATTAACAAAAGAGATGTACAAACTAAAACGAAATCTGCAGTAACCATAGTTAGTGGATAAACTTCCGGCTGGTATAAAAGATAAATCATCGGGTCTGTGTGGGGGTCGAACCCACGACATTCGCGTTATTAGCACGACGCTGTAATCGACTGAGCTAACCGGTCTATCTGCTGTTACCATACTATCCCATTACCAGGTCGATTGATAAATCATTACATGCTAAAATGTTCAGCAAACAATTTTAATATTACACTTATATACGATATGGACATCACTTACATAGCGTTCGTTAGAAACGATGTTCAAAGATGTAATCGCAGAGTAGGCGTTCTAAGAGAAAAATAGGTTCATATTGAAGACTAGGTTTATGAAAAATAATACGACGATACCCATTTGAAACGTGCAACAATGGTAGCGTGGCCGAGCGGTCTAAGGCGCTGGTATAATTAGTTGTAGGATGATATTATACAATTATAGACTAATATTGAGGTGAATATATAGTTTTAGACCTGTTACAAAGTGATATTGACCGAGGATTTGAGTACTTATGATAGGCTATAAGATCTCATCTTGTAAAGATATATATACTTACTGATAAGTTCACAGCGTTGATGTAGTCATTTCGATCACACACCCGAGTAATGAGCCACGGGCGATGCATGTCATCTGAAGTATGCAGATAAAATCATGATAAAAGTTATGTGTGATAGACCTGATACATACAAGGTACACCCTTGTTTCTTGTAAAAATATTTATATGTACGCTCGGAGCATATTAAGGTACATGTTCTACAAATGTGCTATGATATATATACACACACATAAACAGTAAATTTGTGTAAGTAGTGCCGGTTACTGCCTGTCAACGTCGATTGCAAAAATTTTAGTTTGGACTAACTAGTCATCTTGTCAGTCACTACAGATACCACATTCTGGAAACATAATTATATAGAGTCACAGTTTTAATCAGTTTTCAAACAAAAAGTATGCAACAGGTATATCTACTTACTCGGAAGTATATGTGATACCCGATTCTTTTCCTTATTAGCACTACTATTTGCCGCCTTGTAGGTCCCGTTGTCATAGAAACTGGATTTCATACTCTCGTGGAATTTTGTCACGCATTGTATTCTCTATAATAAAATATACGTTTGTTCTTAAAAATGTGTTATTCTAACTCTCGAACTAGATTGTTTCGAAACTGATTTCAGAAATGCCTAATTAGTTGCATACTCAGAAAACAGGCTCAAAACTCCAGAATTAGCCGTGTTAAAGGTACAACTGAAATGACTCAGTTATAAGTCTTACAATTAAACTAGTTGACTCTGTAATAAAAGTTATGTAAGAACAATCTATTCCATTCGTTATTCGCGAAATTAAACCTCTAATGGTAATACTATCGGGGTCAACTAAAATTTTCAAAGACTCTTACAAACAAAATATACGGTCATGACTGAAATTTCACGCAATATACTGTATGCATATAAGCCATGTCTCTGTTACTAAATTTTAAATTTCAAATAGTCTATTTCACTCAAGTCATGTTACTTACTACATACATCAATTTAACAAACAAACAAACAAAGTTACCTCATACTCCATTTCCAGCTTCGACTTCTTTGTTTTCGGATCAGTTTCCAGCATGTTTTTATATACTTTTGAGAAACGTTCACAAGGTACAGCTGAACTTGGACAGAACAGAGCCTCCGCTAACGCTTCGTATAGAAACACATATTGGTCCTTAAATTTCAAAAGCATTTGCTATCATTGACGTATGTATTAGATTGTATGAAACATACTTGGCGGCATCAAATATTTTCAAATAATATTTGAAGAGTTCCATATAAACAAGTAAAATGCAAAACTATTGACTGAAAGGTTCAGCAATATGGAAGTACTGCCAGATACATCTCTTTTATTTTTTCATATATTTATCGAAGAATGTACGTTCCCTGTAGAGTTGACTGTTTTGATGTCCTTTTTGTTATGTTGACTTTTTGCGACTGTAAATATGGGTTTTAAAATCATATATTACGGCTATTCTAAACACCCCATGTGATAAACTTGGTTAATAAAATTCGTTAAATTTTTCGAACCAATGTACGTTATTGGAAGGTCGAAAAATCACAAGTTAAATAACGAAACCAAACAGAATCGACATAACGATGGTGTGTGTAGAATATATCTTTCTGCCATTTAGCCACCTGGTCCTTTTTGTTTAGATATATGTATGTGGTAAAAATTTACGAGGGCCTGTTACTTAACAATGCAAAACTATTGACTGAAAGGTTCAGCAATATGGAAGTACTGCCAGATACATCTCTTTTATTTTTTCATATATTTATCGAAGAATGTACGTTCCCTGTAGAGTTGACTGTTTTTGTTTTTGTTATGTTGACTTTTGCGACTGTAAATATGGGTTTTAATAATCATATTATTACGGCTATTCTAAACACCCCATGTGATAAACTTGGTTAATAAAATTCGTTAAATTTTTCGAACCATATGTACGTTATTGGAAGGTCGAAAAATCACAAGTTAAATAACGAAACCAAACAGAATCGACATAACGATGGTAGTGTGTTAGAATATATCTTTCTGCCATTTAGCCACCTGGTCCTTTTTGTTTAGATATATGTATGTGGTAAAAATTTACGAGGGCCTGTTACTTAACATGAGGTGCCTCTTTACGCTATATAGAGTTAACAACTTCGGCCATTGTCCAATAAATTCATTGCACGTGGTCATGTTGTTATCAAATGGCCCACAACTCTTACGTAACAAAAGAGTATGTCCATTCAATTATACTTTCTCAGAATATATGTGTCCGTACAAACTATGAACTGGAGCCAGAAGAGGATGTTGAACTAAGTTGATACGTTTAGAAGCAGTTAGGGCAGATGCTCCCTGGCTAGTAACACATCATGTGAAAGAGTAACATTCCCGACTTTAAAACGTAATCCATTTTTATATATCATAGCTCATGGTATTTCAAATGCCGTAAAAGACAATGTTACCTGGTTTTGAACCATATTAACTCTCTGGTGACGGAGATTCTGTACACACTGGAAGACATTGACATACCCTTCAATATTGGCCTGGTCAACCAGATAGTCCAGTGATATAAATGTCCCTGTGCGTCCTATACCAGCACTACAAGTTCACATGAAATACATGTTTAAGGTACAGGAAATATGAATTACATCATGGTTGAAATAAAGTATTAAAATCTACATCTAGATCCATAGATTTTTAACAACTTATGTTTTCTTCTATTCATATGTTCATTCGATTGAAAAAATAACAAATCATCTCTTCACATCAACTACAGTTCATTTTATATGATGATGTACAGGGATATGTTATGCGTTGGTTACGTTTTCAAAAAAACGACTTAGATTCTAGTAGAAAAAAATGTTCTGATGAAAATATGCTTATAAGTACAAATAGGCCTGGATCAGTCCCTGTCGATCTAAATCTAGATCTAATTGCGGGGGAGGGGGACTTTATTTACATGTCTAAAGTCTAAACTTATTACACTTTCTGTATGAATTAAATGCCATGTAGTAAGGTAAGCATAGTTATTTTACAACCGCGACACTATCTTTTATAGTATGTAGACTAGGCCTGTTTCCATATCACATGCGAACAATCGAATTAATGTCTTGAAAATGATAGATTTAGATTCACTGACTAAAATGTTTTTTTATGCAACACAATTCTGTTTTCATTTTCACCTTTTTTACCGTGACTTACCTACAATGGACGACAACTGGGACATTATCCTTGTGGTCAGTTGTTCGGACCCTGTTCCAGAAATGTACGACCGAGGATGCGTACTCCGGTACATTACGATCAGGCCACGCTTCGAAATGGAACTGTCGTATCGTACGGCTCTCCTTCCCTTCCTGTGATTCAATTTAAAAATAAAGGTGATAAGAAGAAAAAAAAAGAGAAAAGAACTGGCCAGTGTGGGGGTCGAACCCACGACATTCGCGTTATTAGCACGACGCTCTAACCGACTGAGCTAACCGGCCGCTGTGCATATTACTTGAAATTGTCAAATTTATTACAAAATACTAATTTAGCCTCAATTTATTACAATTTCTACTTGATTGATGCCCTTAACCTTTTATTAAAATAAGTTTAAATCATAATGTTTGCCATTATACAGCTTATTTATCAGAAAATAAATAAACACCACAAACGAGTTAATAGTTTATAGCCTCGATATCTATTTATAGATATTTATTTCCGGCAATTATCGTAAACATACCGGGCAATCGTAACACCCCGGCAGCGTAACGGAATCTGCCGAAAACTTCCGATTGCATAACGGGCTCACTCGATCAATAAGTATGCGTGAACAAAAAATATCATAACCATTTTAATCAAAACAAATGCATCGGTAGCGTGGCCGAGCGGTCTAAGGCGCTGGTTTAAGGCACCAGTCTCTTCGGAGGCGTGGGTTCGAATCCCACCGCTGCCAATTGTTTTTTTTCTTCAATATTCATTGCATAATTCTATCGTTTAAAATTTAACTGCCAATTAGAATAAAAGATGATTATACACAAAAACGGATCTATTCCTATGATAAAATTGTGTTGATAATAAACATATTAAGATACATATAAATTCAGAAAATGCTAAAATGTAATGTAGTCTGCCCTGCAAAAGACGAATCCTGGGTTCTTATATATATTAGGACCAAGACGAAACCAAGAGAAAAGCTACTGGTACCCATTTACGGTTATTCAGACTGAAATGTGTGCGGCATCAGACTTTGTCTTGTTCTAGTTCAAACCTTATGTGGCCACTGACCGAAAACTGAATACCTTTCCCTCTTTTTTGAGTAATAATTAAAATTTCTGTGATACTGACTCAAATCATAATAAAATAAAAGTGATTATTTCCCTTCTCTCAAACCATTTACCTAATTAAGAACTATCTTGGATAACCGAATTACTAACTGATGGAAAGAATTAAAAAAAAAACACAGGTTATTGAGTTAATCGAGATCTAGACTGCATGATTTTAGTGTGCTATCATGATTCCGCACTGTTAACTATTAAGTTTATAAGGAGTTTTTTCAACTAAGGAGAACAGTCGTGCATAGGAGATAATATATTGTATCAGCCACATATATAAATATAACCCGGGAGTCTTGGATTCGAACCCCGTTGAAGGCAATGCAGCATATTTGACTCGTCTGCCGTCAACGACGTTTTCGTAAACAGAGACACAACTTATTTTCTTTACAATCAAGCTGAAGGTATCGCTATTAATTCAAGTACCACAGAAATGCTGAAAGTCCTGATTGTAAAATCGGCAAAGGTCTCGGTCTCCCTGTATTCCACGGTCACACTCCCGTATTGTTTTGTACCCTCGTCAGGCCAATATTGACAGCACTTTACCTGAAATATTAAGTGGAAATTAAAATCAGTATTGCCAGGTATGAAATCACCAAGCGTGCGAATAGTGAATGTATATAGTGATTTTGACTGAAGAATTTCTGAAGTTAGGTGAAAACACATTTATATTCTCATGACATGTATCACATGAATCGTGGAGTATTTTAATGGAATATCTATAAGATGCTTAAATGATTATATTCCAAAATATATCTAGGCTGCATAGTTTAATGAAGCCTTAAATAAATGACATTTTCACTAATGGTTTAGGGCAGTGGAAAATCGCCGTAAAATTGATATTTTAGACAATCTCTAGTTTTCTTATTATTACATGCACTTTTGTGTATATGTCATATGCATTTTTGTATCTGGGATTTCAATATCTCTATGGATTTTCTGTATTGACGAAATGCAAACAAGCAGATTCTTTTTTCAAAATACACCAATAATTTTCCAACCGATTTTGCATGTCATACATATAGCCATGACCGTAATCATCGGTGTCACCTTCAGTAATTTATATGAAAACATTTGATCCCAAAGAGACAAGATGACTACGTTTGTATCAGCGTTTTCAATTCATTATTTCTGAGATGACAATTCCAATTTTAAGAGTATACAAAACGGCATGTAGTTGCATTCCGTCATTCTTTTTATCAGTTTATAGAAAACCCAGAAACTTAATGATACTTACTTTATTATGTTCAACCAGTCTTGTCAAGATCACGATTTTGCGAGATTTCTTTTGCCATATCATACGCCAGAAGTCGCATACAAATTCTTCCGTGGGACCTGTTCAAAAGACACATGACTGGTTAAAAATAGGTATTTTTTCACTCCTATTTGTAATTAGTCACGTTAAGTCTTTATTTTCTACTAAATAATGTAGTGTCGTCTGTCCTCATTCCAGTTTGAATACAATAATATTGTGCTATGCTGTGGTCACTTTAAAATTTAGAACTAGTGTCTTTATCCCCATTCAAACGTCTATTATGTCAATACTAACATTTAAGCACCTTTATTTACATCTTATGCTTTCACTTGTATACTGCAGATCGCGAACACCAATGTCATATAGTGAGATACATGTACATGTACTCTCGATAAACCAGATGCCAACGGAAATGTTTAAGCATGTATTATGTTAATCAAACTCTGCAAGATTGACTTTCGTCAACTACTACAAAATCAGTATGTGACATCTAGTTAATATGCAGTTGGTTACTTGATTTACATGTACATGACATGTTTTCTGTATAACAGTTACTTACCTTGTACTGCTATATACATGTGTGGCCGGTTGTAGCCCTGAAATACAACAATAGAATATAAATTACATTATAAAATATTGAAATATAACTTTTAACATTAGATTAATGATACATGCAAGGTTGACATTCTCTTTCATAAGTACCGATGACATTGTTTACTCATAGGCCAGTCTAATTACAGAATTTTAAAATTGACGTTTGTCTCGGCTCCGTAGTATCGGAGCTTTACATAATAGCTCTTTCAAAAATGCATGCACTCATATGTTTGTTACGAATACCTACTACAAATGTCCGCATTTCAAGATAAGTATGCTTCGTTCCCTGTAAAAATGGCTTTTCCACTACTTTCACAACTATGCACGACACCGGAGCCAGTACTGTCTTGCATTTATCCGACAAATGAACTTCTGACATCAACAGAGTAACTGGCGTTTTCGCCAAATGATACCTATGTCTTGATAATCGGTATTGCATACAGTATTTAAATACAGTAAACACCATGTAGGACGAACACCTTGGGGCTATTTAAATTGGTTCCTTATTATCCGGGGTATTTCATATGAAGATAGCATCACCATGTCAAAAATCGGACCAAAACGAGTGTTCCTTGTAGCATCCGGGGTCGTTATATACAGAGTTTTGTCATACATTATGAGTAACTAGGCACATATTGGCATACTTACACTGACAAAGCTGGCATTTATGTAGTCATTGCCGGAATCAGCCGGTAAAATGTCCAACTTGACTCGAGTATGGTCGTCTGAATAAGTATATAAGAATAAGCGGGTTAGCTTGTGATAAGTTATCGTAGATGGATCACATTTTTATACTCCCCCGCCCCTTTCCCAAAAAAATAGTTAGTACAGGCGATTTAGACAGCGTAAGTTAATAACTTAATATACAATGTCTTTTTTACATGACCATGCTGATAATGCACACTGATGCAGTAAAATACATCTAAATGTATTCAATTATAACGTGTGTAACATTACTGCAGAGTGATGATTTAATAGCTCAGGTGAGTATGGTCATACAACCAGAATGTAACAGCATTCTAAGATAAATTGATATAGCATACTCACAAGCAAAAATCTCTTTATATCTATTTTTACGTAAGTTCTGGGCTTTCTTTGCCGTCTCACATGGATGTGTCAACCCAACAGCTAAATCCTGAAAGTGAAAAATACATTGCTGTTAGTACTTATTATATGTACTTCGTTAGCGTTTCTACGATAAAGAACAAACTTATCTGATACAACGCATGTTTGTGCTTTTTGATTAACATGTAGATTCTAATAAAAATTTTGGTTAAGAACTAGATAGAAACGCACTCAGTACGGAATAACATGGTCAGAAACATGCTAAGAGCGGTTTATAGGTGAGGATTTGGTAAAAATGTGAAGGCACACTTTACAGGTTTTGTTGTTCACGGTTGTTGTTGTAGGAGTTTTACGCCCGTTCCAACCGTATTTTGGTTATTTAAACAGGCGGGCAGTGTTCCTAACCATATTTCCTGGGAAGTCAGATCCAGTACTAGAAAGACAGTGCGAACTTAAATAACACAAAGAGACATTGTCAGTATCAGAGATTGAACAAATGACTCTCAATATATGTGAGATTACAGTGATTCTAACCACCCGACCACGGAGGCGGACGCTCAGGTTTTACGTGTATCTTCCCTTTGTTACTAATACTTTCTGACTCCGGAAATCTAGTGGAAGTTCGGTACATGTACCTTAAACTGTTGGACCATTTCCGGTTTTGAAGATTTCCTGTCTTGGACAAAATCCCAGAAATCTTCCACTGCAATGGTACCCCTCGGCTTCGTTTCGGACAACTTGTAGTTGCTGGCATTAGAGTTGGACCTTTTCAGCTTTTCAGGCTCTGCGTATCATAAAGGTATGACATTAATTCAAGCTTTTTTCAAAAGAAACTCTGTCATATTCCGATTGAATAAGATACTAATTTTAGTTTAAGTTTTCATTCATGTTGAATTAATTTATGCACCAGGACATAAAAATCTTAATACCGTCAATGATATACATATGGCATGAGAATAAGTACATGTAGTTTAAATTCAAATTTAAAATGGACATATATCTGAGGCACTTTAAAATGGATAAAAGACTAAAAGTGACTGTAAGTTTACCAGATTCTACTGTGATGTTATTTTCATAAACTCTCGAAATAATTGAAAGGTTTCTTGGCGCCTTCTCATCCCTCATGTGTTTCTCTTCTCTACGACGTTTCAAGTATACCCAAGGCGGACTTCCCCTGCAAAAGGTAAAAAAGCTTATCATCTCATATTGGTAGTAATTTGAATTTTTATATCGTCTGATAATCTCGAATTAAGGTCTTTCAAATACTGTTTGAAAGATCTTGTTCTAATTAACAGTTTAAACTACTTGATATAATAATAGTGGATAAAGATGGCTCTACGACCTTTTTACTTATTTTAAGTATGGCTGAGTTTACGCTAAAGCATCATATGACAAGTTGAATCTTACTTTTTATAGATCCAGTATCCAATGGCAACACCGATTAAACCAATCACTACAAGGAGACAGCCGAATACCAGAACCACGATACTCACCGCCGATAAATGGGGATCTAGAAATAACAAATAATTGAAATACAGACAGGTCTTTAACGACAAGAAAATTGTCTATCAGTTAGTTCATCGAAATAAAAACTCACACTATTTCTTTATTTCGTAATAAATGTTTGATTCCTTGCTCTAAATGGTGTTTGCAAATAAATTGAACATGAACAAGTGCCGATTACTCACATGTCGGCCTTTTCATGTATTTGTCGTTGGCACCTGGCTCCTAGTTAATCTGTTTTATTTTCTATTTAGTAAGCATGCAGCATAAAAAAAACCAGAACAAAACAAATGAAAACGAAAAGAGCAGGGAAAAGATATTTAAAAAAACTAGAAACAAAGTCTCCTATGATATATGTATGTCGAGACTCAGTCAAAACCAACAGTTTATTAAACAGGTAATCTTCAGGACCATTTTCTTCGTTAGCAAAGAAAACTTTGAAGGTGAACCTGCTGGCTAAAACCTTACAAAAGATCTGACACTACCAGAACAAGTATATCCAATATTAATGACCAGACTCCTATAAGTACGCGTCTGCTGGAAAGTAATAGATTCGTACCTTTCTCCATGCATTTAGGTCCCTTGTATCCATTCATACACCCGGCCGGGCAAGCCCCAGAGGTCTTATCACACGGTGCCCGATCTCTGCAGTAACCACATACAGACCGACAGTCCAAACCAAATGTACCATCATAGCAACCTATATATGGTGAAAATGTATGGATCAGATAAAATGTGCATGTCATGGCAATAATTTATCAGTCTGAAGTCAATCGCTTGTTACAAAACACGTTTAATAGTAGTAAGAATACCTCGAAGAACAAGACTGCGTTCTGTAGTGTTAATCAACCGAGGAATGACAATATATTTTTCAAAAAGCACTATATAATTGAACAGTGACCTTGGAACAATCATATTTGTCGTGCATAACATAAATACTATACAGTACAATTCTGTATATAACGAACTCCTTGGAACTGTTTAAATGTGTTCCTTATATCCGGAGTATTGATATATCTATATAGCATTTTCATATTTAAGAAAGAAAAAAAATCGGACCCCATATATTTGTTCCTTATATCTGGAATCTCACTATATCCGGAAACGTTATATACAGAGTTAACTGTTGTAAAGATTGAAATTTCATGCAATACCGGAATCGCAGAACGGGAACTGATACCCAGGATAAAGGCATCCCGACAAGCACGCGCCGCTCGCTTTTTCACATACATTTCCGCCTTGGCATAGGTCTTCCATGCATTCCCGACTACAATTGTAACCATAGATTCCGTCTGGGCATTCTAAAATAAAAGATATTCCGTAATATTCATTGCGTGGAAATGTGAACATACTATATTCGCTTAATCATTGGCGTCTAAATCAGTCGGTTTCAATGCTAATCCTGTAACATACCTAGTAAGTTGAACAAATCATCAAAATAACATTTCGACTGAATTAAAAGGTCATCATTGCTTTCACTGAAAAGATATTATTAAATAAAAAAAACAGCAACAAAAAACGGTACATAACCGTGTAAAAGGTAAGTTTACCTCTGTTGCACATTGGCTCGAGCTTCATGATGTACACGCCCGGGTCGCAGCCATCTTTACATACACCAGTTACCACGTGACACGTGTTGTTATCTCTGCATTTACCACATGTCTGGTAACAATCTTGTCCGTATGTGCCATGTTGACAGTCTGTAATGTAAATAATTTATCAGGCAGCTTATCACAATTTCTTCTCTTTTTTTCAAAAATATATTTACAGTAAGCATTCAGTGACATGGGATAACGATGGTAAAACACTCACACAATAACTACTAATATTTTTGTACATTCCAGAGGAGGAAATACACAACTTTTCGTCTCTTCTCACAGACATACATACTTCCAAGGGACGGAAATTTATATGTCAGGCCAACTTCTACACATCAACCATAAATTTCTATAATACAAGTTTATTAGGTATTGGTTATTGACTTTTAGATGCGCAAAAGCAAGAATTGACGTCCATTGACAACATGACATATAACTGAAAAATACATGGGCTGAAAGAAGTGACTTCTGGATGTTATACAGCATCAAGAGGTGCAAGAATATTCGGTACTGCATGTGTTTTCATGATTAACTATTAAAATCCGTTGACCGACTTCACACTATGTCACAGACTTCATACCTTCTTTACATGTCGGCGGATTTGTGCCGACAATGCAGCCGCTTAAGCAGTGGCCGTTGACTGGCTCACACACGTCAGCATTGTTACACGATCCGCATGTCTCGTTACAGTTGTATCCGAAGCTACCCGAAGGACATTCTAAAAATAAAAACAAATGTGACTATTGAACCACCGAGCAGTATTGTAGTTTCTTCGTAATGTAAAGATATAAGTGGTACAAATTTATATCTCACTCGCGTAAATAAGTCACATGACTAGACATTAAAGCTGCTCGCTCTCAGTCACCGTTGAAAAAAATATTTTTCAGAAATATTGACATTCTTATTCATACATATAAAACTAAAGGATAGAATAAAAAAATCACCAAAAATCTAGGTAGGAATTTGCAGAAATCGAGTTAAAAGATTAGTTACACGGCACCGCTACACAATATGTATATATTGAAATTTCAAAAGCGTTTGCAACCCTTTTGAATTTGGTAGCGTATTTTTCGAAATTTGAGAAAAACGGGCGATTTATACTGGAACCTTTTTGTATCCCTTAATTTCTAAATCGTTTTTACAGCTGTTTGAAGAACTTTATTTTTTTCACCAAAATCTGAGAGCGAGCGGCGAGAAATTCAGTGAAAACTGAGTTATCAAATACTGACACACAAAAGTACTATGTATTGTTGAGACATGATATTATAGTAATACTTCAACATGGCGAAATTTGTGTCCATTCATTTCGATTCTCTACCGATAAACCTGATGCAAACCGACACAGACAGTTATCGTTGAACATAGGCGACCAAACACTTACCTACAGTACAGTTAGCAGTGTAGTAGCCGGCAGCACATCCGTTGGTACATACTCCTGTCTCTTTATCACAGGGTTCGTCGTCAAGGCAACTACCACATAGCTCAAGACATTCCGCTCCGTATGTACCATTGTAACACTCTGCAATACACGTGCTTAATATTTATAAAAAAAAGCACAATCTCGTGTACTGCTTGAAACCATTTTTCATGTCGATTTTTTGTCTAATGTTAAGTACCGGCATAAACAATAAGAAAATAATTTGGGTATGAGTCTTTGTGTGGCGGCATGAACAGTTTTTAAGTTTGAGGTAAACTTAGACTTGGTGTTTAATATTATTATCTACATGCAAGTTCTAGAAGTTTAAGTTCACACCGGCATATACATTACCAATACAATATTACCCCTCTTTTTCACGTTTAAAAGATGTGTATATTTCGAGCGTTAGAAAGCGTTATCTTGACTACTGCATCAAATGCTTACCGATGTCGCAACGACCACCTTGCCACCCAGGCTGACACTTGTCTGGACATTCTCCGCTAAATACGTCACAACGTGCACCATCATAACATTGTCCACATTCCGATGTACAATTGTTGCTATATGTGCCGGGCAGACATTCTGTAAAAATAAATTAAAAATTTAATCTTTGTGTATTCAGGAAGCTTTTGTCAGCGAATACCTTGACCAACCAACGACTTGCTACCGATTTGCTGTCATGTTTTCCTACAATTCTCGTTTCAAAGTGAACACACCTGTATTAAGTAACCATTTGCTTTAAAGCTGCTCGCTCTCAGATTTTGGTGAAAAAATAAAGTTCTTCAAATTGAATGTAAATAAGGTATTTTAGAACATATGGTGATATAAAAAGGCTCCAGTATAAATTCATGTCACGTTTATCTCTAAATTTCGAAAAATACCAGTCTTGATTTCCGTTGATGTTCTAACCCATGCTCTTTTTATCTGCATAGTCTTACTACTATTTATATTTATTACAACTAGTCGGTCCTACTTTCAGCTTTCGCTGGTGAACTCAGATTCAGACCAACAGGTAAGCACTATTTCTTCACGATTTGTTACTCTTTGGTGTAAATATTTACGGTGCATGTACCATGAAACAATGTTTGCAATGTGAAACATATGTGAGATTTGCGTAGTACACGTAAATTTCAACTCTTTGTCCAGTACATGTAATTCCTCTAATTGCTCGCGTGAATAAGTGAAAACTAATTAAGAGAAACATAAAATGTGCTACTTCTGTCTGTTTGACTGATAGATTCACAATATTAGATTTCATACCTGAACTGCAAGATTCACCGTTGTACCCGGCTTCACAACCACCATCCGGACAGGTACCATTGGACTTGTCACAAGGGGAACCATCCAAGCACAAACACGTGCTCTCACAAAGTGGACCATACGTACCATCTGAACATTCTATAATCATAATGCTATGTGTATAACTATAACATATTGTACAGTGCTTTTTATAAGAATCCTTTACATGAACATACCGGCATGAAAAGTCGAACTCATGTCTTAGACAAAATATATTTTCATATTACTTGCTCGTTCTTTGTGAATTGATGATTTTCTTCATAAACTAAATTGTCACTATTGCATTTGCGGCCACTTGTTACAATCAGTTAACATCTACCAAAGGAAGTAAAGAAATCTATAATTTTCTACAGCCATAATGTCCAATTTTCATAAATTCAATATGATGATAATTTCTGTAATAATAATGAAATATAGAAACATTGAAATATAGAAAGTCTGACCGGTTAGCATAAAGAAATCATATAAAAATTCTAAAGAACGTAATCGAGTACCTAAAATTGCTACGTCACAAATCTGCATGACGTTTCGTGTAGAGATTCGGAGATGCGTTGCCCTAGCATTGTGGCATCTTCCTAGGTACCGATCATTTAAACCGAGCTTTGAAATCTCACAGGTTGTAGAATCCTCTCCATTCTCTATAGTAATCTCTAACCCAAAGGTTGTTGTCGAGTCTGGAAATATAGAATTGTTCATCCCCAGCACCATAGTCTCCAAACATACAGTATAAGTTAAAGTTCCAAATGTCCAAGCCTAGCTCTATTAAAGTTGGAATTTTACGCCACGTGTGTTATTGTGCGGAGACATATTTGCGTTACTCAAAATTATCTCTTCTAACAACTTACTTTACGCTAATGTTAATAACTATCTTCTATAAGTTAATTTTCCTTCAACAGCAATGTTACATGTGGCACATTTCAAGCGTACAAAATCCATATTCATTTATTTCTATGTGTGTCAGGCCAAGGTGACAGTGTAAAGGCTTACTTATCGAATTTTTTAAAGACATAGACCTACCATTGACGTATATCAAAACTTGATCGACGTTTCGCTCTGTGTCAAATGTAACAAACCATGATGATGCCTGTCCGCTCAGTTCTGGTGAGCATGTATCGAGCAGACCATCAACAGTCTCTGGAGCGGGGCTGTAAATGTTCCCTACACCTTGCAATGCTGATTGCAAATTTGCGATGACGTTATCTGAAAAACAAAAATTAAAATGGTACAGCATAGTAAACTCCGCTTATAACTGGGCCTAAGAAACATATATGTTTATATTGCATAAGCCATAATTGGCCTCTAAGACTATGTGAACTATAACGAACTAATTAGGATCGTTCAAATGGTGTTCCTTTTATCCAGTGTGTGTTATATCCATATGTCATTTTCATATAAAGTAAAGAAAAACAAGAGCTGTCTCCCAAAAGTGACAAGAGGTGTCTTACAGCTCAACAAGTGTGCCATGTGATTTTAAAATCCTTCCATGCATGCATACAGTATTCCATTAGTTTTAAACTCTAAGTGTGACCTTGACTTTTTAGGTAGGGACGTCGTTCTTGCACGCGACACATTGTCTTGATGTGCTGAACATTTGTGCCAAGTTATTTTAAAATCTATTTATGCTTGACAAAGTCACAGTCCGGACACATATGTATGCATATATACAGGATTCCATTACCTATAAACTCTAAGTGTAACCTTAACCTTTGACGTAGGGACGTGGGTCTTGCATGCGACACATCGTCTTGATGTGCTGAACATTTGTGACTAGTTATTTTAAACCGTTTGATGCATGACAAAGATACAGTCCGGACACGACTGTGTGTAAATATAGAGGAT
Organism: Saxidomus purpurata; assembly: GCA_022818135.1. Classification (NCBI taxonomy): domain Eukaryota; kingdom Metazoa; phylum Mollusca; class Bivalvia; order Venerida; family Veneridae; genus Saxidomus; species Saxidomus purpurata. Next base: position 40,453,281 of record JAFMSR010000008.1, on the reverse strand, counting down.
TCAATTTTCAAACTCTAAGTGTGACCTTGATCTTTGAGGTCGGGACGTGGGTATTGCACGCGACATGTTGTCTTGATGTGCGAGACCTTTGTGCCAAATTATTTAAAATCCTTCAATGCATGAAAAAGTTACAGTCCGGACACGAATGTGTGCATATATAGAGGATTCCATCACGTGTGACCTTGACCTTTGAGGTAGGTACATTGGTCATGCATGCGACACACAGTCTTGATGTGCTGAACATTTGTGCCAAGTTATTTCAAAAGCTTTCAATGCATCACAAAGTTTCAGCCCGGACACGAAAAAATGTAAGGGCGGACGCACAGACGGACAGATGAAAGGTGAGATTTTAATACGCACTCTACGTGGGCATAAAAACTCGGGCTGAGAAAATCTGTTCCTTATATCTGGAATTTCGCTTTATCCGGAGGCGTTATATTTGGAGTTCAACTAGCACAATATTACAAAATGTAAAAGTCTAAAAGATTATTTAACCTCTGAAGAAAGAACTTATCGCTGTGAAATTAATCGGAATAAAGTACTTACATGCCTGGCAGTTATCACCATGGTAATGTCTCCGACAGGAACTTGACATCGTCAAGCACTGGCCGTACCATGGATCACAACGACCTGAACAGTGACAGCTGTATTTGCACTGGTACCCGAACCCGTAACCGGAACAAATACCTGAAACGGACATTTTATAAAACTGTTTACACCAGTCCTGTGATGCTGTGATATACGTGTTTAATGCTTAATTCTGTTAAAAATACCAATGATAATGTTATACAAGTTAAAATCAAACATTACTATAAATGCAGGGTTAAAACCTGGTGGTTTGAAAATTAATGTCAGCAGTAGTTATTCAATGAAATTCCCATGGCTATAGTTGTCACTGAACAGACCTGTAGCTTTGCTGATCAAAAAACCAGGGACAATACGTGAAATCTATGGCACGTCATGAGGCTCGTACCTGGACGGCCCTCCCACCTGCCTATGCCGCAAGGGTACTATATCTGGTTGTAAATCTCTGATCCAAATTTAAAAGCTATCACTCGAGTGTGAACAAAATAGTACACAATCATGTATTTGTTATTAAACTATTAAACATGCATAGCTACCTCATAACAGTTTTAGGTGACAGGGCTAAAGTCAAACAAAACATATGCGTGTTTCCCGTCTGCCGACCGACGTCAACCTTTTCACAAGAAAATGATCTAAAAGACCAAATTGGTCAAGCGTTTTCGAGCAAAAAAGGCATAATAAGATGAATAGAAAAACGACCGACACTTCCTTATTTCTTATGGCAAGCAGACCCGAAACACACACACACATATGTTATTTTATCTAAGCAAGATTGCAAATACATGTATAATAAAGCCATACCAGTATTACACACTCCATCGTTATTTCTCCAGTTTCGCTTGCATTCTCCCGGACACCTCCCTTCTATTCTCTCTTCTACTGACTGCTTATTGTCAGCACAGAAACATAGTTTGGAGCAATCTGTTCCGCAGTAGTTTTCTAGACAATCTGAAAATGCACGAACATACACTGGAAAGACGTTTGCACTTACATTGCCAGAATTCCCGAGAAAAACATTAGCTTATTGATGGCATTGCCTCCTTCGGTGCTATCGATTTCTCAGACTGGCTTATTTTATAACAATAAAAATATGTATAGTATAACGTTTTTAAATAATAATAACTTTTTTGTTATCTACCCGCAAAATTTATTCACATATGAGCACAAACTCCTAAGTGATTTATAGTTTTTGTTGCGCATCAAAGGTTGTTTTTTTTGTCTGTACTAATGCTGTAAACAATCAAGTTGCATCGACTTTGAAAAAGTTGTTGAAACCGTGCAAACTTGTATCACTCCGTGCTCGAATCTCTAAAAACAGGGCTTCCGTGTTTAACTAAAAATATACAATGATTGTGCATTGTTCAACATACCTCCTAATACCCATGCCTCCCGGAGAATAAGTTTTTGTTTATCTCCTGGTACGGTGACTCGAAGAAATCGTGCAACTTTAGAGTGTAGCTGAATAAGATACTCAGGTTTCGCTGTTGATGAAGTACTTGTGTCAGTATATACCAGTTCAGCATCGCTGAAGTCTGAATTATTACTCAGATGTATTTGAAATCCAACCATAAGGTAATCCACTGAAATAAAGCAGTGCAGCGTGTGTTTAGTTTCAACTACCTTTATAGAAAGAATACCGAGGAAGAAAGATAATGCTTAATGCTAATCTCACTTTTGCTCACAAATTATGGAGATGAAGGCAAAACAAATTATGCTTTAAATATGTGTGCGTCTCGTTTACCGATAGATCTCTATTCTGCAGCAGAAAAAAAACGGAAAGCTACGGATGTTTTCATTTCATTTCACTGAACACATAGTGGGTGGTGGTGACAGGATTGAGCACCGGACTCCAAACTCCAAGTTTTCGGGTACCAATCATGGCCCAATGGTGTAATTTAATCCTTTTCTTCCTCACGCATTCAGATCAGAACATCAGAAGTCAGCTGACATCTAATGAACGTTGTAGTTGTGAGATCAATTAATCATTTTTGTCAACATTTTCGCAAGTGAATCCTGTAAACATGGGTGATCCAAATGTATGTAAACTGAACACCTGACCAGACGACACCGGTTTTTGTCGTCTGCTAAGGAGCGTATCTGTTTGAAAAGGTACAAATTTTATAATAAACATTGGGCACGATCACAATAGGAAATATTTTACAACTGATACATAAATATGTAATACTTTATGGTGGTAGGCAAAACTGTTCTACTCACAGTCCTCTCTGGTCATCAGTTCGATCGTGTTTATTGTGAACATGCTTTCCAGGTCCACAAACCAGTATGGTGATGGTTGATACACACTAGAGTAAAATGTTCCCGTCTGGCCGTCATTTCCTAAAGCCGCAAGTTTGCTTTTTTCTTCAGGAGAACCTTCGGCCGGTTTCTTCATCGAAAGAAGACGACCTGACCAACATACATTCACAAAATTTAAGTGTCTATCTATCAGGACTCGTAAATACTAAATGAAAATGAATCTATTGTTTTACTTTGTTTAACTGTTTAATATACAATGATACAAACTAGAGGTCGTATAATTCGGTTCTCTATTATCTGTTTCATGTCAGCGAAAACGCAACTTCTATCATAGTTGAGGACGTTATCAGCTTCAGTCAAAGATGTGAAAAAAGCCCCTTGTCTGGTAGGTAAAGTTATATTTGTTCACCTGGCAGGTGTTCGTTATTCAGAGGTGTTACTACAAGAGCCGAAAATTACAATGTCTTATCCCCGTTGTTTGTTTTGAATGGTAGTCTTTATTCGGAGGAGGTCTTTAACACAGGTTGGACAGTATACCCTATCTGTACATTTGGTATATGTTACTTGTAATAAACTTGTCATTTAAAGTAGATCTAAAAAGGATTATTTTTTCAAACTGAGTAAATAGAAATAACTGAAAATAGAAATAATTTAAATTACAGCTAGCAAGCAATAAAACCTCACCTCCAGGTATTTCTATTTCACATATTTCTAGTTGGTTTTCTGACTCAGGTAGCGTGACTGTTATATACTGTGCCGTAACATGTCTCTTGCACATGACTGTCACGTGGTTATTGGAACGATCGTCGCCGGGATCTGTGTAGCACAGTGTCGCCTCATTAAGAACAGATGTAGTCCCGGCATGAACAGTAAATCCAAGAACAGAACCTGAAATGACGTCATATCATATTTCTTCTATTTCTACTTCGTCCTCGGTAAATATCACTTTCAACAGGCCGGCAAAATTATGTATTGACCTAAAAATTAGTCTAAAATTATTAATATCGTATACCTCATAAAGATTGGTGAGGGTCAAGAGAAAATATAACAGAAATGACGTCTTAAAATCGGTGCAGGTAGACATCCTATGAACTAAAAAGATAAATTTTAGAATTTACTTACTTGCATCTTTAAATGTGATGATTATTTCATCAAAGTGAATCTCGTCATTTAACGTTATCCTAACGTATGGGTTGGAACCACTTTGAGTCTGTCGCGAGCATGAAGTGTTTCGACCATCGACCACTCTGTTCAGATCACGACCCAGGTTCGAAGTGACAGTAGACCCGAAGATTATGTTTCCTGGAGAAATTTAAAAAGCTTGTGGTGTTACCTCCATCAGTTACTTTTACAGGGCATTGGAATTCATGTTAGATAAAAGGTTGTTCAGATCACTACCCAGGTTCGAAGTGACAGTAGACCCGAAGATTATGTTTCCTGGAGAAATTTAAAAAGCTTGTGGTGTTACCTCCATCAGTTACTTTTACAGGGCATTGGAATTCATGTTAGATAAAAGGTTGTGTATACGCATATAGGTTTTTGTTAACTCTCTGACGCCCAGAATACACGAACGTATAAAATCTTATAGAACATATCGTAGAAGCGCTCAAATATTGCAATTTTTCAAATTAGTCTTTGTTGAATTTACTTTCAATGAACACGAAGCCGGTTTTCATTTTAAATATTTAAAGAGAAATTTACGTATCTACTCACTGTACAAACAATCGGGGCCAAACCAACCATTTTCACAGCCACGTACATCTGAAATATATCAACAGCTAGTTATTGAATTAGAATTCATGTTTCACTCATATATTTTTCGTGTATTACTAACTAGAACGGGGATTTTAAATCTCTAGAAAAAAAAATTGTTTTATCAGATCATCAAGACTGTTCTGCTTTCATTCCTCATTTATTCTGAATTCAAATTTTTTGTTGAACTGGGAACACATGCGTTTATTTTGGCATCCCGCATTTAAAGAAACGCTGCATTTCACATATATTATATCTACATGTAGTACATAAATTTTTACAGTTTATTTAGAATACAGTTTATATATATTTGGAACATTTCGAGTTGACTTTCAGCCATGTCATGATATTAAATATATTTCTATAATCTATTATAAAGTTATGTTACCAATAGATTTTACTCCCTAATAACAAAGAAAATACAAATGTACAAATTGATTTTGCAGATAGGAATGATTTCTAAAGTTCCTCGTCCCAAATATCACCGTAGTTGAAAAACAACCCCGACCACGGCCAAGATCAAGCTTACATGTATGGACTTGACGGTCGTGAGACTAAAGAACTCATGTCTTCCACCGCTTAAAGGTTTTTGAAACAATAAAAACAATTCACACTCATGTGCATCACAATAAGACGAGTTATATAGCGATTGCTTTAACCAGCTTAGTGTACGGTCCAAAGTTGTTGTTGTTGTTGTTGTTGTAGGACTTTAACGCCCTTTCAACTGTAGTACGGTCATGTTACAGGCGGACAGTTTACCTAGAACCATTCTTCCTGGGACGAACCAATACTAGATCCATATCCCCCGTAAGAAACTACCAACTTTCTCACTTAATTAAAAGAGACATTGTCAGTAGCTGGACTCGAACCCATGACCCTCTATCTAGAAGAGGTTACAGTAATTTTAAGTCAGCGACTCTAATAACTCGACCACGGAGGCGTATTTCAATCCCAATGTTCTTCTTAGAGGTGAACTTCAAATAAGGAACAGACATGTGTTTGTAGCCGAAAAAGACCATGACTTTTCTAGTTTCTAATCTGGATAGTTTTTGTTTACATGAAAAGGAGCTAGGAGAAGCGTTCTAGCGAACTTTTGTCTGCCAGCCTCTATCACACGCACTGATGCTATGCTACTATACATGTAGTACGCTGCATCACGCACGGCAAATAATGTTATAAGAGAACTCACTACAATGGCAAATACAGAAAACGCACAAACACATTAAAACAGATTGCGGACACAGCTAGCGGATGACTATTAAGATTTAACACATTATTACGTTTACTAAGCAACTGAAGCATCTTGTATAAAGTTCATGGTGTGGACTTATTTAGCAATGTTTAGATTGCAACAATGAAATATTCAAGTTTAAAAGCATGTGCAATGAAAATAGTGCCTTAGGTTATACAACAAGTAGATCTGATATACATGTTAAACAGATGTGTTTCATGATTTGGGCATGACAATCTCGGGCATCTGTGAGCGCTCAATTTGTTAGTGATATGCCGCTGGCACATATTTAGACACAAAAATGCGAAACTTATAAAACAATGCAAATAAAAATTGACCAACCCGTACGTCCCGTGGGAGTTTTTTTTCACGTGACAACTTTACGTCTCCAGACACCTTGTTGATGAAAAATTGTTTGGAAAATGTTCGAATTCAGAGCATATTTACACTTACCATCCATTTTGTTTAATGTTCATTGAATTATTAGCAATTAGTGAAATAAGTGCGTTCCTGTCATGTAACAGATATAGTGATAGCCATGGCTATTAAAAGGTTAGTTTAACAATTCAGACTTTAGATTTCCCCTAAACACGTAGTCTTCAATATGTTAATCTTTACAATTTTATTCATATGGCATCCGAACTTTACAGCAGCACAACAAATGTTGATCTTGAACACTTATAGAAGTTGTACCTATTTTCCATTAAAAAAATCGATTTCGAATCATAATCTTTCGAAATTCCCTGGAAAATTAAAGGTGCTCGTTCACAGTTTCCTATGAAAAAAAAAACATTTCTCCAAAAATGATATGCTAAAACATAAAACGTAAAAGTAATGGCAAGAATCAACAACACAAGTAAAAATCTACATGGCAATTTGAGAAAATATGTCTCATATATGCTTGTCAATGTGATATATGCTGCGCGCCTTTATTGCAAACTAGGCACGTTTTTATCTGCTCTGTAGAGCCCTTACTCCTTATAAGGTGCAATATTTGTATATTATCGTGTAATTATGTTAGAATCTATTATATTCTTAATCAACAGCTACTGCTATACGAAACCTTAACTTGAATAGAAATGATTGGCAATAATACATGTACATGTTACATGTACATACAACAAACTCCGTATATAACGAACTCATTTGGACCATTTAAATTTGTTCCTTATATCCGAAATTTGTTTTCACATTACATATCGAAGAGAGAAAAACACCGGTCCAAAAATTTGTTCTTTATATCCGGAATTTGTTACATACAGAGTCGTTATATACGGAATTTAATGTATAACGATATCTGGAAGACCAAACCCTACACTCTTTCCCCCCCCCCCCCCTTTATAAAAAAAAAAAAAAAAAAAAAAAAAAAAAAAAAAAAAAAAATAAAAAAATATTTTATACAAAAAAAAAAAAAAAAAAAAAAAATTTTTATAAAAAATAAAAAAAAAAAAAAAAAAACCTTCAGTTGAATTTATTATACTTTTTGATTATACTTTTTAGAGCTGTTTCAAAGCTTTGCGGAGCTGCAGCTGTTAACGATTCCCGGTAAAGAATGAAAAACCTATCAGCCCTTTAGCAAATAAGTTTTCTATTCACTTAATCTGTAAAGCTGTGTGTAATAAGCTGAAAGTGTTGGAGCCCATACGATATTCAGAATTGGAGGAACCCGCTCTACAATAAACTCTACCATTGACGAATACTTATACCGTTGTGATAGCAAGTATGCCAGTCAATGCGCTAGTCCGGCCCAATTTGCAAGTACTTATTGTAATGGAAAACTTTTTAATTGTCACAATACTTGAACAGCATAAGATAAATGCAATAAAATAGTACAAATTAAAACGGTTTTTCAATTTATTTTCAACTTAATTACATATCGTATTTCTTCTTAACGGCCCTTACGTGTTAAGACAGTGATAAGTTTTGGAAGAAGTCTCTAACGACACTTACCATTAACAAAACATAACGTTACTGTTGTTTTTATAATGCTTAAAATAACCATGAAAGCGGATGTCGAATATTTTACATAGTGAACATTTTTAAGTGTAAATATTTAGAAGAATAGTATACAATTATGGACAAATGTTGATGTCGACGAAGTCCGAAGTCTGTATCATTTTTTCACAGGTCCGCAAAACAATAAACATGTATAAGTGTAAAATTATCATATCATATGAGAATGCACTTTTACAGTTTTCAGACTTCGATGTGAAGGTGTGTGGTTCCGGACTCTAAGGTATCTGATTTGAATCCCGTCTGCAGAATTTGAGGACAACTGCCTGTATCATTTCTTTTTTTCGACTCGAGTACTGGCAGAACTCCAGTAAAACTTACTCGGTTTAGTGAATGTGTATAAATAAGATACAAGAACTAAAGTTTCCAGTCGAATTCGAATACAAATTGGATAAATTCAGCTAAGGGCTAAAATAACAATTAAAATTTAAATGTACTTACATGTTCCAAAGAGCCAACACAACACGCACAACAACTTTAAACAATAGCCCCAAGTAGCCTTAGAAGCCATGACTTAACTGTTTATATTACTGATATATAATTAGTGTTAAATGATAAATGTAGAAATATTCAGTAAAATTTGTATCCGATACATATCAGAAGTAGCATAGATATATCTGCTACTTCTTCAGTCTTCTATCGATATGTCCTGGTCTCTCTTCTTTTGTTCCCCAGCAATTTAATTATACCAGAATAATACTTTATGTTTTCGAACACATTTTATCGTAATAAAAAATAAATGTTTATTTGACAATGTAACTAGAAACTATTTATCATATAAAAACAAAATATCCTATAATACAAAAGTATTAAAAAGGTTAATCTAAATATTCCGGAAGTTTTAGTCCTGACTGAACGGAAAGTACATAAATTTTGTATATCAATTTCTCATCTACTCGATGACCACTCATCCGGACAATTGACCTTGCGAGATAAATCCAAATGTGACTGTAAACACCAGATGACTGGTCAACCGTTCTTGTCATAAGTACCGACAATACCCGGCGGGTACACAAAGTCGAGATTGCATCTTTGTGTCCACTAACACTGTCGGCATTTTGGGAATGGTAAAATCCCCCTACGGTTTGTATCCCGATTTGTTTTTGTAAAATAGGTTTCGTTATAAAATTAGTCATCGCAACTAGGTAGTTAATTATAATTAGTTTCTTTTGGTCAACTTCCTAGGAAAAAGCAAATCAAAGACTTTACAACAATTCATAAAAGCACAGAAGTTACGAGTATTTTAACCTTAAAATAATGAAGTTAAGAATGAAAAGAAAATGGTGCCTTTTCATATACTAGTAGTCATCTGGATGATAGGCTATCGCACGTGCATATGACTGCATAAATTGGATAGCTCTGTCAACGATTATGAATTTGTATACAGTAAACTCCGAATATCACGAACTTTATGTGAACATTTGAATTTGTTCGTTATATCTGAAGTATATTATATCAATACACGGTTTTCATATCAAATATACTGAAGAAAATAAAGTGCCCAGCTGACAGACTGAAGTAAGTTATATCCGGAGTCGTAATATATGGTATATACTGTATTATGGCGGGCCGCAGCCGCCCGCTATATTTAATACGTGGTGAGTAAAAGGTGCATGGAGACTTAAGCTCTCAATCGAAAATATGCGTCTCTCTTCATTGAAAAATTCAGGTATTTCTGATATGAATACTGTAAACACAGTCTATTTTTTCTTGAACACACGAGTTGTCGTTCGTTACTTAGATGTGTCTCTCATCATTGAAAAAATGAGATACTTCTAAGATGAATATTATAGACACAGTCTATTTTAGAGTTGTCGTTAGTAACTATTTGTGTTCTAAAAATAGTAACAATATTTCAGTCCTACCTCCGAATTTAGACAGTGACTTTAATTGATCGATTCATATTATTCGATAACAGTAAAGATTTGATACTACACGTCAGTGTAAAGCTTTTATACTACAAGTCAGTCAGTAGATGTGGTGTTGTGTCAGTTTCTGCTTGTTCAACCAGAAGCTTTCAGATCGACACTCGTATCTTAGTCATCTCGTACCCTAATTTGTCAACTCGTACGGATCCAAAAGTCAACTCGTACCCTTTGTAGTCAACTCGTACCTTCTATTTCAAAACTTCAGTTTTATCCAGGAACAAAAGGGACTGAATGATATGTATTTAAAGATGGGGACATAAGGAATGTATCACGACATTATTGAAATCGTGGTTATGACCAGGGTCCGTATATTAATATACGGACCCTGTTATGATATAAAGTTTATATATTGACCAAGTTGATTTATTTTTTTGGTGTAGATTTGCTGTAGACTTATTTGCGCCAAAAGTAAGCGTTTCCTTCATGTGAACACAGTGGTGCTCTTTTCTCAAAATATAACTAAAAACACGTGAGAAGGTGTGGCGGCAAATATCTTAATACTGTGATTATAACAATTTATTAAAGGTAATCATAACTTGTTAGTTCAATGCGGCGATAAAACGAATACATTAGTCAAACAACGCAAGTTAGAATGGGTCTCCTTGAATTCCTTTGGGGCCATGCCTCAACATCAACCATCACCAATTTCCAAAATATGTACATGTCAGTTTTGTTTGTTGGCCCGCTGTGATAGGTAGTATCACAGTTTTACTTATATACACTTGAGTTGTATTGGATATCGAGAAATGCTTTATGGGTAAGTAAAACCTCGTTCACACATATGCCTATGAAACAATGTGTCGCCACTGTCTCTTAAAGGGGCACTCCCTACATCTAGCAGATTATATTCTCTAAACAGAGATAATGTGTTCAATGGACGTAAACTGATAAATAAATACAATTTCAAAGAAGAAACTATGGCGAAAAATGCCTCATTTCCCCACAATTAATCAACATAGAGGCTTTCTGTAATAAATCGCATCCACCCATTAATTGTACAACAACAACTTTGTTTAGATAATTGAATGGTTTACTGTACTGCAGTATATTTTATACCGCTGGTTTTATGAATAATGACTGGGAGTACATAGCTGAAACTTTTAGGATAAGTTATAATGCTTCCGAAGATTCTATTATTAATGTTTTCGGGGTTATTTAGTAGTCGACATCAGTTATAGGGTATGTCCTATTTAAAGCATACCAATATGCAAGTATCGGACCTTAAAACAAAACTCCCATATTATGAACAGTTTTTTCTTATTTATCCATTTTCAGTCTTTCCCACCCATCTAGAGATGAACTGGTTAGAAACCCGAATTCAGTCTCACGTGTATCAGTGCTTTACACCGAGCACGTAGAGTAACAAGGGGGTCTATTCGTACAAAGAGCTAGTGCCTGGTAACCGGATTTCCATGTGTCTGCATGTCTTTTAAAAACATTTTCATATCACGGTTACAAATTGGCATTAAAGAATTATAGCGTATAGTTTATTTAACAATTCAAGATTACATTGGTATGCATAAAATTTATTTCACTCACGTGCGTTTATTGTGCAAAAAAGCAAACTTTGTATGACAGTTAAATAACTCACACATTATTTATACGTATTAAATAATACAAACATACATGTTACATGTAACATTAAAACATTTGTATTGTTGTTTTGAAGCCTCTTCAGCATTTTAAAAATAACCACTGTCTGTCCTTGTGTACTATTTTTTGCACTGTTCCTCCCAATTTGTCCAATATGTTTTTATCAATCTGTCAAACAAATTGACTATATTTGGGCAATGGTCTAGTATGTATTTCCTCATTGGAAATTTCATTGGAACGTAGACAACTTGAGACAGCACGCCAAACACTGAACAATCCACCTGAAATTCGATCACTAAATACATTATCTTTCATGGAGACAGTTTTGTTACTTAAAAGACCATGTGTGTTTTAGTGTTGGTCTAAAAGTCTTATGGGGGAGACATATATATTGTGTTGTATGTGTTTAACGCGCGTTCAAATTGTATTTTTGGTCAGTTTAACCGAGGCTGGTAGCTAACCTAACAATCGTTTCTGGGAGAATCCAGTACAAGACTCCTATCCTTCGTAAGAAACTGTCAGCTTTCTCACATAAAGAAACATGGTCGGTAGCAGAGCTCGAACCCATGGCCTTCAATCAATGAGAGGTCACAGTGATTTTAAGTCGGAGGTGGTACGAGACAAAACATGAAGCAAGATTGTGTTTAAGTAATCTATTCTGCTTTAAGACTGGCCAATAGATACTTCCTTCGCATCAGGATAGAAAGGTCCAGAGTTCGATCCCTACCATAACCATGTCGGTAGTGTCCTTAGGCAAGACACAGATAATTCCACATTGCCTCTCTCTCTTCGAGGTTGATTCCATCTTGAATGAGTCTCGAGGGCGTCGAATCTAAGCTGTAAGAACTTATTTCATAATCGAGAATAAATTAAATAAGTATAAATTAAAAAGAGACTGCTTCATGTTCATGAATTCGTAAGAGACTAACTGTAACAGTAGTAGATCAATTTCCAGGTTAAAACGCAGTAACAATACGTTTACAAGTGCGTACATACCACAGTTGGTGCGTCGCCCATCATAAATTTCTTGTCACCAAGGAAATCCGATATTGCCTGTACATCATCACAACCTATCTTCTGTATCTCTTCAGTGGAATGTTTTCCTATACCATGGGCACGAGCCCGGTTTCCTACCTTGAAAATATCATATCAATTGTAATAAGATTGGAAGGGGACCGGTATGTAAAGGTTATTTAGTTGTCTGCCTCTCATCCCGGAGGTTGAGGGTCCGAGCCGCACGGCGTAACTCCTCATATGACACCAGTGCTGATTTTTCAAGGAAGCCGACTCGAGATTGACTTGATAAGCTTGAAGCTTTCTTTCACAATCGAGCTAAAACTAATTTGTATAAACAAAACTAATTAAACTAAACGCTTGATAAATCAAAATGATAAAATGAGTTTTTGCCGCATAGCCTCGCCTTTTTCCTGAAATGAAACTCAGAAAACGACATTCATTATATTCGGTTCATGATAAAGTTATGCGCTGACCAATCACCCAGATTTTCAGCGATAATATAATAATTCTGAGCGACCAGCAGTTTGAACATGATGTACGCAACTGTGTCGGGTCAGTTTTCTGCAACCACGTCCTCAGTATAACGTCATATCATCACGACATTTGATTATTACAATGCACCTACATGTTAGGTGTGCATTACATAAGGACATACTGACTGCAGAGCTTGAGAACCACAAGTGTCGTGGATTATAACTGATTTACAAACATTTTTTGATTGTCATCGTCACTGCAATCTAATCTAAAGATACCATTACTTTATTGAAACATACCATCAAACTCGCAAAAGTCTCCAGTGCAGAGGTTACTTCTACATTCATCTATGATCAACATAACATGATGGAATCACAACCATATGAATGGAAGCTTGTTTTTAGACGAATACTTTAGCAATCCCTTTCCGTGAAATGTTAACATATGGAACATTTTACTTTGAATTCACTCGAGCACATAAGGAGATACTGGTCGGCTATGAAATACATGTATAACCATATGATCTCTAATTCGTAGGTGTGACCTTGACTTTGGAAAGCTGTTACATGAACTCAAAAACAATTTGAAAACCCTAGTAGGTCATAAGAAACAAATCGGACACGAAATAGAATTACACAGTTTTCCAATCCCTTAGAGAATACTTATCATGAAACATCGTCACGATACACGTAATACAGTGAACTACGTATATAACGACTACGGAAAAAACGAAAATTCCGGATATTAGGAACAACTTTTTCTTGGCCCGATTATGTAAATGAAAATGGTATAATGGATATATTAAACATATGTTTAGCTTTTTAATACTCCGAATATAAGGGACAAATCAAAATGACCCCAAGGAGTTCGTTATATACAGAGTTTACTGTAGATATCGAGTGGACACAATGTGTGCCAGACAGAAAGGCTTACAGACGGACGACAAAATGGTATATATGACAAAAATCTTAAACAATATGTTCCCTAGTACCGCAAATAAAGTTCATGAAAACTGTTTATTCATTTTGATTGGCCGATCGCAATTATCATTTCCTTGTTTTATAATGGCGAACAATTGTTAGCAAGTCATTAATGACGCATAGATGCGAAAGGACTTATCAAACTTAAACACGTACCGATTCCTTCAACATTGACAATATTTTTTTCCTATCTTCGAGTGGCTGATCCGGAGAGAAATATTCTGCATATTCGTCGATATTTTCCACGTAACGATAAATGAATATTGGCCTGAAAAGTAAAGAAATCATGCATTACTTTGTGTTACATTGTATCATGATTATCCGACTTTTATAAAACTTGGAATTAATTGTTTTACAGTACCAGTATAAAACATTTCTTCAAGATATACAGTGACTTTTATAGGTCTCGTATTCTCTACAGTTATGAAGACCCAAAATTTATATTTTTAGACAGGGTGCATGTATGATCTATGTATAAATATGAATTGCAAAAAGAGGTACTTATGGGTAACTGTTTATGCTAGAACAAGACAAAGAAAATAGCCCAATTACTTTTCCCCCGTCTTTTGTTCTGTTTGTTTTTCTGCTGATATGTTGAAATACTGAGTATGTATGTTTGTTAGGTTAGGACGGGATGGTTCCCCGACCCCTGCTTAATCGATGACAGGCCTCAAAAACCAATTAGATACTTATACATGGAAAAAATCTTACCAAGATGTATTTTCCTCGACCATTTTAACGAAAGCTCTAGCTGTTGCTCTCTCTACCGTGTTAAGGTTTGGATAAGGTTCTTTGTTAAAGTACTTAGAAAGGTATTCTATAGTGAAGTTACTGTCCGGAATTTGTTCGCCGTTAAATAAGATAAACGGGCTCTGGCCTTTCTTCGAAAATCCATGACAGTCAATCACCTGAAGTAAATATTATTGATATATTACATTTGTATTATATGATGGCGATGATGATGATAATGATGATGATGATGATGATGATGATGATTATTATTATTATCATTTTTCTTTGTTGTTATGTTGACGCAGCAACAGTAGATGCAGTAGCAACATCAGGAATACTGGTAGTGTGCATTCTTTTCTGTACAAGTACAAAGGATAACACAGTAAAGAGCATGCTCTTATTTCCATTGTGGTCCTTAAGACAGAATCAGAAACTAGGGAATCCGGGTACAAGACCCTAGCTCGTTTTACGAATAGACCCCTGGTTCTGTTATATGCCCGGTGTATAGCACCGATACACGGGATACTTCCTCTGGGTTTCTAACCAGTTAATCTCTAGACTGAAAAACGTTTCTGAAATTATCAGTGCCTAGCCAGGAATCGAACCGGGGACCTCCGTATTGGTAGTCCAGAGCGTTAATCATTCGACAACCGCGCCATCGTAGTTGGACGTGCAATTGAAATTTTGAATTATATCGACTGACTTCGCTGGCGCCGGTGATTTATTTCTTATGCTTCTAACATATGTTTAACTTTTTCTAATTTTCGATTTGCCTTTGTCTATGATTTGGACAGATTATTTAACATCACACTCTGCAACTAACAAGTAAAAGTAAGTAGCATTTACAAAGTCAGTGTCCATGCAATAAGACTTGTTTGTATACGGTGTAATAGATGTATTACCTATGTCAATAAAGTGATTATATAAGCAATTATCTTCCGCAAGATACCAGTTACTGCACTAGATACACGTACTGTATTTGTGATACTTCATCTGGTCGGCACATTCGTCATAGAAGTGTATTTGTATTTGAGGTGTGTATTTGTGTGATCTACTCGATGAGTCGGTGAATGAGTCAGTCAGTAAACGTGTGGGCATTGAATGAAATCAGCTAAACCCAATGGGTCTATATACTTCCCAATAAACTGTATGCCCAATCATGCTTATATTCTGTTCATACGTTACCAACATTATTCAGCTACAATTAAACAACTTTTCACCTGCTTTGAATAAAGCAGATAGGTATAAAACATTCATTGATCATCTTTAGAATAACATTTTATTCTCAATTATAGACACTGGGATGTATCTTACCTCAAATGGTATGTCATTAATTCGTAGCCAGAGCTCAAGTTTGATAGCATATGGTGATATATTAACGACACCACGTGCTCTAGATCTGTGAATCACGTGCAGATATACCACGTCTTTTTTATAGTCCTCCTTCCAGTACGGATCTAATGTCTGAGACATAGCTTTACCAAACCGAAACAAAAAAGTCGAGTTAAAATCAGTACATGTATATTGGAAAACATTTTCGCTTATTATTATAAAACCAATAAACTAAACATGTAGAGAGAAGGACCACAATTTAAAGTGTACATAATTAAAACAAGTAATATCTTTAAAAAAAAAGATGGTCGACGTAGGTGACGTAATAAACACATTTTGTGTTTCAGAAGGCTCCCGGGCAGTACACTGCTTATTCCGGTACCGAAACGCTAGCCAATAATCAATGACGCTAGATGTCCGGCCCCGGACAACACCTCGTTGAATACAAAAGTTGATCTTCGTACTGTCCAGAAACCTTGACATAACGTGTTCTGTTTTTTCTTTTTTTGCAACATGATTTATTATAAATAACTATAATATAAAAAATATACACTTTTTGTGTTTCAGAAGGCTCCCGGGCAGTACACTGCTTATTCCGGTACCGAAACGCTAGCCAATAATTTGCAGATTCTGATTGGTCACATTATAACGAAGTTGGTTAGCAACGCGTCCATACCAACGGAAGTTCAAATCAAAAGTATACGACTACGTCGAAAAAAAGTACATTACAGTAAACTCCGTTTATAACAAATCGGGATATAGTGAAATTCCGGATATAGCAAACACATTTTCTGTGCCAGCTATTTACTATATGGAAATAACATTCTCAGGATATAAAGAAAATGTAAGGTCCCTAAAGGTTTCGTTATATAAAGAAGTTTACTGTACACGGAAACAAAAGATAGCCGAATGAGCTTTATTTTCATAAAAATAACACTAGAAGCAAACAGAAAGGGGTATTAAGCCAACAATGTAGCAGGGCCTTAGTGTCCATGCACCCTGCTATCTCACTAGATCGGCTTATATCGTGTATCTTAACCCTTTATACATGTAAGGCACACTGACAAACAAATATGAATTTTTTTCTTGGTGAAATATGTCGGTCTTAGACAAATGCGACTGAATAGCACATGAAATGATCGCTTGCAACCTATCCAAACAAGTGTAAGCAGAATGTGCTGGGTAAGTAAAGCCCCTGGAGCTCTTCTATTTTGCCATAACGGAAAATGAATGTGGTAGATTTGTGTTCTAGTTACTCAAAATTAGAAATGATTTACCATGTATGTATGCTTTCATATTAAAGTGGTTTATTCACACAAAATAAACGTTCCGTATTTTTTTAAATATCATTAAAAAATTGTGCTATATTTCATATCATATACAAAATGTACCTTCAATTTAAAAAGCAACGTTTGGAACAATTTTTGCATAAATAATAATTGAAAAATATCTACAAAAATATTAATTCAGTGTGTTTGTTCCAAATACACAGCGTATTATGTGAAGGACCCCCTCCACCCATGTGAAAATGGTCACAAATGTGAAATAATTGGACCCCATATGTAAAAACTTTCGACAAATTTGAAACAGTTGTAAAGTTTTTACACATTGAGTCTAATGATTTCACATACGTGCACATTTTTACATTTCGAAGTCTATATTCATGCACCTATCAAAACGTATATTATAAGCCTAAAACATCATTAATTCATTTAAGAATTGTTACAATTAGAAAAAAAATTACCGGTTGAGTGGTATCCTTGTAGTTTGACTTCTATTTGCCCTAAAGTTGATTGTACACATGCGTGTACTTGATACAATCCTAAAAGTAAACATTAAAGTGAACGTTATCAGGCTAAATAAGTCAGAAGAGCTAGGACAAGGTCATCGGCACCTTATACAATATGATATTGAAAATGAATCAAGATTCAATGAAAAATCCCTTTGTTAATTTAAGATGTTCGCCTGTTTCTCATTAAGGAGTTTTAGACATTCTAATAGCGTGCGATCTAGCACGGGTGGTGAACCAAAAATGTCACGTGACCACAAATGCAAAACTCGCTTATTAGCGGGGACGTAGGGCGAAAAATCGAGCCTTTAGAAATGAAATGGCGGGGCGTAGCACAAAAACTCGACGTTTTGAGAGCGCTAATTAGCGTGTTTTCGCCATGCGCAACCACCGTGTCAGCGTTATCGATATTACACAACAACCTATTCTTCAATTATAACACAGTGAATTTTAATTAGCCAGTGCAAGACAGATACAATGTATCTAGCTACAAATGTCCTGTATTTAAAACGATATAAATCATTTTGTTTTCAAATGTGTCCTTAAAGTACATCATAACGCCGTGATACTACATACATTAGTTTGTACAAAGAGCGCGGAGCCAAAACTCACTTATTACCAGGGACGCAGGGCGAGCTTACAAAAATGAAATGGCGGGGGCGTAACACGAAAATTCGACGTTATGAGAATGCTAATTAGCGTGTTTTCCCCCGCTCCACCACCGTTTCACTCCTTAGAATTCGACTATTTGCGCCAAGCCTCCGCGCTGAGTCAGCCCGGTTAGCTCAATCGATAGAGCACGAGACTTGTTATCTCGGGGTAGCGGGTTTGATCACCGGGGCTGACCAACTAAAATTACCAACAGTCATTCGGGTGAGACTTTGAAACCGAGGTCCCGTGGATAAGTATTATACACCTGGCATGTATAAGACCCAGGGGTGTCTCTGGAATTGGGACGCTTTCCGTTTTTGCACTATCCTCCGAAACCTAAAATAACTAACCGCTTCTGGGGCGTTGGTCATGTGGGAAACCGGTACAAACGGTAAAGCTCTAATATACGATACGATACACGCCTCCGCTAAAGCGAGCGTGTTTTCGTCCAGCACTCGCGTTAATTAACTTTTCGATTCGCTCCCCGCCGTTTTATTCCTGTAAAATTTATCATATATTTTTTAAATTGATATTCCAATATTGCATAAGTGATAACACAACATCTTACGAATGTCCTGTATTTAAAACGATATAAATCATTTTGTTTTCAAATGTGTTCTTAAAGTACATCATAACGCCGTGATACTACATACATTAGTTTGTGTCGAGACCGCGGGGCCAAAACTCGCTTATCAGCGGAGACGCAGGACGAGCTTACAAAATTGAAATGGCGGGAGCGTAACACGAAAACTCGACGTTTAGAGAGCGCTGATTAGCGTGTTTTCGCCGCGATATAAATTATTTTGATTAGAATGTGACCTTAAAGAACACCATAACGCCATGATACTACAGACATGAGCGCGGAGCTCAAAACTCGCTTATTAGCGGAGACGCAGGGCGAGCTTACAAAAATTAAATGGCGGGAGCGTAACACGAAAACTCGACGTTTTGAGACCGCTGATTTGCTCGTCTCCCCCCCCCGTATAAATTATTTTGATTTAAAATGTGTCCCCAAAGAACACCATAACGCCGTGATACTATACACATTAGTTTGTATCAGGAGATGGGGTGTATAGTCCAGTTGTTGGCATGTATGCAACTTACAGGCCGATGGTTAATGGAGTCGTAATGTAACGGTAAACTTGTAAGGCCGCTGAATCTAGAGGTGCAGGAGCTAAGGGTTTGACTATATATGCTATTAAGAGTATACAGTTTGTAATGGTATATATAAGTGTGTATGGAACGCCTTTACTGTCTTATCATGTTGTATTGTATTTTACGCAGTACATTTGCATGTATATGAGGTACATATTTAATTTGACATGGTACATTTTTCATGATATGCAGTGCCTTTTCCGTTATACATGGTGGTTATTTAATCATATGCAGTGCAAAAATGTGTAGATACAATAGAATAACCATTATATGATGTGCAAACAACGTCATGTGCAATACATACAACATTATGTGCAGTACAAATGACATTATATGCAGTACAAATGACATTATATGCAGTCAATGTTTCGATACATGTGGTGGTATTTTGATTATACGCAGTAGTTTTCCCTTTATACGTTGTATGTTGTTCAATAGGTGTGATAGATGTTTAAATATATGAAGTACTTCCGATTAATTCTATACGTGGTGAATTATTATTTATTTGTTCATAAAAAACATTGTACGCAATGCATTTGGCAATATACATGGCGGAAACGACATTTTCTTTTTTATTATGTTCGGTCCATTCTACTATATACACAGTGCATACAGCATTATATGCGGTACATTTTTCATTACGATGATCATACTTTCCGGCATTCTCCGGAATTACTAAGACGGAAAATACCGAGTAAGCAGATATTATAAATAGCGGTCACGTCATCAAGCAGTAAATCGCTACCGAAATCCGTATCTCAATAACTACTGAATGTATTAAATTTTAAACAAGGCTTCCAAACCATCACACCTATTTAAATAACTTAACTCTTTCTCACATATGAGATACATATTTCCGCTCATTTACCGGTGGTAGAAAATCTTACCCTTGACCGCTTACTCTCATTTTACGTAAATTATAAACAGCCAGCACATCACATAAAAATCGAACAATGACTGTAAAATGTTTATTTTTTAAATACACATAGCGTTGTTGGTATTCATTTTCTTAGTTAGATCATTTTCTATCCATCTATAGCAGTTTTGAAGTAAAATTCGAGAAAAACATTTACATTGAGTATTGAATAGGTAAAATTGAAGTTCACAGTTTTAAAGAATTGATTTGAAACAGCTATTTGATTACACTGTTGTTTCTTGCATAATATAGATTCGAAGTATTTGTTTCTTTTTTTATTCAATGCAGATTTTAACAGGGAATTATGTTTGAATTGTTTTGTGTAGCGGATAGAGAGTGCTTCGGCTTAAGTAAGTATTACTGTGCAATACACTGAATAAAATAGAATAATGTAACGAGAAAGAATCACTCTTGTCCCTGCGGTGAAAATGCGATTAAAACGGTGAGAAAATAAATCTGCTGTGTCCATTGAGCTGTGGATAAGGAAATCCCATCCTCGTGTTGAGATACGTCCCAAAAAACTCGACAGAGCCTCGTTTTTTGGACGTATCTCAGCCCTCTGATGGGATTTCATTATCCACAACTCATGAACATGCTAGATTCACTTTATCTTGCAGATAATGCAAAGTATGGCCCCTTTTTTCGACTAAGAAATTCTGGTAAAAGTTTTGTATAAACTACATTAGAGTCAATATCTCAAATATGCAGTACTTTAGAAATATCCATGTGTTATGTAACCATGCAGACAAACAATTTTTAAGGTATATGCAAGCGCTATTCGATGTTGAATGTACGGGGTCATGGCAAATTTTTCTTAGCTCATTCGCTAATTACCGCCGAGAGTATTTTTAGAGACTGTCTTTAAGTATCATCATCTTAACGGGAAAAGCACCGCATATAGTGCCGTATGTACAGCTTATATAGTTGTTTGGACCAAACATAATTAACAGGAATTTACTGCATACAAAGTTGTTGACACCATGTATATTGACATATGCACCGTACATATTGGTTTATTATCTTAGTATAAGTAATATTTCACCACTTATACACTGAAACGAAATCACTTCATACATTTAAACATCTACCACATATATTAATCAACATACAACGTATAAAGGTACAACTACTGCAAATAATAAAAAAAAACACCCCATGTATCGAAAAACTGACTGCATATAATGTTGTTTGTACTGCATATAACGTTGTTTGTACAACATATAATGGTTATTCTACTGTATACACACACTTTTGCACTGCAAATTATTAAATAACCACCACACATAAAAGAAAAAGCACTGCATATTACAAAAAAGTGACCCCATCTAAATATGCATGTACCATGTCAAATGAAATTTGTACCTCGTATACATAAAAATGCACTGCGTATAATACAATACAACATAATAAGACAGTAAAGGCGTTCCATAAGTGTGTATGGAACGCCATGACCGTCTTATCATGACTTATTTACTTATATACGGTACATATTTCATTATATGCAGTAGATCTTTTGTTATATGCAGTAGATATTTAATTATATGTGGTAGATAGTTCATTATGTGTGGTACAAGTTACTTTATATGCTGTACTTTCTTTGTTATATGTAGTACAACTCTTCTTATATGTGGTGGTACTGTCTTTATATGCAGTGCATTCGAATTTGTGTGCGGTACAAACACCAATATATGCAGTAGATTTGTTATTGTGTGTAGTAGATAAAACGTTATACGTGGTGCTTTTGACATTATATGCTGTGCAAACATAAATATATGTGGTAGTCACTGTGTCCATTGTGTGTGGTGCTTTTTTTCTTATATGCAGTGCAAATCACATTATATATCGTACTTTCGTTAATATACACTGTAGATTTCACATTATATGCTGTACGTGCGACTTCCTTATATGCTGTGCTTCCATCATTATATGCGGTAGTTATATCTTTATATGCGGTAGTTTCGTCATTATATGCGGTAGTTTCATCGTTATGATGAGATGGTTAGGATATTTCCGAACGATACCGTAAATTGCCGGATCATTACGAATCCGGATGTGTCACTCGAGTAATTATTGTGCACCGGGACAGTTTAAACTAATTTCTAATTGTGCCCCCCATTTAAATAAACAAATTTACTCATGTTTATTTATACTTTACACAGTTATGTGTTCCATATATAGCTAAATTTGACATTGAAATGTGTTTCATGGATATGAACCAATTACTCTATGAAAAAGTTTCAACAAATATAACCCTTTGAAAATTAGAAAACATTGAATTTATAATGTTTTTGTTTCAAACAACGACAACCCATAAATTTAAATAATCTTTTGGCCACTTCCAAGAAAATTTTTATTAAAAATACCCCCACATACTTAAAATAGCTAGTTGCTCCTTCCCCACCCCCGCCCCCACCTCCTCCTAGAACAGCCCTAAGTATACTTTTAGCCAATACATATAGGATCTGTCATGAGTTGTCATTTTATGTAAGCTTTTATTAAACTAGTTCAGGAAAATGTTATTTCAGTTTGACAAGTGTATTAACATTTTCCTGACTTAGTTTAAACATATTTATTTATCATAATACATGTACATGTACAAGAAACACCACAAAGAATTATCATACACTTATCATGAAAAGTGGATCGAATTGAAAGCTAATAGCTTATTGGAATTCTTTCCACTGCATATTTGATGTCGGTACAGTATATGGCGTTTCAAAATATTATAAATTAGTAAATACTACCAGGATTTAAATATGTTCATTATGCTTATTAAAAAGATAAGAATATTCCTGATTTCTTTAATTAAAGTTTGTATGAAATAACGTTTGTCTGAACTTGGTGCACAATAATTACTCGAGTGAAACATCCGGATTCGTATTAATCCGGCAATTTACGGTATCGTTCGGAAATATCCTAACCATCTCATCATAACGACGTAACTACCGCATATAAAAATATAACTACCGCTGTAAGTTTATTTGTTTGTCTAGTTGAAGTGTGATTTGTTTAATTGTTTAGATATTGTTAAACAGAAGGCCGCATGCGTGATGAATAACATTAGTTTATGATGCATATGAGTTACCAGTTACCTTCTTTAAATAAGAAGACGATGATGATACTGATTATTATTATGAGAAGTGTGCCTTCGCTAAAACACTTTGACCCAATGAGTAAAGTTACAATTTGATATAAACAAAATTACACGTTGTATTTGTTTGATAATATTTGTCCCTTTTTCGTGTTACGCTATACTAAGAGTTGTATATTTGATATTCTAGTGTTTTACTTACACAGCCTTAGTTTGTGATTAAAAATTTTATCTGTTTAAAAGCAATTATCCGGTTTGCTTAATTGTTAGGAATATGAAAACCAGTCAACGATTAATTTTGATATAAATCTATAGACAGTCATCTATTTGGCACTCAGTGTATTATCTTTAGTCTCTTTAGTCTCGTCTTCTTTATATAATAAGATTAACAAAATATAACCCCAATCAATAACGGACAATGGAAGCGTGCATTTAATTCATTAACTTCAATACCTTCATACTGCTACTAAACATAAATAGAATAAATACAGATATGGGAGTATCAGTCAATGCAGTTGGCTTATAGTTAAACTGGTATATTTTATAAACAATAGCGAATAGCAAAACACAGACAACAGTTTTATTTGCAGGAGCAATGCCTACTGGTAAAAGTGCAGCAGGTAAGCAATGCTTAGTTTAACTTGAGATACCGTATCTAGTAGTTTTGTAAACGTCTTTATTTCACAAAATTATATATCAAGAGATTATGTATTGTAGAGTAACACTTCTTTCTTGAGTCAGTCATCAAACGTATTTATTGTAGTTGGTTTTTACTTTTTTTATATCATTTTGTTATATACCACGTTATATTTGTAGATCATGCTATAACTAGTTGTGTGAGCTAAGATTCTGATGCGGATAGAAGGCACCTTTATGTCCTCCATAACGTTGAATACTTCCCTGTGGTCCGTTATTTAGTGTAAGCCAGAGCGTAACTCAAGAAAAGTTGAAATAAGACACACTGTTGCGGCTGAAAATTTGTATAATTACAACCCTGACCACATGTATGCCTTTATTGCAGGAAGGTTCTAATGTTTAGCATGTGTATGTTACTAGTCATAAATTTTAGCTACAACTCTAATTTATTTCTTTAGGTACAGAAGACGAATCAGCCTTGCTATGTTGCATATGTGAGCAATACTTAGAAACACCCAAAGATCTACCATGTAAACATATATTTTGCAGAACTTGCCTACAGCAGTTCTGTCTTACCAATGCCACAAATGTCGGGTTCCCATGCCCAAAATGCCGAGCACATGTGAACATCAAAGATCCTAATCAACCAATTACTGAATGGGCCGACACAATACCTACTAATCATGCCATAGATAAACGCCTTGAGAAACTTAGAACTTTAGAAAAAGAGAAAAGGAAAGAAAGTTGCTTGTTTTGCCTGTCCAAATGGAAAGCAATCACAGCAACGAAATATTGCAAAGCGTGTCACGAGTACTTCTGTACAGAATGCGGAAACCAACACTGGTTACTTCGAAGGTCTAAAGAACATAGAGTATGGTTGGTAGAAGATTTGGCTGCACTTAAAACTGATTCACTTTTACAATCGAATCTTGAACTGGTATTTAACTCGAACATTCGAGATACACATATGAAAACTGGCAAGAAAATACACGAAGATACAGTCGACATAGCAAGCAGTGAAGTTACCGGTGCAACATTTTTACCGAACGGCTACATAGTTCTTGCCGACAAGGCAAATGAAAAAGTTAAACTCTATGATGACCACTATCGGTTCGTGTCTTCATATAAAACGCAGTGTCACGATGTTCTCGCGTTCAATGTCTGCTTCATTGTTGTGACATGCCCCCTCGATAGATGTCTGAAAATATTAAGCATATATGACAAGGTGATTGAACATGATGAAACTATTGTTGTAGATGCTGAGTGTTACGGTCTTTGTTACACAGACGAGGAATGCGATACTAATAACTTTGCAGTAACACTGAACACAAGACCAGTTCAGATCCGGCTTTACTCGGGATTAGCCGAAATAGACAAAATTGAAGTGGCTCAGGGAGAAACTTCCATGCTCAGTCCAGCATATTTGACCTTTTCAAAATCAAAACAATTATTTTTCCTCTCGGATAGAATCCACCAATGCTTAAAATGCGTTACGAAGACAGGAGAGATAATTTGGGAAAGGCGTATAGCAGAAGCTTGTGGCTTGGCAATATTCCACGACAACATTCTGCTAGCACGAAGTGATAGACAAGCTGTTGACCTCGTAAAAACATCTGGTCAGATAATGAAATCAGTTGTTTCCCTTGAGGATGGACTAGCACGTGTAAATACACTGTGTAGCGACCATTGGCACCTCAGTACCAATACCACAAGAGCTCTTGTAGCTGACAACACCGATTTGGTTAGAATCTTTCTGATCGAAGATCCCCTTCTTGATGAAGATATTAGGGTTTACATTGATAGAGGAACATCCCGACGAGGCAGTGTAGTTGATGAAGAAAATGATGCTTCTGAAGAAGTAAAATCTGGCATTTGCACGATCGTTTAAACACTAAACATCAAATTCAATAAAGAAGTATAGAAATCGATCTTGTGAAACAGTTAGAATCACGTTTATAGTGTACTAAGCGCAATTCGTGAGCTGTGACACTCTGGCGGGTATGTCTGACAATCTATACAGCTACTATAAAGTTACAAACGATGGGTCTTTTCTTCGAAACGATTTGTACTTTGTGATATTACACATTCTCTTCGGTATACTTGTATTAAGTGAAAATTGTATGCAATATCCGTAGCCGTGCGAGTCTGAATGCACCTTTTGTACGTTTTATGTTGCTTGTATTTACCATTGTTTGAAAATTAGATAATTTTCCAAATCGCCATTGATGATGAAATATGGCGTACATGTAAAAATGGCCTTAAAAAATAAAAGTATCTACCAACCTAACTGACATGATTATAACGCAATATTTCTTAAAGTGGAATTATGCACATTTTTTTTCAAGTAAAATTCCAGCTGAAATAGGTGTGTGTGAAAAAGGGTAGAGGAAATAATAACTTTTAACCCAATACAACAAACTTTTCCTGCTACCAGTACGAAATAATAACTTTCCAAATATTCGTTTTCCTATTTTGACTGGGAGGGTCAATTTAAGAAATAAAACAAATGCATGCATGAGTTGCTTCCCTTCCACTACCGAAATCTCTACCGGCAGCAACACTAATAACACAAGGGAGATCACTGCCAAGAAAGGAATTATTATTTTATTAGTCCAATTTTTTAACTTCTAAAGCACCAACTTCAAATACTAATGCGGCATTAGCATTAGTTTAACACATTTAAATGCACAGCAACCGAAAACTGCTTTTATAAAACTGTCACCAAAATACACTTTGTGCAGTAAGATGCGCATAATGTCACTTTAACAGAAAATTTAATCATGAATAAAAGAACCTGTAAATAGGATATTCATCCTATACCGGTTTTAGTGCATATTTCATCTGCCAATCGCTGACCAAAGATCAGAACAAAATTTTATTCGAGGTGTACCAACATAGTATATAGTTATATCATTTGAATATTTGAAAAACCTTTTTGCATTATACATGTAAGCTGAACAAAGAGCTCACAGAAAACGTGTATTAACATAGTTCATAGTAATAACATTTCAACATTTTAAAACTTTCGTGCATTATAAGCTGTACAAAAAGCGATCCGAGAAAAATGCATATTGTCAACACGGATACACAGTGGTGTGGTATGTAAAATATTGTGAAACTTTGACCCAGAAATCAATTGGGGTCTTACAATGACCATGAGCGACTAGAGCTTCCCTAAAAGTCTGTTCAAAATCCAAGTTAGCGTTTAGGAAATTAAGAGCGGACAAAAGTTTCAACTTTCATGGCCCTGTGACCTTTAACTTTAGTTTAATCTAATTTATTTTAGCTTGATTGTGAAGAAAGCTTTGAGCTTATCGAGTCACTCTCGAGAAACTTTGACTATATGACTCCAATTTGTAATATGCGCAACTATTATTATTAGTTGTATCTGAGTCATAGAGGTTATTGAAATATGTTTACAATGAATCTACTTTCACGTTTCGTGGGGTAAATAGATATGTACCTTTTTATATCACGATTTCATATTCTTCCAAATACTGTTTGGTTAAAATTTTGCTAAATTTGCGAAACAATTGCCTGCCTTACATTTATGCTTTTCCTATTTTTTTTATTTGTATTTTGCATTTAAGAACACGTTTCATCAGACCTGTTTCTTAAAATTTACATTTCTGGCTTTGTTAATATTTCTGCGTGCCTTTAAACAACACTATTAAACTATTTTTCGTCATTGGTGTACTTGGAACACGAGCTTTAAAAGACGTAACGTCCAATGTTGCGTAACGTTATGTAACACGACGTCAAACATTGAATAATTGCCATCTTTCTAAATTGCATATAAAATAAATACGATTTGAAAAAGAGGAAAGACTCATTTTGTAAATACAAGCAATTTCATTACCACAGTATTTTTGTGAAATATTTGCCGTTTATTACATTGAAATGCGGAATTTAGCTTAAACCGTTACACACAAAGACATATAACTTAATCTACTGACACAGTAAGTGTTATAACCTTCGAAACGATAGAACGTTTGAGAATATGAATAAATATGCATTAAAATACTGAAATATGTACAACGTTTTAAAAAATATAACGTTTGCGTTTCTTCATTTGACAATCAATGCCAACATTACCGTAATTCGGGAGCTGTGCAACGTCACATCTTAATAAATTTGACGTCGAAGGACATTTTCGCTAGACAAGCCTTATTTTATACAGAAGTATCATTTTGATAGACTGGGCAGGCATATGGTATCATTTGAAAGAAGAGAAAAAACGCATTTTTGATACGATGAAGAAATTTACGATAAATCATCGGCTGAATTATAATTACAGTTTTATTCGAGTATATTTACACATGTTTTTACATTTTTCTATATATGGACATTTTCGCTAGACAATCATAAATGCAATTTTAGCCGTTTTATTCAGATATATTAAAAAAGTAAAAGTATCTTATTAATCTTCATTAAAAACGCATTACTATACTTATTTTTTATATAAATATCTTTGATTTTCTTTATTTTGCATTCATTTGAACAAAATGAAAATACATCTGTTCAAAGATGTGACACTTTCTTCCTAACAGAAGTTTTATACATGTCTGCTCGAAGGAGCCGTTTTAAATGTTTTAGATTTTAATGGCAACTTTCGGCGACATTTAACATATAGTATACGCAAAATGAGAAAGTTTGACGTAATTTTCATATTTCGTTTTTAAGCAGAAGTCATGTTGATCAAGTATTTTTGTTACGCGTGACGCGCATAAATTAACGTCGTTCTCAGTGTGTTTGATATCGCCTCACTTAAATTGAAGGCTTAAAAGTAATTTCTGTTACATAGTAATGTACAATAACCTTTTTCCTTTATTCTAATATACGGCTTCACATATTTTTCTTTAAATTTACTACTATGCAGTCAGAATGAATAATGTATACGCTAGAAATTGCCAAAAACCCGCAACATCGGACGTTACGTCATGATCTTACCTAAATAAAGCGAATGACTGTACTGACTCGTCACTCATATACAATGCTTTGATAATAGGTAGGTCGTCGCTTTCGGTGTCCCTTCTCACCAATAATTTAAAAGTCACGTGGTACGCGTATCCTGAATTTTAACATGAACGGGGGATTTTGATTATTCTGCACAGGGTTCCCTCTTTCTATTAACATGCACATGGACTTCATATATTTTATTTAGTTTATTTGCTTACGACAGGTCGATTTAAAGCGTTCACTTAAGATGTCAATATACCCGAGCCCGACATGTCTGTTTTATGTCTATGAAAAAAATGCGTACACGTGATCAGAACACAAATCCCACAGGGGCTTGTAAGCGAACAAGGGTAGACTGAAAATCGTATCCAACGTCGTTTTCAAGGTTGTCTAAAAAGTCAGCATTTGCCTAAGAAGTTACAATATTCAGGAGCTGCCTGCATAACTTTTGAATTCATACAGACAGTCGTGAAACCTGTTTAAACCCGCGTATACGGTTAAATACGTTACGGATGTCTAACGCATATAGACGAAATTTGGGATCAAGAGTATAACAATTGAAAAATGAATAATCCTCAAGACCTCTGCACTACCGTGTTAGTGACTCTGACATTGCTCTTTGACATTTATTGGATTTAATAAAAGATAACATTTTATGACGGTAGGAATGTAGAGCATATACAAGACTTCGACAATTAAATTCAATTGTTTATAGATCTTCCATTTAAATTCTTGAGTGGTTGATGTGGACCTGTTGTTTTTGAAATATTATAGCGTATCAAAAGTCATGTTCGTAAGTCTGTTGTATTCTTCATGAATTTCACTGGCAATCATTTTGCATACAAATTGAAGAATGCATATTCCAGTAGGAAATGTTCAATGTCCGACTGTTTATTAAAGATGTGACGAACTTGGATCAACTTCATTCTGATTAAATGCTGCTCTATTTCTTTGTAGAATATGTGTTGATGTCACTTATTTCATTTTTTCCAGGATGTCTGTTTATTTCACTGTAATGGTATGATGCGTCTAGTAAGAAAATCAACAACGGAATGTTAAGGTCTTTAGATTCTCTGTTGCGCTCTTCAAGTATAAATGTAGCGTTAAGTGGTGAGACATCAGTAGTAAATCAACGCTGTAGTGTACAATGCGAGTCATTTATTGCATGTTGTATCTTTGCTTTCAGAATAGATAAAACGAGTTCTAAAACGACT
The DNA here is from genome assembly GCA_022818135.1 of Saxidomus purpurata. Lineage (NCBI taxonomy): Eukaryota > Metazoa > Mollusca > Bivalvia > Venerida > Veneridae > Saxidomus > Saxidomus purpurata. The sequence goes on along the minus strand of JAFMSR010000008.1, from coordinate 40,422,977 downwards.
GACGTAAAAGTGATTCATCTGTAAAATCTTTAGTCATTCTTAGAAACTTTAGCTCACCTGGCACTGGAGCTTTTTGGATCCCGCTTTTCCCTTTGTATAATGTTTGTTAATCCTTGGGGTTGCATACATGTATAATGTAAAATATCGGAAACTTAAAAAATCTTGACGACAAGGTCCAGATCTTAGATATTTTGCATGTTGCATTGTCCAAAACTAAGGGTCCCATCCATGGGTCACTTGATTTACATGGAGTTATATAGGACAATCTTCAAAATTCTTCTTGTCTGAAACCATTTGGCCCAGAACTTAGATTTTTGGTAGCATTGTCTAGTGTATCTCATTAAAATATGTTCAAATATTGTTACTGGAGTCAAAACTAACCCTACCCTAGGAGTTTCATACATGTAACTTTTGGAAACTTTAAAAATCTTCTGGTCAGAAACCACAAGGACATGAGTTTTTATATTTTGCATGTATTATTGCCTCGTGGCCCTCAGCTTAGTTTCTTCAATTTTTGCCTCTGGGGTATAAATTTGCTACACTATGGTGACAATATGTAAATATTGGAAGCAAGTTCCATATCTTAGATATTTTGTCTGTATCATTGTCTAATGATCCTCTCTCAGTTTGTTCAAATTATGTCCCTGGGATCAAAATTGACATGGCCTTGGGATCACTGGTTTTACAGAGTAATATACGAAAATCTCTAAAAACTTCTTGTCTGAAACCATAAGATCCAGAGCTTTGATATGTGTATGTAGCATTGTCTAGTGCTCTTCAAGTTTGTTCAAATCATGCTCCATTGGTCGAAATTGATCATACTCTGGGGTTCACATGTGTTAAAAAGGCTATATAGGAAAAACTGTATAATAAATAAAGTTGGAAAGGACTTCTTAATAATTTCACAAATCTTGGGTCAAGGTCACTATTATAAAATTAGAATCACCGTCAGAAGTAATTTATCGGCAAAACCTTTGATCGACATATTTGAAAAACTTTGGTGTATAGCAATGATTGTGTTTGTGTGGTGTGTTGAACTTTGTGACCTTTTAGGTGAAGGGCAAAGGTACTCCGACGAGCGATATAGGGCAATAACGGCCCTCTTATTAAATAGCGGAGCTTTTATCACTGTTTTTAATATATCTGGAACCTCAGCATTGTGAAAGATAAAGTGATTTTGTGAATTAGATTCAATAGGTGTCACTTCCGTATGCTATTTCTTCAAAGGTTATGTAATATATTTCAGCTGATTTACTTCTAGTTATATAAGAACTACACCCTAGTATGCTCTAACTATTTGTTGACTACAACTAACAACATGTATCTTGAACAAGTGGTAATACAGTAGCCAATAGATAGTTAGAACGCACAAAGGTGTAGTTCTTATATAAACCCATCATTTAATATCATTTTGTACGATTTTACAAGGTGTACTAGCGTTTGACCGCTCGTGACCCAGTTTGGAAATTGACATAGAATATATCAAAACATACATTCTGACCTATTTTTTTTATCTCAAGTGGCAAGATTCGGACTTGACCTCGAAATCATCGAGAGAAACATTCTAACCAATTTTCCTGAAGATTAGGTAATAAATCTGGCCTCTAACATTGTTACCCATTTTTTTCTTTTATTTGACCATGTAACCAAATGACCCAAATTCAAAGATAATTCAGAAATCATCAAGACAAACATTCTAATAAATTTACATACACATCTGGTATCAAATGTGGCTTCTAGAGTGTTCACAAGGCTTTTTTATTATTTGACCTGGTGACCTAGTTGTTCGCCCCACGTAATCCAGTTTCGAAAATTGACCAAGAAATGATCGAGACAAATATTTTGACCAGTTTTCATGATAACTAAGGACCCAGATGTGGCTTCTAATGTGTTGGCAATGTTTTTCTATTATTTGACCTGTTGATCTAGTTTTTTTGACTCCACGTGACCCAGTTTAAAACTTGACCGAGAGTTTATCAAAACAAACTTTCTGACCAAATATTAGGATGATTGGGTTCAAATATGGCCTATAGTTTGTTCACAAACAAACAATTGGATGACGGACATTCATCGATCCTAACAGCTCAGCATGTGTACGTCCTGCTCAGGTAAACTAACATATTTAAAGGGTAAATACTCTGGAGGTACTAAGACAATCCTGACACTTTTTCGCGGGCAACACCGCATTATGCTGATCTATCTATATTTCTTTTCAGTTTCATGAAATCTTATTCGTTGGTTGTTTAGTTATTGTACCGGACGGACGGACGGACAACGCCAAAACAATATTCGGCGACCTTTGGCAGGGGGTAAAAACTAAGCTCTGGGTATTGCGGTTTGCTACAGGAAGTTTTTATAAGTTTTTTTTACATAATCCTGTAAGACAAGTAATATGATCCACCTAGGTCAATTTTGAAACTACTGAAATCATTTGGACAGACTTCGAAGAGAACTTCTACACAATGTGAAGTTTGTTTAAAATTGGCTGAGTGGTTAAGGAGTTGATGTTGTTTGAAAAAAGTTTAGGCAACAAACGAGCCATGGACATCTCTCAAGTTCATAAGATAATGTGTCAGGTTGTGTTTAGTAAAATATTTTAGGTTACATACACAGCGCAGGTTTTTTGCAATTTTCGAGACATGCCAAGTTTGTTAAATTGCTCGCTGTTACAAGGCTCTTAGTGCATGATTTAAAGTAGTGCAAATAAACTTCAGCATTATTATTAACAAGTATCAATTTATGCTAAGAATATTGTTTATTCATTCCTTATATTGTATCACCGCATACATACAGAAAACAGAATTAACAAATATATAATAATTTTAATTGTCCCTTTAAGACTTAACTATCATGGTGACAGTATTAGAAAGAAGAAATATACATAGCAAGAGCATAACATCAGTTTACTTTCTGTACCATTCACATTGTTTAACGTCTACTTCTTCTTTATAGTTTTGGTGCATTCTGCAACACCTTTCGAAATTAATCCTCCTCCAACTTCATTGTACAGAGGTGGCCAAACCAAATAGTCTAATTTTTCACCAGATGAGGCATACACCGTGTATAGGTTAACATCAAAGGTGTCCCCACTTTTTGCATCCACCTTCATGTGTAGTGGTGGATCATGCAGTACCATCAGCCAGCAGACTTCTGCACATTTCTGAAGGTATGGTTCACACAGTTCTAGAAGTTTCTTGTCGTATCTACATTTATCCCATGACTTGGTTTCCATGACAAACAACTAATTAAATATACAGATTTCTCCATAAGTTCATGATACAAAATAGGTGTAATACAATCACATTAATATTATACATGTATATGACAAAAGTTGACAATGGTTTTTCAGATTAATTACACTTAAGGTAACTTGCCCCGGAACAAAATGGCCACCAGTGAAAACATGATGATATCACTAAAATGTAGTCTGGTGGTCTTTTGACATAATACACAATCAAATTACTGTTATATAAGCTTTTAGAACCTGTATTAGTGTGTTTTGTTGCAAATATTGTTAAAACATGTCATTTCAGTTCTTGGGTTTACTTACATGAAAAATATCCAATTTTTGTGCAAGTTTCCTGACAAAGTCAAATGATGAAATTATTCAAACCTGCACTTATTTACTAGTTCAATGTCTCCTCCAGATGCTCGACCATAGAAATAGTTGAGCTGTTCTTTCAATCTTACACATCAACAGTTTATAACACATCACTAAATTGTGAAGTCCACATGCTTGAGTTATGGTTTAAGGTGGAGCGCTATTGTCTCTAGTGGGTGGGTGCATGCTTTTTCAATTTTTATTTTTCCCTTTAATGTATACTGTGTTTGTTTTGGTCGGGATGTCATAATATTGTAGTATACTGACACTAAAAATTCACGTAAAGAGAACTATAAATCAGTGAATTATTATAAAGAACGGATACATTTTGAAACATATTCTTGCTAGTTGACGAACAAAGGCTCTGTGACAGATTCAGTGGAAATAAAGAAACTAAAACATAGTTTATACCATATAATCAACATACTCTTGTTGTACAATTTTTTGTTTACCAAGCCATATAAAATACTGCAAGACGCTCTTATTGTCTTTACATATTTTTTAAAATTATGTATTTGATACAGAAAAATTAAACAAAATTATGTTAATAATGGTGTTAACTATGTTTTAGTTTCTTTTTTTCCACTGAATCTGTCAACTAGCAAGAATATGTTTCAAAATGTATCCGTTCTTTATAATTATTCGCTGATTTATAGTTCTCTTTACATGAATTATTAGTGTCAGTATACTACAATATTGCAACTAAAGATATTGTTTTTCCTATTTTTCTATTTTTAGACAAAAGTCATGGACTTTGACCCCATGATGAGCTCCAAACACAATACCAATTAATTTTAAAGTGACGACAATAGCTCGTCATTTTTTTCAAAAATCAGACGAGCTTATATAAGTTATCTTCTCTTGCTTAGATGATGGTACATAAGTATCTTTACTTTTAGTAATATCTCAAATGGTTATATAAATCAACAAGTGGAAAAGAACGAAAAATTTAACTGGTAATAGTTGTGGGACTACAGACTACAGACCATGTACGTTGTGTGTACTACTACAGGGAAAACAGGAAATAATGCTATATAACACATATGTAAAACATATGACCCTCTCCCTAACCCCAACCTGGAACCAATTTTGAAAAAGTTGATCGAGGTCCACTAGGAACTTGCAGTTTTGGAGAAGTGGATTGTAAAGTTGTTCCTATTTGCTGACAACATCTCATCTCATATGACTGTTCATGCAGGTCTAATTTCATTAATCCTGTGCAGCATCATAAAGGAGAATGTGTCTGTTAAAACTTACAAAAATATGTATGAAAACTGTAACAAGGATACATCACTTTATCTAGATGCATTGATTATATCAATATATGTATATTTCTCAGCAGTAAATTGTAATCAGTCAATGTGACCTATAACATTTTTAAAGTTTCCAATTAAAACTTTCCCAACAGCTGACTCTTGATCAAAGTGATGTACCCATGTCTCTTCCTAAATAAAAATATCATAAGAAAGCTTATTGGATCTCGTTGAAAAGGCTCCATGGAAATATTGAGCCAAGTTAGCTTTTGTATGCTGTTGACATTGTCGAAACCCAGCTTGTCGGAATTTTTTTCATGTGAAAGACATCAGAAACAAATAATTGAACAGAACCGAATTTCATTCACTGTAACCTTGACCTTTGACCCACTGACCCCAAAACCAATAGTAAGACCATTAGACTCAGTAAGACCGTTTATCCTATGAAGTTTGAAAACTGTGGGTGATATACAAAATGTAGATCTTGATATATTGATCGGAAAATATTTTCAAAGTTCGGGTCACTAGGACCTTGACCTTTGACCCCCTGAACCCAAACAGTAGGGATCAACTACAGATTGCAGAGAACCTTTTGAGCAAGTTTACTGAAACTCAAATGAAAACTGTGAACTAAATAGTGTTACCGTATATCGGATTTTTTTCGTGTGTGTATACTTTTCGCTATATTCGCGAGCAGAGAAAATCGCTAACTTTAGAATCAGCGTAACTTTAGTACAATATTTCGCGAAATTTTAAGTAATCATTACATGTATCTTAATTTCATGTATATACTTGATTTAATCTCTCTTTTTTTACACGTTATATCACGATTAGCACATTATCTAACATGAACTGTATAATAAATATATTGATTAAGGTGTCTGTTAATTACCTGAAATCAGCACAGGTGTTAAATACTTACCTCTAACGATCATTGAGCATTAAAACAATTGAAACCTGTAAAACACATCTCAATTCAATTCAATTCAATATACTTTATTTAACGACGGTTACACAATAAACAATTTCAGCATCATTTATCTCACTTGCGGCCGTCAACAATATGATTAAAGAAAACATTTACTCACATTAAACACATTCTAAACACATTTAAACAATGGTATATACAATGTATATATTAAAAACAATTAAGAAGTCAAACGCTGTGAGCGAGTTGCCTGGATTACTTCATATAACCAATCATGGTTGCTTCCAAGAAGATAGTTTCTGTAGTAATTGCCAAACGTGTATAATTTATCACAGGTACGGATTTGAACCGGGATTTCATTCCAGACAACCATAGCAGAATTATATTGGAAACTGTATTTTGTATAACGCGATTTAATTAATGGCTGAGGAATATCGTTTTTGTTTTTGGAACGAAGATTATAATTTGCAGTTGCATATGTATCATTAATGAGTAGGTTTGATAAATACACAGGGGCTAAATTATGAAAAGCTTTGTAAATTAAAACACCCATATGGTATTTACAACGTTCTAAGAACGGCAACCAATTAAGTTCTTGAAATAGAGGAGCTGACGGGTGATCGAACTTCTTGTCTAGGATCATTCTAGCTGATCTTTTCTGAGTGTTAATAGTGTAAGTGCGAAAGTCATTATCGATGCGCCATCAATACCATTCATTCAATGAACATAAATGCTGTTTTTATTGCTTATTTTAGCAAACAAATAAAACAATCGAAGCAGTTCGGGACACCGGTATATAGCACTGTCATGTGACCTTTAGAGTGTTATCATGTAAACGTTAACGGAAGTCACTGTGACCTTGGTCTTTGTCCCATTGACCCTAAACGTTTTAGTAAGACCAATCATCCTAAAAAGTTTCAAGACTGTGAGTGATATAGATCTCGAAACAGTGAGCGGAACATATTTTCAAAATATGGGTCACTGTGACCTTGACCTTTTACCCAAAACAACAGAGATTATTAACAGGCTGAGGAAAACCTTCTGATCTTACATGTAATTTGAATAAAAAATGTGATCTGTAGAGTGTTATCAAGGGAAATTAAACAGAGGTCACTTGACCCACTGACCACAAAAAATATATGGATCATCTACATGTTGCAGGCAATTTTGATGAAAGCTGGATAAATATTATGACCTGTAGAATGTTATCAAGGTAAAGCTGACAGACGTAAATGTGATCTTGACAATGACCAACTGACACCAACACCAATATGAATCATCTTCAGACTGCAGGCAACCTGCTGAGCAAGTTTCATAAAATTTATATAAAATTCAAGTTGAAATTGTAACTGTAGTATGTAAGTAAACAGGAACAGCCGAAGAATATGCGCATTTCATCTTTGAGCATTTACATAAAGTGTTGCTGAATTCCTGCAAGTAGTTGATCCGAAATAGCTTGGACGCAAAATACTGCAATACAGCAGTCATCAAACGGCCGTGACTCTGTGAAAAATAGTCAAACTAGAACACGCAGACAATACGCGCGTCTCCTCATGGTACTGAACACGAACATAAAAGTTTCATCGAATTGCCGACAGAAGTGGCTGAGAGATACACCGGAAATTGACGCGGGCTGACGGAGGACAAAACGGTGAATATGATAATTTTGCTCCCCTATTTGCAATTATGTTGGAAGACAATTGAAATATAATTTAATGTAATATATGTTGCCTCGTGGACTCAATGGACCTGTGTAATCACAACTTAGATCTTGGCCAGTGATAGAATAGTTTCTATCGTTCATAAGTATCAATTGAATACTTACTGTTACAAAAGCTTTATGTTGATAAATGATGACGCACAGAATATAATATGAGATAATTCACGGCTGACAGACAACTGACGTTCACCAATTCAAGTTGATCATCATTAAGGTGAATGAAACGAAAACAACAGCATACCTGAACTTGTTTGCGATTTCCCATGGCGAATTTTTTAACATCTTGGGAAGGATGTAGGAGAACATTATTTAAGCTATCTATCTGTGTTTCTTTCAAATTGTTGCAGAACTTCAAACAATCCTGTAAAAAAGTAATCACTTGTAATTCATTTCAATTAAATTATCTTAATTTAAACTTTCATCCACAATTACTTGTGTAACAATTCTTAGGAATATGTCAAAGTTAAGATCTGAAACATTTTATGTATGTCTTACTGATTAGTTTCTGGTTAGTGTGGTTCTTTCGTACTGCTCTATATTTTGGCTCCTTTCGAAAGGGCTGCTCCAAAATATACTAGAAGCCAACGGGCAACATGTTGAGACCGTCTCCATACTGCGCTATAGACATGTTTTGTGCGTGACAAACCATCCCATTGTAGTAAACAATTGTTCATGTATAATGAAGTTAAATCTCGAACACGGTCTCATGTCTCTATTTTTACATTTAATCCTTACGTGTGACCTAGTCATTTGTGCTAGGGTTCTAGGTATTACATGTATTGTCGCATCACGCCGTCCTATTGCGGTGAACAATTTTGCTAAGTGTATTTAAATTCATTCAATGCATGAGGGAGTAACAGCCTGACAAGGTTTCATGTGACTGTCCACTTTTAACCTTAAATGTGATATTTCAGCTACGGACTTGGCTCTTGCGCGCGACATGCCATCCTATTGTGGTGAACAACTATGCCAAGTGAATTAAAATTCTTCAATGCACGCTGGCGTAACAACATTGCTTCAAATGACTCCGTAGATGGTGTTTGAAACTAGTACAACATGAAAACATTATACAACATGTTAAACTTTGTCAGTGACGTATTCGATCTAAATGGGAGGTGATTATGATTTAGGGTCAATAGCGATCATGCACCGGGTCCGTAAGGGTATGTGTAGACCTGAAAATAATATTGTAGACCTGCGGAATTCAAGATTAAGTTCTAGGCCGGTATTCCATCTCTCCGCATTACCCTCCTGCACTCCGTGTCCGCGCTCCTTGTCCGTTTTGCAAAACAAACACCCTGTTCCATGTATCCACGATACGTAAAACCTTTTGTTATTAATACTCATTCTAAATATGTATATCCAATATATTTATAATTAAAACAACAAAAATATTCACATCTTGTAATTTGATGTAATAAAATTCACAAATACAAGAGGATTACCACCTAAGAAAATTCTTAACCTGAAGCTATATGAATCAGTTTTCTACACTGCTCCAGATTTTTTCAACAATGAAACTTCTTAAGCTTCTGTGTCTGTGAAAAATTGCTCTTTACTGACACGGACTGCGGAGACGGATTGTGGAGATAAGGAATAGACACCACAATTTTTCACAATTTCCCGGATACCGGCCTTCAGATATACAAAATTCCATACAACTACATTGTATTTCTGACCCTTTGCCTTGCGGGTTGAAAGTGATGCATACTGAGTTAATTCAAATGTTTTGCATAATTTGAGTTAGGATGTAGGACAAAATTAATTAGTCAAAATGTCATTTTGATATGGTTCGACTGTTTAAGCATTATCTTGTTATACAGAGAAATACCTGAAGCACATTCAGTAGAAACTTTACAGAATCTTCCACAGGAACTTTCTTCTTTTTCAACTCCTCAAATGCATCGGTCCATTCATCATCATAAAGTGTGCCAAACTTTTCTGAAACTTTCATGGCTCTATTAGGATCACTGAGATCTGCTATATCTGCAATTTGGTCGGTTGATTTGGCACCAGGCAGTTTACTTAACCTGGAATTACAATAAATCTACTATATATGCGGTTTAACGAAACAACTTATTTTGCAGGTAAATATCACTTAAATTGCACCCCAAACTGGCTGCTTAACACTACAAGAGGACAATGATGGCCCTATATCGCTCACCTGAGTACCATGGGCCATTATAATTGATCAACAACATGATTGCAGAAGACTAAGTAAAAGTACACCAAGAGCTAAGTTTTCAAGTCTATGAAAAGGCTACATGTTATTTGAATGTAGATAAATCACATAAATTACAAGACTATCGGTGACCATAGGTTCAGCAGTTGTCTCTGTATTGTGTCGGGGAATATCTACTAGAGTGGCCTCTACTGGTCACCATAACCAAGTCGTAACGATATCACAAGGGTCTGTGCCCTATTATGATTGGTAATTTAAAGTTCGCATATGTTCTTCTTTTATCTTGGTTGGACACTAAATCTTCAAACTTATTTTTTATCTTTACTTTCTTCCAATATTAAATAAAGTAACACACGAAAGACAGAACACCAAGGTAACTTACTGGTTTAAAATATATAGTGAATGATTCTTGTTGTTGATTTGAAATTCCAATAAAGATAGTTTGAGAGCTTTATTACAACAAAAGGACCAGTATCGCTCTACGGGACTGACTAGACTGTGCTGCGTAAGTTTTGTGAAAATCCTTTGGAATGTTATCAAGAAAAGCTAACACAGGTCACTGTGACATTGACATAGCCCGCTGACCAAAGAAAAAACTGCGAGACATCCACTCTGTAAGACCAATCATTCTATGAGGTTTGAAGACTGTTGTTGCTAATTAGATCTCAAAATATTGAGGGGAAATGATTTTCCAAGTTCAGGACACTGTGACCTTGACCTTTGACCCACTGACCCAAAAATAATAGGATCATTCTTTGGGAGTTTGAAAATGAAAATTGTGACCTGTAGAGTGTTATAAGGGAAAACCAATGGAGGTCACTGTGACCTTGACCTTTGACCCATCGACCCCAAAACAGAAGTGATCGTCTACTCAGTAAAGTCAATTATCTATTAAGTTTGAAGACTGTGGGCGATACAGATCTCAAGATCAGCGGAAGCAATTTTCAGTGAATTTGACCAAATGACAACAAAAACAGTAGAGATCATCTACTCAGTAAGACCAATCATTCTATTAAGTTTGAAGACTATGGGTGATATAGATCTCAGAAAATTGAACGAAAACAAAATTCGGTTCACTGTGACATGGACCTTTGACTACCTAACTCAAAAAGCAATAGTGATCATCTACAGATTGAAGGCAAATTTTTGACCAAGATTGATGAAAGTTGAATGAAAATTGTGACATGTAGAGCGTTATCAAGGAAATGCTAATGGAGGTCACTGTGACCTTGAACTTTGACCAACTGACCCAAAAACGTAAGGGATCATCTACAAGCTGCAGGCAACCTTATGAGCAAATTCATGAAAGTTGAAAGTTAAATGAAAATTGTAACCTGTGGAGTGTTATCAAGGAAAAGTTTACGAACAGTCGGACGGTTGCACATTCGTTCATTCCGTGGTCAAATATTTCACCTAAGGTTTAGGTTTAGCGTGGTCTTTTATTCTACTTTGCTTAAGAGCTAAATGGTAACCGGGAGTTCAAATATATAATGTAAAAAACCACCTAAAGGTAGAAATGTGTAGATGGACAGGCAGACGGACGAACGACGGACAACCCAAAATGGCATTAGTTCTCCTGAACTTTGTTCATTAGAGCTAAAAGTCGACGTTTCTTTTAACAACCTCTACAGTTACAATATTAAACCAATATATATATTAAAGTAATTTACTAAGTTAACCAATACACGTCTTTGGAACAAGCGGGCCTTGATGGCCCTATATCGCTCTTAACGAGTTCCATTGCTCCAAAGACAAGAAAATAGGTCGAAGGTCATGAGCCAGGTCAGCCGAGGATAATTTATAGAAGCAAAATGTACAAGCAGTCCGATTTTTATTACTGTAGGTTCAAAAATAAGTTTTTATAATGATCTGATCTCCTGACTTATTTAATGACCCAACATGACACAGTTTCGAACTTGACAGAATTTACCAAAATAAACATTCTGATCAATGTTTTTTGATGACTGGATTCAAAATACAGCCTCTATAGCATGCACAAGGTATTTCGATGTTTTTGACCTTGTGACCTATCTTTTGATCCCATGTGGCTGAGTTTCAATCCCAATCTAGAGTTCATCAAAACAACCATTCTGACTAACTTTCATGATGACTGGGTACAAAATGCAGCCTCTATTGCATACTATAGATGATCTGACATGGTGACCTTCTTTTTAATCCCATGTGACCCAGTTTCAAACTCGACCTAGAGTTCACAAAGACAAACATTCTGATCAAAATTCATGATAATTGGTACAAAAAGCAGCCTCTATTGTGTGCACAAGGTTTGTGTATGGTCTGACCTAGTGAACTAGTTTTTGACCCTACATGACCCAGTTTCAAACTTGACCTAAGAGTCACGAAGAAAAAACATTCTGGCCAAGTTGCATGATGATTGGGAAATAATTCAGCCTCTATTGCGTGTATATGGTTTTTCTAGAATCTAACCTGGTGACCTACTTTTGACCCCGTATAACCAAATTTTGAACTCAACATAGAATGTATCAAGACAAACATTCTGACCAACGTTCATGCAGTCTCTATTTTTGTGCACAAGATTTTTCTATGATCTGATCTGGTGACGTAGTTTCTGACCCAGTTTCAATCCAAACCTAGAGGTCATCAAGACCATGTTTCATGACGATTCCATGATAACTGCAGTTTCTATTGCTTGCACAACTTAATTGTTGAAGACACACACTGGACACAGACCCATCACAATGACTAACACAAGACGCTCGACAATTCAAGGGCTTGTCAATAAAATGGGGTTTAACTAAGAATAGGCATATTTTGCAAGCATAAAGGTGGAACTTATTAAACAACAAGAGCTGTCACTCATAAGTTAAGTTTGTCCCCGTGGTGGTGATGCTTTGGTCATTGAAGTAAGGTGATCAGACAAAAAAATATATAGAAAAAAGGCAGATAATTCACATATACGAACATAAAGGGTTATGGGTCATTGGCAGTGTACTTTCCTTAAATGACCTCTCTCACTGAATCCAATTTGAATGAATTATTTTGGCACTTACGGAGTAATGCTCTGGATAAGAAAGGGGGATAATCAAATAAAATAGGCAAACTAGACCAATCACTAAATTAGACTAATACCCCCGAAAGACTGCTGTATCAAAGGAAGAAGTTATTAGTAACATATACCGTGTAAAAAAACTAAAAAAGAGTTATGAGTATTGGCAATAACTCTGTAATTAGTCAAGATAGAGTAAAGGTTATTGTACACTGCACTTCCTCATAGTGTGCTTAACCATTGTATGAAGTTGTATTGAATTCCAACCATTAGTAGTCAAGTCATCGGACAAAGAAAAGTAACAAAGGGCAATTACTCTGCAATAAGTCAAGAAAGAGTTAAGGTTCTTGTACACTGTACTTCCTAAAATTGTGCTTGACAATCGTATGAAGTTGTATTGAATTACAACCATTTTTTTCAACTTTACTCCGGACAAGGAAAAGTAACAAAGGGCAATAACTCTGCAATATGTCAACAAGATAGATTTAAGGTTATTGTACACTGAACTTCCTCATATTGTGATTGACCATTGTATGAAGCTGTATTGAATTTAAACAAGTAGTTTTCAAGTCATGCTCCGGACAAGGAAAAGTAACAAAGGGCTATAACTTTGTAATTAGTGAAGATAGAGTTAAGGTTATTGTACACTGCACTTTATCTCATTGTGCTTGGCCATTGTATGAAGTTGTGTTGAATTCAAATCAGTAGTTTTTGGCCTGGGGACTGAAAGTGCCCTATGCCTAAGTTAGCATACCACATTTCAAACACTGCAGACAATTTAACTGTGCTATGTGCGAATAACAACTGTAAAAATGCGCTTTCGGAAAGTAGTGCAAGACAGACCAGATCAATCGTTTGTTTGAATGTCGCATACGATAAGAACATATTACAAATAAAACAGTACATACAACTTCAAACGATTGCAGAAAGGTCTATAGCTTACGGGCTGCATTACACAATTTTTTCTGGTTTAGAAATTACTGCGCTGTTAGCTGATTACGGAAGATAATCATATGCATATCACGGAAAAGTACGGATATTTACGGAAATTTACGGAAACGTACGGAATTCGATATAAGAGTTTGTAGTTTGATATTCAAATTTCTGATTTTATTTCATTGACAACTTTCTTATTTACGAACGATTACATATATATTTACCTAAAAATAAATTTCTTTAAAAAAAGATACAATTTACGTACATTCCCGAGAAGGAACTCACGTGATCAAAATCACCCGCCATTTATCGAGGACGCTGCATGTCAAGGCCCAGTGAACGGTTTCACCGATTACAACTGTTACGTTCCGACTACTGTAAAGGTTTTTTCCCTCTTTAATAACAGCGTGTGTGCACTGGTCCTGAAACATTTCATGATTTTTGAAAAGGGACAATGTAAGGATGCTAAAGAGCAAAGTTTGATAAAATTTGAATACATTTGTTCATGAAAAGCCGTTTAAACGTTTTTTCTATTTTAAGTAACAGTGACCCCTGTTTGCAGCAAACCGGAGACATTCCGTAAATTACAAAAGATTTCAATGCAATGATGCTACAAAGCAAGTTTCTAGACTTTCCAACCACTGATCAGAAGGATTCATGAAAAGAATTAGTGGCCCCAGTGTGCAGAGGACTGAAACCGTTTCCAATTCTTTGAAAGAGGTCAATGCAATGACACTATAAAGCAAGTTTGGTGTAAATATATCATGTAGTTTCTCAAAGGAAGAGCTTTAAATGAAATTATGATGACGGACTATGGATGACCCACACATACTTATAGCTCATCAAGAGCCTTCAGCTCAAACTGGCTAATTAAAGGGATATTTAATTAAAAATAAGAGTTTGTATCACGAAGTAGAATTTGGAACAACTTTCTCAATGAACATTTTTCAATTCTATTATCAATTATACCCTTACCTCGTTTTCAAGTCATCACGTTCTTTCATGACATCAGATAAATTTCCCTTTATTGTGCGAATGTCCCTGTCATGGTTCTGACTTTTCTCATTGGTTTCCCTCAATAATGCATCAAAATTTGCTTCCATCTTTGCTTTCTCCCTTTTCAACTTATCATTCTCAGCACTGATCTGCATGTTCTGTGACTCAAGTGATTCAGCTATGTGTTGCCTACCATCTCTGTCTAGGAGTGCAGCCTTTAACTGTTTGTTTACTGTCTCATTCTCAGCCTTTAACTGTTTCATGTCCCCATTCAATTTTCGCAATTCATCATCTTTCTTCTGAAACCTAAAGAAGCCAAGCATGCAGTTCCTAACCAAATAAAAATCAATTTAATCAACAGTGATATTTCATGAAACTCATTTTCTGCTGGTTTGCAAGGATATTTGAAATAAAACACAAAAGTAAATCTGAAGCATTAAACATATCAACCATATACACTGACCCAACATGAAAACTTTACAGGTTTAAAATGGGATTTACTATGCATGAGAAAGAAACACCAATACCTCACAATGCAGGAGGTGGAATTCAATCATTTGTAAGAATGTTAAACTTTATCAGTTGGGGATTTAGTTTAAGAAAAAAAAAATCATCACAGGAGCTTTCAGATTTAAGGTCATAAATTCACCTATATATTCAATTCAAAGGGAGGTAATTTAAGAATTTGAATCTTTGGAGTCTCAACTCTCGCTTTTGCATTGTGTTTTCATAAAACATTGTTGAGTTTTCTAGTCTTGACATTAGTTTCACTCAACTGACAGCAAAAATAATATTTTATCTTGACAACCAATTTTGTTTTTGATTAACAGTCTGTTTTCACTATATGAATTATCTCCCTTTTATGCATGAATAATGACTTTAACTTTTAGGCCTAATATCGCCTAAGTTATTTGTCTTATTTTATAGAGTCAGAGTCAAATACATTGATTTATGGAACGCAATAGCTGCCTTCTATACATACTTCTTAAATGGTGATGTCCTTTTGATATATGGTGCTGTCAGTATGATATATGGTTCTGTGGTTTTGATAGATGGTGCTTTGGTTTTGACAGATGGTGCTGTGGTTTTGATACATGGTGCTATGGTTTTGAAAGATGGTGATGTGGTTTTGATAGATGGTGCTGTGGTTTTGATAGATGGTGCTATGGTTTGAAAGACGGTGCTGTGGTTTTTATAGATGGTGCTGTGGTTTTGATAGATGGTGATGTCGTTTTGATATATGGTGATGTCGTTTTGATAGATAGTGATGTCGTTTTGATAGATGGTGATGTCATTTTGATAGATGCTGCTGTGGTTTTGATAGATGGTGCTGTGGTTTTGATATATGGTGCTGTCGTTTTGTTAGATGGTGATGTCGTTTTGATAGATGGTGATGTCTTTTTGATATATGGTGCTGTCTTTTTGATAGATGGTGCAGTCGTTTTGATATATGGTGCTGTCATTTTTGTATATGGTGCTGTCATTTTATATATGGTGCTGTCAATTTAAATATGGTGCTGTGGTTTTGATATATGGTGCTATGGTTTTGATAGATGTTGATGTCGTTTTGATATATGGCGATGTGGTTTTGATAGATGGTGCTGTCTTTTTGACAGATGGTGATGTCGTTTTGATAGATGGTGCTGTGGTTTTGATAGCTGGTGATGTCGTTTTGATACATGGTGCTGTGGTTTTGATAGATGGTGATGCCGTTTTGATATATGGTGATGTCGTTTTGATAGATGGTGCTGTGGTTTTGATAAATGGTGATGTCGTTTTGATACATGGTGCTGTCGTTTTGATGGATAGAGATGTCGTTTTGATATATGGTGCTGTCGTTTTGGTTTATGGTGCTGTCATTTTTATATATGGTGCTGTCATTTTATATATGGTGCTGTGGTTTTGATATAATTATGATGCTGTGGTTTCGATCGATGGTGATGTCGTTTTGATATTTGGTGCTGTGGTTTTGATATATGGTGCTGTGGTTTTGATAGATGATGTTGTGGTTTTGATAGATGGTGCTGGTATCCCTACTTTATTAGTGCTAAAATTTTCAATTAAATATCATAAACCAACTGACGACAAAATTGCCTCTATTTTCACGGTGTCAGTACAGTTTTGCCCTCATCAACCTGATCCGGTCAACAACTAGGTCATCTATAAATAGTTCAACATCATCGTAATAACAAAATGACAGAACCATAGATCAAAATAGCCGCACCATATATAAAAACCACATCACCATATATCAAAAGGACATCACCATATATCAAAATAGCATCACCATATATAAAAACCACATCATCATATATCAAAAGGACATCATCATATATCAAAATGACAGCACCATCTATCAAAACCACAGCACCATATATCAAAACCACACCACCATATATAAAAATGACAGCACCTTATACCAAAATTACAGCACCATATATCAAAAGGACATCACCATATATATGAAAACGACATCACCATATATCACACCCACAGCACAATACTAAGTATATCAAAACGACATCACCATTAATCCAAACCACAGCACCATATATCAAAACCACAGCACCATATGCATTTAAAGATGATCTGAGCAATAATGGGAAATTTAGGATCCTCATTCTTAAAGTACCATAACAACAAACAAGATTGCCAAACTGTCACAAAATATGCCCTTCAAAGAGGCATAACTCTCAGTTAATAGACTTTGTAAAACCTGTTTTAACTATATAGATGACAAGGCTAATTTACCTGTTTGAACTATAGAGCGAACAAGGCTATTTCATTTTTTTTCTCGATTATTCAAGGGCCATAACCGAAAATTGTCTTGGGCGATTTTGCTGGCTATCGAACTTGGCCAAGACAGTATGCCAGACAAGGCTAATTTGGCCAAGTTTATATATTTTAAGGGCCATTATCCAAAAGTGCCTTGGGCGAATTGGCTCGTCATTGAACTTAGCCCAGACATTATGCCCACGAATCTGAAGCTCCGCTAAAAACTGTTCGACTTCGAGAGCGGACAAGGCTTATTTGGCCAATATTGTGGATAACTCAAGGGCTACAATACAAAAGTGCCTTGGGCGACTTGGCTGGTTGTTGAAACTATCCTAGATATTATACCTACAAATACTTTCACTAAGTGAAAACTTAGAGACTTAGAGAGCAGACAACGTGTGGACGCCGCCAGCCCAACGCAGGTGTTCCCATAATTACTCCCTACAAACGTATATATAAAGGTAAATGATATATTAGTCATGTAAAACAAAGTCCCTACAGGTATTTGGAAACAATTCATTACATATTCTGTACATAGTTTTTGTATGACAGCAATTCTGTATAAACTATACCTATCACTGAAGGTGATGAATATCTCCTCTCCCAACACCCAACTGATACAGTATATAAATTAAATTCTAGCATAGAGTTTTTGAGATGAAACGCGCACAAAAAATGTCTATGAACATGGTATTGAAAAATAAAACAAAGAGCCATAATACGAACAAAACCTCCCAAGAACATCCACAATAAGGCTACAAACCACTCCTGTGAAGATACATTAAATTCTGACCAAGGGTTTTGGATAGAAAGCGTGCACAAGAATCTGTATGTACACTGTATTGAAAAATAAAAACTAGAGTGCCAAACTGTTACAAAATATATCCATCATTAGTCAACTCTTAATTGTTCCAAATATATCAATAAGATGGCAATAACTCCAGAATGACTGGGATGATTTAGCTGGTTATTGAACTTGGCCGAGTCATTAGGCCAATCAACATGCATATCACGTTAGTGGAGACTAGTTGGAAATTGTTTAAGTTGGAGAACGGACAAACCAATATTTGTCAAATTTTACAAATTCGAGGGCAGTATCTCCGGAGTGATCTGGGCATAGATAGAATTAGGCAGATATATCAGGCCAATAAACATTCATAACAACTTTAATGAAGATGTGTTAGGAATTGTACAAGACCGCACAAGTCATAATTTGTCCAATTTTACTAATTAAAGGGCAATTACTCCAAAGTTACTGGTATGATTTAACTTGTTGTCAAACTTGGTCGAGATATTATACCCACAAACATATGACCAAGTTTGGTGATTAAGAGATCGGACAATGTTTTTTTGACGCCGACACGTATCAAAAGGGCCTTAACTTGGAGAAATTCCAACGAAACCTGCCGAGAGCATGTACAACCCAGTAAAGGTTCCTTTCTGGCCAGGGTTTGGAGGTATAGCGCGCACCTGATTGTGTCAAAAGACTGACGGACGGACATACAGAACCAAATTAATATGTCTTCACAACACTTCGTGGTGGGAGACATTATAAACAATTTAATTTTTTGCATCTGTGTTTTTACGGTGAATAACAGTTGTTATTATTAGTAACGTTTTGTAACATAAATGGCATGATATCGGTGACTCATGTATGTTTTATACTTAGATCGTTTTTTGATTTCTGATTTGATCGGACTTTGTTTACTTTACATTATTCCTGTAATGACAATTTGGCGTATATACTGTAATATTGCAATTTTCAAGTACCGGAGACAATTGAAGGGTTTACATATCTGTTATGAGATAAAACTGACCATATGCCAACAAATTTACCAAATACATAGATACGTACTAGTAGTAATACGTTTGCAAAATATGATGACTTTTTCGCTCTGACTTAGTAAACACAATTTCAATTGCATTTTCTTATTGTTCTTTACTGTTTCCTTCTGTTTCGTAAATAATAGCATGAATAGTGTGTTCAAAGATTATAAAAATGCGTATTTTGAGAAATAGTAACGTTCAATGTAGACATTAATGTAAATATTGCACTGCAGTTTGTACATAACAATGGAATGATATGCATTTTTCATCCTGGATAAAAATGCTATTTTGCATCGCACTTTTGGCTGGTTACGTAAATTAACATGGTAAAATTTAGCCGGCATGCACCAGATTTTAGCTTTCAAATAAAAAGTGCCTGCAAATTTCCACGGTTGTGGGACCGTTTCACCTACTGACTGGGAGCCTAGATGTCGTTGTAAAGATTATATACTATATTAAAGATAGCATATTTAGGCCATACTATTTTAAGGTATAATCAGTTAATGCACAAATATGTCAGAACTCTCAAACACCAAAAGCACATAATTTATCAAGTATGGGCATAAAGTACGCGTAAATTATGGAGTGTACATATATGTATACATTAGCATAAAATTAAGTACATTTAAATATGCACTGGTCACAAAGCAAAAAAAGTATTAGCTTGCAAAAGTACATATAGAAACACGCATGTTTTACTACACATATTAGATACAGCTTGAATGATGCCATGAATAAATGATATGATAAACACAGCTTGAATAGAGCCATGAATTGGTGAATATCAGACACAACGACTCTGAATGCATAGATATTTGCTAAGTGCATAAGGACAATAACTCTGTAAATGTGAAATATAGCTATGCAACTTATTTGGCAATGTAGCTTTGCATACATATATATTATAGGGTATACCCCAACTGTTGAGATACAATGCAGTACTAACACCGATACCTGAGATATTACTCTTCCTAAATGAAAAGTACAAAAGGGCAACAGCTCTATAAAAATGTTAAACACACTTATATAACTTGTCACGAAAATTAATCTTGTGTCATTTAACATGATAAATAGGTTTAAGCAGTAGGTCAAGTAATACTTGACTTTGTATAAGATGGGACTTGATGGACTGGACACTATGCATGATTCCGATATGACCCCCACTTTACCTCGCACAAGAATATCTTCTCCTTTTACTTTATCATAAGTATGTTAACCTTCATATATCATATTTGTGACATGCTCCGGAAATACGGTATGTTTTTCAAGAGTTACAGCGTTGTTACACAAGAGCTGTCAGTAGGACAGCGCGCTCGACCTTTTTAGTGCTTGCCAATAAAACAAAACTCTGACAGTTAAGGGCACACAAGACTTTAACTAGAAATTTCTGAGTACAAATCAAGAAATATTTTCACAGAGTTATCTTCTCTTGCTTACAGAAAGGTGTTATGATGGTTCATAAGTACTCCAACTTTCAAATAAAATTCTCAAATTGTTAAGTCAACAAGTGGACAAGAATGAAAATTTTAACTGAGTTTCTAAGTCGAAAAGGGCCATAATTAAAATAAAATCCTTGACAGAATTACCTTCTCCTGCCTATGTTTGGTGATCATAATGGTAAACAAGAATTCCAACTTTCAAAGTCATATCTCAAACGGTTTAGTCAAAAAGTGGACTGGTACGAAAAACTTAACAAAGATTCTAAGTCGGTAAAGGGCCTCAATTTTTTCAAACAAATCCCTGACATAGTTACCTTCTCTTGCCTACAGATGGGGGTAATGATGTAAACAAGCATTCAAAGTTTCAAAGCAATATCTCAAAGGGTTAAGGCAATAAGTGGATTCTACCCATATTCAATGTATTTTCTAATTAAAAAAGGAGCATAATTCTGTCAAAAAGCTTGACAGAGTTATGTACTCTTGTCTGTTGATGAAGGTCATGATGGTTAACAAGTATGGTTAGTTTCAAAGCAATACCTCTAATGGTTTTGAAATAAAGTGAGGTGGTACGAAAAACTTAACCAAGCTCAATACACTGTCTAAGTCAAAAAAGAGCCATGATTCTGTCAAAAACCTTGACAGAGTTATTTACTCTTGTCTGTAGATGGAGGTTATGATGGTAAACAAGTATGGTAAGTTTCAAAGTCATACCTCTAATTGTTTTGAAATAAAGTGGGGTGGAACGAAAAACTTAACCAAGGTGTGACCTGGCTGAGTAGGATAGCTCCCTTTTTCTTCGAAAAGTCGAGCTAAAAATGAAGTCAATTGGCCTTTAATCCCTGAATGCGACTGAATATAAAACCAAAAAAGCTGAAACACGAACTATGCTAATCATCTTGGTATGTGAACATTTGACCTAGGTTTCATGAAAGTCCTACAAGGGGCATACGACCTTATGACCTTTGACTTAAATTGTTGTTTTACCTTTATGGTAGCACAGTTTGAATCTGTTTATCATATTGTCTTAATAATCTTAAAATTATATCATTCAACCATAAATAATAGAAATCCTTCAAGGGTTAAGGAGACATAGTATCATGCTCTTTGACACCTAACTGTGATCCATGTGAATGAAATGTCGCAAATACCCTTTAACTAATAACCAATATCTACAAGGGTCGACTACTGACCTCATGTATTATACATGTCAAGTTTTCGGACAGTACGCTGCAGCGTCTTCCAGAAATATAGCGGTAGGACACTTCCCAATGTGTTTTTGAGACATTGGCTTTGACGTGATCTCATAATATCTAAACGGATTGTCTATTAGACGCAATCATCATCCTAAATAGCATTATGTATTACCATTGCTTTCCAATGATTACATCTTACACCCCACCCTATTCCCTCCCCTCCCCCACGATATAGTGTGTCAAGTGCAATATACTGTAGTTTAGAGTCTCAATGCCGCGACAACAGCAGTTTCGGCACTGATAAGACATTGCGATCTTTCCGTCATTAAAATTAAATTAATTTTCGTATATCAGGTGTAAACTGTCTTCGACATGTCCCGAAAGTCTTGCCCATACCTACATTAATGAATGAAATAATATGATGTGAAGTCAGCATTTTTTTCGTCGATGTTCACGCTTACGATTAAATACAACATCGAATCGTATACTGTATATGCCATTCGTGCATCGGGAATCGTATATTGTGTATAGTACATGGTGCACGTTGTACGATGAATGATACGATACGGTTCACTATATACGATTGACAAAATACAAGATGAGCACACGCACATTATACCCACGTTAAACGCAAGTGTGCGCACGATATACGCAAAATGTGTCAACTGTTACGTTCCGACTACTGTAAAGTTTTTTCCCCTTTTTAATAACAGCGGCCCATGTGTGCGATGGTTCTAAACATTTCATGATTTTTGAAAAAGGACAATGTAAGGATGCTAAAGAGCAAAGTTTGATAAATTTGAATACATTTGTTCATGAAAAGCCGTTTAAACGTTTTTTCTATTTTAAGTAACAGTGACCCCTGTTTGCAGCAAACCGGAGACATTCCGTAAATTACAAAAGATTTCAATGCAATGATGCTACAAAGCAAGTTTCTAGACTTTCCAACCACTGATCAGAAGGATTCATGAAAAGAATTAGTGGCCCCAGTGTGCAGAGGACTGAAACCGTTTCCAATTCTTTGAAAGAGGTCAATGCAATGACACTATAAAGCAAGTTTGGTGTAAATATATCATGTAGTTTCTCAAAGGAAGAGCTTTAAATGAAATTATGATGACGGACTATGGATGACCCACACATACTTATAGCTCATCAAGAGCCTTCAGCTCAAATTGGCTAATTAAAGGGATATTTAATTAAAAATAAGAGTTTGTATCACGAAGTAGAATTTGGAACAACTTTCTCAATGAACATTTTTCAATTCTATTATCAATTATACCCTTACCTCGTTTTCAAGTCATCACGTTCTTTCATGACATCAGATAAATTTCCCTTTATTGTGCGAATGTCCCTGTCATGGTTCTGACTTTTCTCATTGGTTTCCCTCAATAATGCATCACAATTTGCTTCCATCTTTGCTTTCTCCCTTTTCAACTTATCATTCTCAGCACTGATCTGCATGTTCTGTGACTCAAGTGATTCAGCTATGTGTTGCCTACCATCTCTGTCTAGGAGTGCAGCCTTTAACTGTTTGTTTACTGTCTCATTCTCAGCCTTTAACTGTTTCATGTCCCCATTCAATTTTCGCAATTCATCATCTTTCTTCTGAAACCTAAAGAAGCCAAGCATGCAGTTCCTAACCAAATAAAAATCAATTTAATCAACAGTGATATTTCATGAAACTCATTTTCTGCTGGTTTGCAAGGATATTTGAAATAAAACACAAAAGTAAATCTGAAGCATTAAACATATCAACCATATACACTGACCCAACATGAAAACTTTACAGGTTTAAAATGGGATTTACTATGCATGAGAAAGAAACACCAATACCTCAAAATGCAGGAGGTGGAATTCAATCATTTGTAAGAATGTTAAACTTTATCAGTTGGGGATTTAGTTTAAGAAAAAAAAAATCATCACAGGAGCTTTCAGATTTAAGGTCATAAATTCACCTATATATTCAATTCAAAGGGAGGTAATTTAAGAATTTGAATCTTTGGAGTCTCAACTCTCGCTTTTGCATTGTGTTTTCATAAAACATTGTTGAGTTTTCTAGTCTTGACGTTAGTTTCACTCAACTGACAGCAAAAATAATATTTTATCTTGACAACCAATTTTGTTTTTGATTAACAGTCTGTTTTCACTATATGAATTATCTCCCTTTTATGCATGATAAATGACTTTAACTTTTAGGCCTAATATCGCCTAAGTTATTTGTCTTATTTTATAGAGTCAGAGTCAAATACATTGATTTATGGAACGCCATAGCTGCCTTCTATACATACTTCTTAAATGGTGATGTCCTTTTGATATATGGTGCTGTCAGTATGATATATGGTTCTGTGGTTTTGATAGATGGTGCTGTGGTTTTGACAGATGGTGCTGTGGTTTTGATACATGGTGCTATGGTTTTGAAAGATGGTGATGTGGTTTTGAAAGATGGTGCTGTGGTTTTGATAGATGGTGCTATGGTTTTGAAAGATGGTGATGTGCTTTTGATAGATGGTGCTGTGGTTTTGATAAATTGTGCTATGGTTTGAAAGATGGTGCTGTGGTTTTGATAGATGGTGCTGTGGTTTTGAAAGATGATGATGTCGTTTTGATATATGGTGATGTCGTTTTGATAGATGGTGATGTCGTTTTGATAGATGGTGATGTCATTTTGATTGATGCTGCTGTGGTTTTGATAGATGGTGCTGTGGTTTTGATATATGGTGCTGTCGTTTTGTTAGATGGTGATGTCGTTTTGATAGATGGTTATGTCGTTTTGATAAATGGTGATGTCGTTTTGATATATGGTGCTGTCTTTTTGATAGATGGTGCTGTCGTTTTGATATATGGTGCTGTCATTTTTGTATATGGTGCTGTCATTTTTATATATGGTGCTGTCAATTTAAATATGGTGCTGTGGTTTTGATATATGGTGCTATGGTTTTGATTGATGTTGATGTCGTTTTGATATATGTTGATGTGGTTTTGATAGATGGTGCTGTGGTTTTGATAGATGGTGATGTCGTTTTGATAGATGGTGCTGTGGTTTTGATAGATGGTGATGTCGTTTTGATACATGGTGCTGTGGTTTTGATAGATGGTGATGCCGTTTTGATATATGGTGATGTCGTTTTGATATATGGTGCTGTGGTTTTGATAAATGGTGATGTCGTTTTGATACATGGTGCTGTCGTTTTGATAGATAGAGATGTCGTTTTGATATATGGTGCTGTCGTTTTTGTATATGGTGCTGTCATTTTTATATATGGTGCTGTCATTTTATATATGGTGCTGTGGTTTTGATATAATTATGATGCTGTGGTTTTGATCGATGGTGATGTCGTTTTGATATATGGTGTGGTGGTTTTGATATATGGTGCTGTGGTTTTGATAGATGATGTTGTGGTTTTGATAGATGGTGCTGGTATCCCTACTTTATAAGTGCTAAATTTTTCAATTAAATATCCTAAACCAACTGACGACAAAATTGCCTCTATTTTCACGGTGTCAGTACAGTTTTGCCCTCATCAACCTGATCCGGACAACAACTAGGTCATCTATAAATAGTTCAACATCATCGTAATAACAAAATGACAGAACCATATATCAAAATAGCCTCACCATATATAAAAACCACATCACAATATATCAAAAGGACATCACCATATATCAAAATAGCATCACCATATATAAAAACCACATCATCATATATCAAAAGGACATCACCATATATCAAAAGGACATCACCATATATAAAAACCACTGCACAATATATCAAAATGACAGCACCATCTATCAAAACCACAGCACCATATATCAAAACCACACCACCATATATGAAAATGACAGCACCATATACCAAAATGACAGCACCATATATCAAAAGGACATCACCATATATCAAAACGACATCACCATCTATCAACACCACAGCACAATACTAAGTACATCAAAACGACATCACCATTTATCAAAACCACAGCACCATATATCAAAACCACAGCACCATATGCATTTAAAGATGATCTGAGCAATAATGGGAAATTTAGGATCCTCATTCTTAAAGTACCATAACAACAAACAAGATTGCCAAACTGTCACAAAATATGCCCTTCAAAGAGGCATAACTATCAGTTAATAGACTTTGTAAAACCTGTTTTAACTATATAGATGACAAGGCTAATTTACCTGTTTGAACAATAGAGCGAACAAGGCTATTTCATTTTTTTTCTCGATTATTCAAGGGCCATAACCGAAAATTGTCTTGGGCGATTTTGCTGGCTATCGAACTTGGCCAAGACAGTATGCCAGACAAGGCTAATTTGGCCAAGTTTATATATTTTAAGGGCCATTATCCAAAAGTGCCTTGGGCGAATTGGCTCGTCATTGAACTTAGCCCAGACATTATGCCCACGAATCTGAAGCTCCGCTAAAAACTGTTCGACTTC
Organism: Saxidomus purpurata; assembly: GCA_022818135.1. Lineage (NCBI taxonomy): Eukaryota > Metazoa > Mollusca > Bivalvia > Venerida > Veneridae > Saxidomus > Saxidomus purpurata. The sequence goes on along the minus strand of JAFMSR010000008.1, from coordinate 40,396,660 downwards.
GAGAGCGGACAAGGCTTATTTGGCCAATATTGTGGATAACTCAAGGGCTACAATACAAAAGTGCCTTGGGCGACTTGGCTGGTTGTTGAAACTATCCTAGATATTATACCTACAAATACTTTCACTAAGTGAAAACTTAGAGACTTAGAGAGCAGACAACGTGTGGACGCCGCCAGCCCAACGCAGGTGTTCCCATAATTACTCCCTACAAACGTATATATAAAGGTAAATGATATATTAGTCATGTAAAACAAAGTCCCTACAGGTATTTGGAAACAATTCATTACATATTCTGTACATAGTTTTTGTATGACAGCAATTCTGTATAAACTATACCTATCACTGAAGGTGATGAATATCTCCTCTCCCAACACCCAACTGATACAGTATATAAAATTAAATTCTAGCATAGAGTTTTTGAGATGAAACGCGCACAAAAAATGTCTATGAACATGGTATTGAAAAATAAAACAAAGAGCCATAATACGAACAAAACCTCCCAAGAACATCCACAGTAAGGCTACCAACCACTCCTGTGAAGATACATTAACTTCTGACCAAGGGTTTTGGATAGAAAGCGTGCACAAGAATCTGTATGTACACTGTATTGAAAAATAAAAACTAGAGTGCCAAACTGTTACAAAATATATCCATCATTAGTCAACTCTTAATTGTTCCAAATATATCAATAAGATGGCAATAACTCCAGAACGACTGGGATGCTTTAGCTGGTTATTGAACTTGGCCGAGTCATTAGGCCAATCAACATGCATATCACGTTAGTGGAGACTAGTTGGAAATTGTTTAAGTTGGAGAACGGACAAACCAATATTTGTCAAATTTTACAAATTCGAGGGCAGTATCTCCGGAGTGATCTGGGCATAGATAGAATTAGGCAGAGATATCAGGCCAGTAAACATTCATAACAACTTTAATGAAGATGTGTTAGGAATTGTATAAGACCGGACAAGTCATAATTTGTCCGATTTTACTAATTAAAGGGCAATTACTCCAAAGTTACTGGTATGATTTAACTTGTTGTCAAACTTGGTCGAGATATTATACCCACAAACATACGACCAAGTTTGGTGATTAAGAGATCGGACAATGTTTTTTGACGCCGACACGTATCAAAAGGGCCTTAACTTGGAGAAAATCCAACGAAACCTGCCGAGAGCATGTACAACCCAGTAAAGGTTCCTTTCTGGCCAGGGTTTGGAGGTATAGCGCGCACCTGATTGTGTCAAAAGACTGACGGACGGACATACAGAACCAAATTAATATGTCTTCACAACACTTCGTGGTGGGAGACATTATAAACAATTTAATTTTTTGCATCTGTGTTTTTACGGTGAATAACAGTTGTTATTATTAGTAACGTTTTGTAACATAAATGGCATGATATCGGTGACTCATGTATGTTTTATACTTAGATCGTTTTTTGATTTCTGATTTGATCGGACTTTGTTTACTTTACATTATTCCTGTAATGACAATTTGGCGTATATACTGTAATATTGCAATTTTCCAGTACCGGAGACAATTGAAGGGTTTACATATCTGTTATGAGATAAATCTGACCATGTGCAAACAAATTTACCAAATACCTAAATACGTACTAGTATGCAAATGATGACTATTTCTCTGTGACTTAGTAAACACAATTATAGTTGCATTTTCTTATTGTTCTTTACTGTTTCCTTCTGTAACGTAAATAATAGCATGAATAGTGTGTTCAAAGATTATAAAAATGCGTATTTTGAGAAATAGTAACGTTCAATGTAGACATTAATGTAAAAATTGCACTGCAGTTTGTACATAACAATGGAATGAAATGCATTTTTCATCCTGGATAAAAATGCTATTTTGCATCGCACCTTTGGGTGGTTACGTAAATTACCATGGTATAAATTAGCCAGCGTGCACTAGATTTTAGCTTTCAAATAAAATGTGCCTGCAAATTTCCACGGTGGTGGAACTGTTTCACCTACTGACTAGGAACTTAGATGTCGTCGTTAATTTTATATACTATATTAAAGATAGAATATTTAGGCCATACTTATTAGGTATTATCTGTTAATGCACAAATATCTCAGATCTCTCAAACACCAAAAGCACATAATTTATCAAGTCTGGGGATAAAGTACGCGTAAATTATGAAGAGTACATACATGTATACATTTACAGTAGCATAAATGCGCTGGAAGTATTAGCGTGCAAAAGTACATGTAGAGACACGCACGTTTTACTACACATATTAGATACAGCTTGAATGATGCCATGAATAAATGATATGATAAACACAGCTTGAATAGAGCCATGAATTGGTGAATATCAGACACAACGACTCTGAATGCATAGATATTTGCTAAGTGCATAAGGACAATAACTCTGTAAATGTGAAATATAGCTATGCAACTTATTTGGCAATGTAGCTTTGCATACATATATGTTATAGGGTATACCCCAACTGTTGAGATACAATGCAGTACTAACACCGATACCTGAGATATTACTCTTCCTAAATGAAAAGTACAAAAGGGCAACAGCTCTATAAAAATGTTAAACACACTTATATAACTTGTCACGAAAATTAATCTTGTGTCATTTAACATGATAAATAGGTTTAAGCAGTAGGTCAAGTAATACTTGACTTTGTATAAGATGGGACTTGACGGACTGGACACTATGCATGATTCCGATATGACCCCCACTTTACCTCGCACAAGAATGTCTTCTCCTTTTACTTTATCATGAGTATGTTAACCTCCATATATCATATTTGTGACATGCTCACGGAAATCCGGTATCTTGTTTTTGAGGAGTTACAGCGTTGTTACAAAATTAAGTCAATTGGCCTTTGATCCCTAAATGCGACTTGACATGAACCCAAAATAGCTGAAACACGAACTATGCTAATCATCTTGATATGTGAACATTTGACTCAGGTTTCATACAGTCCTCCGAGGGGCATAAGGAAGACAGCCTTACGACCTTTGACTTAAATTGTTGTTTTACCTTTATAGTTGCACAGTTTGAATCTGTTTATCATATTGTCTTAATAATCTTATATCATTCAACCATAGATAATAGAAATCCTGCATGAGGTTAAAGAGACATAGTATCATGCTCTTTGACACCTAACTGTGATCCATGTGAATGAAATGTCGCAAATACCCTTTAACTAATAATCAATATCTACAAGGGTCGACTACAGACCTCATGTATTATACATGTCAAGTTTTCGGACAGTACGCTGCAGCGTCTTCCAGAAATATAGCGGTAGGACACTTCCCAATGTGTTTTTGAGACATTGGCTTTAACGTGATCTCATAATATCTAAACGGATTGTCTATTGGATTTAAATATAAATATGTAGTCATGCCAATGCCATTGCTATCAAATTACTACATCTTTTCCACATCGACCTTTAACCAAAATATTTTAATCTGCTACATTCTACCAAGCATTACACATAATTCATAATTCCAAGCAGATCAAAGAAAATCCCAATGCTGTGGATAAGGTTTCGTCTTGTTATGTGAAAACTTAACATCTGACATAATAAAGATACCAGCAATAGGATTAATTGCAATTATTATGTACGGTAAGGGTTCCCTGAGAAAGCCGAACAATGGGTTTAAATAATGTGTTTTGAGGGACTGATAAAAACCGAAAGGGATTTATTACGTAATATCGAAATCCACTCTTTTATGAAGACCGATATTTGGGTTGAAAAGGGATTTTTAGAGCATCGGTTTATTTTATTTTTTTACAATTTGTTTTACGTGTTCTTAATACTTATTATTAGTGATAGTCAAATAAATGTGGCTCATCGCAGGTAACTTTTTGTATTCTATTTTTCATATCATTACACTATTTTACAGTTGTTCTGCTTTCTTTTAATTTGCACTGCCTTCTGTTCCACTTTTACCAGTTACAATTTATAAAAAGAGATATGTTCTATTATGTTATAATTGTGGACCCAACAAAGAACAGTCCAACTCAAATATGTCTTTAAATGTCTCAAAATTCCAGTTCACGTCTGTAAGTTACCTTGACATTATGTTTTAGAAAAAAGTTAAATAACTTAACGCAAAATTACACCTGATAATTAGCGTACTGTAAGTAAGTACAAAACAGTTTACTTAAACAAATTTTCTAACCTGGAATTCGTCTGACCTTCGATATGATTTACATCCTGGTGGTCAACAAATAAATTGTGATGCTTTAAACAAGTAGCACAAAGGTACCTCCCAAACACGCCACACTCAAAACAAAAATCTGTTGCTGGTTGGATTTTGTCACTGTTGGCACAGTAACAGCATATGTCTGTAACCTTTTCTCTCACTTCATCACTTCCTGCTCTTACGCTATGAGACAAAGCCATACCTCTGAAAAGGGTAAATGCATTGGTACATTAGAGTCTTGTACAACTGGCTCTGCACCCCAATTTAAGAAAAGAATTTAAAACTGCTATTATCAACTAGATTATATATTTGACATAACAATTGAATATACAGGTACAAAGAACAAAATATATCAAATTACGTTACTAATCTATTAACCTATTTCAAATGAATTTATTTAGTGAAAGAAATAAAAACTTGTTGCAAACCAGCTTACTTTTTATTCACAAGTTTTCCATTTAAACGTTGGAATAGATTTTTAGATAAAACTAAACATTTTTGTGTAATGCAGGAAGTCAAATTCTGACTTTATGCGCATGTCAAAATGTGTACATTGATCAATACTTTTGTCGATCGATTTATGAAAACAAGGTCACCATGTAATTTTATCTCAGCTTTGTAGTTTTTAATTACATGAATATTTACTTTAATGTGCAAATTTTACACATATAATGTTGAAATATGTTATCAAATATAGATAGATAGATTTATTTCTGCATAAAATGTACAAATCCTTGGCAATCATGACATAATTGAAACTTACAATAAACAAGTAACAAACATGTATGTATAATTATATACAAAGTATAACATAAAAAAGTATGGGTGAACTCTTATTTTAATAGTATTATATGACAAGGGAAGCAGTATTAAAAATTGCCCATACACAGCATCTGGTTTACGTTTGTTTTCATATCAAAATGCATCATTTCGATAAGTTTGTACATTTTGTATTTAAATCTATTTTAAAGTGCAAGACGGTATGCAAGAAAAAGTGTCTTCCATGTCACTTCGGGTAACTGTTTCGCGGGAACTCGGCATGTATATTTATGATTAATAGCGTTTTCCAGTAACAGATTCTAAAGCTTACAATATTCTAGTTATACCAGAATTACGTATTTATTATGTAAAAGCTAGTTTTTGATACTGCAGTGTACACATATGTAATCATACGATCTCTGCACCACCGTGTTGGTAACACTGCCACCTCCCATGTACTTCTAGGATTTGACAACAGATACATGAAGCATCTTGTGACCGAAGGAATGTAGAGCATATAAATATTCAAATGTTTATAGATCTTCCATTTTAACTTGTTGAATGTTGGAAGCTGGCCTTTTGCTTTTGAGATAATTTATCAAAAGTCGTGTTCGTAAATCTTTCGTATTCTTCACGATTTTCACTGATAATCACTTTGCATACAGATTCAAGAATTCACATTCAATTTGGAACTGCTCAGTGCCGGAGTGTTTCTTAAACATGTAACGAACTTGGATCATATTCATTCTAAATGCTGCTTGATTACAATGTAGTATATATGTTGAGTTCCCTGTAGCTATTATTGTAGTGAGGTCTAGCAACAAATTCGACAACATTTATATTTTCTGTAACGGTCTTCAAGTATTACTATGTACAGCGTTAACTGGTGATATATTCGCATTACATCCACGCTGTAGTGTACAATGAGTCATCTATTGAATGTTATATCTTTGCTTTCAGAATAGACAAAACGAGTTCTAAGACGACTGACAGAAGAGTGATTCCTCTGTTATATTTATATTCATTCTTGGAACCGTCTTTTTAGCTCACCTGGTATAGGGTAGCCAATGTGAACTTTTAGGATCCCGCTTTTAACGTCAACTTTTTTGTTTCAAACTCTTTGGGTTACATATATGAACAAGAGGGCCAAGATGACCCTATATCGCTCACCTTGGTACAAGTCCACTTGCCTGGTGGAAGATCACTAGACAATGTTATATACCAAATAGGTATTCTTATATACATCTTGTAAAACAAATGACCCCCCCGCCCCACCCCACGGAAAGGCCAATTTTGAAGAGGTCTACAAGACAATGCTACATGCCAAATAAAGTTTTTCCTATATAAGCCTATGCAAAACTAAGTGACCACCCGGGCGGGGTCAATTTTGACTTGGGGGTCATAGTTTGAGCAATCTTGGTAGAGGTCCACTAGACAATGCTGCATGCCAAATATCTAAGCTCTAGGCGAGAATATTTTTAAAGTTTTTCCTGCTTGTTGCCATAGCAACCAGAGTTCTGCATGGAATGGAATTCTTTGAACAATTTTGGTAGAGCTTCATTAAAGGAACATCCTTACATAGTTTTATCAACATTGGCCAAGTGGTTTCAGAGGAGATGTCATTTGAATCAAAATGTTGACGGACGATGGACGACGGCCAACCATCCACCAGAAAAGCTCCTCCTGGCGAAGCCAGGTGAGCTTAAAATATTTTCCTTGGCGACAAGGTCCAGATCTATGACAATGTGTATGTAGCATTTGCCAAAACCACGGATTGTGCCCATGGGCCACTTGACTTACATACAGTGATATAGGGAAATCTGTTAAAAATCTTCTTGTCTGAAATATTTGGTTACACTCCAGCGTACACGTATCTCATTCAAGGCCATTAGATTAAAAAAGAGTTTTACATGTATATACGTATATATTGCAAACTTTAAAAATATTCCCGGTAAAAACGGAAAGGACTAGATCTTTTATATTTTGTTGTGTTCCGCTAAATTTTCTGAGGTATAAACTAACCCACCCTAGGCGTTACATATAATTACATGTATGTAAATATTGGAAACAAGCTACATACCTTTGATACTTCGTAAAGAGCAATATCTAGCTGGTCTATACTAATTCATTTCGCTTGATTGTGAAGAAAGCTTACAGCTTATCGAGTCACTCTCGAGTCCGCTTCCGGGAAAAGAACCAGTACTGGTGTCATGTGAGGAAGTACTGATGGGCTCGAACCCGCAACCCCCTATTGATCCTCTCTCGGTTCAATATATGCCATTGAGGTCAAAATACACCCCGAGTCGTGGGTCATTGGTCTTACATCTCTAAAAAATCTTCTTGTCTGAATCCTTAATTAAGGCCCAGAGCTTTGTTATTTGTATGCAGCATTGTTTAGAGCTTATTTCTCAAGTTGTTCAAATCATGCTCTATTGGTCGAAATCGATCATACCCTCGATTTCAAGTGTTTACATAGACTACATAAGAAAAACTGTAAAATATTCTGTTGGAAAGGATTGAGCAAGTCATTAATGACCCAACTCAAACTATTTTCACAAAATCTGGGGTAAAGGTCACTGTTCTAATAATAGAAACACTTTCAAAAATAAGTTATGCGCAAAGGCTTTAATTGATATATTTGAACAAATATCGGGTACATTGAAAAAACAATGTATGAATTCATATCTGGATGTTTGTGTGGTGTGTTTGTGTGGGCTTTGTGACCTTGGTCTGAAGCGCAATGGTACTCCAGAGAGCGATATAGAGCCATCGCTGCCGTTTTGCAAAATATTGGAGCTAATATTTCTGTTTTTAATATATCTGGAACCTCAGCAGGGAAATATAGTTTTTTTTATTTTGTGAATCAAAGTAGGAGACACTCCCTTATGCTGATGTCATAGACATCATCTGATTGACCCCTATTAATATACTACTCAAAATTTGATAAGGGCCACTTTTGTAATCTGTAACTAGTATTGTTTGGGTAAACACACTAAACAGTTTATGAAATATTAAGTTTTGTTTGTATTGTTTATTTCATAAAATTGATTAATTAGTCGTCTGAGTTGAATTATTGAATTAGTACACGAGTGTAAAGTTATCTAAGCTGGAAGACTTGAAAATTCGTAAGTAGGCGGAAATTTGTAAAAGTGGTTATTTTTCCAAATACTGTATGGAATAAGTTTCAATATCTTGTATGGTGTCCACTAGCAATAATTACAGCCTGACAGCGCCTGGGCATGCTGTGAATTAGCTGGTTGATCTTTGTGGAATTCTGTTCCACTCCTCTGGTAAGGCAGCACGAAGTTCTGCGAGGGTGACCGGCTGCACAGGGTGACAAGATATGGCCCTCTGAAGCATGTCCGGGGATCTGGTAGGCCAAGGCAGGAGCTCGATTGTTTCACGTGCAAGGTATTAGTTAGTGATGCGGGCAGTGTGTGGGCGAGCATTATCCTGCATTAGAATAAAACTTGGACCCACTGCACCTGCACATGTAAGTCAAGAATCTCGCGACAATACCTTTCTGCTGGTAAGGTACCGTTATCAACAATATGGAGGTCCGTTTTGCCATTGACACTTGTTCCTCCCCATACCATGACAGACCCTCCACCATATCGGTCGTGTTTAGAGATGCAAGCAGAAGTGCAAAACGTTCATTTGGTCTTCTCCATACTCTGGCACGTCAATCTGTGAAGTCTAGACAAAATCTAGACTCATCAGTAAACAAACCTGGGGTCCAATTGCGGGGTCTCCATTGCACATAGGAGGTTTTAGTGCGTCGTCACATCCGGGATTTTCCGTTACTAAAAATAGCGTGGCCGTCAACTGTATTGAGTTCGGCCATATGCCGAGCGTGTATTGATACAGTATAGACATTATTTATCGCCAAAATAAACTAAATATTATTAAGTTTCTTTTAAGTTTTGAAGTGGAAGTAAATACATTATTTCTTATATAAATATATTTGATAGTTGTTGCTATAATCAAAGAATTAACTTTGATCAGGCTTTGTGAGATTTCCCTTCTTTCACCATTCATTTGGTGTCTTCCCTTCACTGATTATTCTCTTTCTATCTTACCCTTTTCTCTCTGAAGTATTTGTTTTCAAAACCAGCACACTTAGTATTATACAAAACCATAATCCTACTTTAAAAGTACTTTGTGTGTTTTAAAAAAAAGTTAATAGTCCCGATCGATCGTGGGATTTCTCCTCTTGGTGAACTCGCCAAGACTCCCATGTATACTGGTACCTTTGTTTGGTTATATAATGCATATGTATGTCTCAAAAATAAATGACAGAAAAAGATATCCCTGATTTGATATAATTATGGAAGTATACACTACAGAAGTGTATACTGCCGTGGTATATACTGTAATCAACGTCCATGACATCTACAGCGACGGACACATGTGAAAGTGACACTTCCAAAAAAGTGTTGTATTAAAATATTCAATAACACATTATAAAACATGCCTAAGTAATTGTATATTATCTTAGCTGAGCAACTGCTTCCTTGCAATGCCCACACGCCATGCAGTTTACGTCTGCGATTACTCATTATTTCAAAAAATTTAATATGTTTGATGCCATGTTGTTAGATTAACAAAGTATATGTAGATTAGTGGAAAGCCTCAAACTTAGAGAAAACAAAGACTTCAAAATATCGAATTAAAATTTCCTTTTTTTCAGAAATGTTGTCGCCTCTAAAATAAAAAGAAACTCAGCTATCTGAAATTAAAAAAATATTCTGTCTTATCTGCGTCCTTATAATCAAGGGTATCATTTAACTTGGTCATAAAATATTATGATGAATAAATTGATCATGTAGATTCAATCAAAGCTTGATGTGTGCAATATGCCACGTTATGCAATTCATTCAAAGTGGTCATCTATAACGTGTGACCAATTAGTCTATAAACAGGATGTTACATGGATTAATTAAATCCAAGTTATAACGTGCTTTATGCCCTAGGGGACAATATACCTTACTGGATCTCTATGGCAACGTGTCATTTGTGTGTCTTATGTCATCGCCAGGCGTTGTGAAAACATATATAGCACAGTGTCATGTATTATATAGCTATAGGGTCTTCATGGTTTCTAAAGTTTAATTTGACACTATTCATAAATAAATGTACGCTTCACAGACACATGCATGATTTCTATGAATATTTTTTTTACTGAAATTAGAGACATATAATAGGGAAAATATCCGAATAAAGCCTTGACCTTTCTAAACAAAGTATATAATTTACAAATTAACATCATGTTTATATAAAAAAAATTGTGGCAAAAATTGGGAGTCTGAAAAATTCCAACAAGATGTATTATGTAGAGTTAGAGGATCATCTTAATGCGGAGAACTTCACTGTAGCAATTTTTTCCATCTATGTACAGCAACAAAATATACTAAGCACTATGTGAAAATAATGAATATCGGCGCTAATTCAAAAAAAAAAAGAAGAAAAGAATTGTGACACTTTCGGCAGGAATAGCAAGTAGCCTAGGGAAAGCGGACATTGTCAAGTTACATTCGTTTTGGCCGATTCAGTTTAAATTCACACTTTCATATCGGACTTTATAATAAAAACTATATACATAAGCATCAATGGCATAGACATGGCAACACAGACATTGCATATAAACTAGATTTTGTTTCATTTAATTACGTTATAGCCTAAAATATAAACTGCCGTACGGTCAAATGCTCTATTTCGCTTTCATTTTGGCCGATCAATTGACGGCCAGTCAATGCGCATGCGCCGGAATGACGTCATATCGGGGATTCCTAAAACCTCCTATGGTCACGGGCCCAACGTAGGCGTTCTCTGACGTGGTTATTAGTCAAAGGAACACGAATGGCAGGAGGTCTGGCATTCATACCAGCATCATTCAAAATATTCCTTATATGTTTGGGTAGCTACCCGTACATTTGTTGCATTCTGCAAGCTGTTTTGTAAGGAAGTAGTGTTCTGAAACCAATTGCGCCGGGCCTGAACAACAATATATCGGTCAATCGAACAACAATATATCGGCATGTGTTGTACACCTAGAACAGACACCACCATGCAAATGTGCTACATTTCCTTCGATTTGGAAACGACTCCACGTGTTGAACAACGCTGTGGGACACATCCAATGTGCGGGCAACCTGCCTCTGGGACACGCCTGTCTGCAACATACCGACCCCCTATTCATCTCGTCAGGCGTAAGCCGCCTTCTTAGGTGTTGATTCATTATATTGAATGCTCACACACGCTGAATTGCTAAGTTTTAACAATAACACAGAAATTCAGACCTGTACACTTGGTATACATGCCGTCAAAATCGTGCTTTCTGAGGTTTACAAAGTCCCCGTGCTTCATGTGTCGCCATACGTGTACAAAACAATAATTCCCTTATATGGCAATAACGCCAACACTATAAACTTTATACCTGCACATCTTATTGATGACGCTGTCATCGGAGAAAACAGTCGCCCTTATCAAATTTTGAGTAGTTGTCAGTGGTGGTACTTTTTCGCGGACGTTCTGGATGCAACTATATTAAACTTTTACAATAGTATGAAAGTATCTGTCGTATTGAATTGTTTTTTATCTGGACTTGCTTACACTGTTGCTTAAACCCATGAAGGATATCATCACCCTGACAGCGTTCATCATCAACATGGAAAAAGCTAATGTAATCACAACAACCTTTTCGTTGCCGTTGTACAAGTTTGTGGAATAACTGTTACTTTGCCTAGACATCACCAAAATAAACATTTAGACCGACTTGATGATGCTAGTTTATACTACATGTAATTTCATCGTTTTAGTTTAGTTTGGTTTTTACTCATTTATTTTATCTCGATTGCGAAGAAAGCTTGTAGCTTATCGAGTTACTCTCGAGTCCGCTTCCTAGAAAAACCAGTACTGGTGTCATATGAGGAAGAACGGTCGTGACCCCAGTGGGGCTCAAACCCCCAACCTCTGGGATGAGCAGCTGACACCTTAACCTCTTCACCACAGCTCCCCGCTTGTGACTGAATTGATAATTAACCTAGAGTTCATCAAAACATACATTCTGACCTATTTTTTTTTATCTCAAGTAACAAGACTCAAACTTGACCTTGAAATCAACGAGAGAAACATTCAGCCAAATTTCAGGAAGACCAGGTAATAAATGTGGTTTATAACAGTGGTAACAATTTTTTCTTTTATTAAATCGTGTAATCAAGTGACTTAAATTCAACATTAGCCAAGCAATCATCAAGACAAACATTCTAACAGATTTACATACATATTTTGTATCAAATGTGGCCTCTAGAGTGTTCACAATGTTTTTATGATTTGACCTGGTGACCTAATTCAACCAAAGTAATCAAGTTTTGAACTTGACACAGAAATCATCAAGACCAATATTCTGACCAGTTTTCAACGCCAGAACAATATCCGTCTACTTTTGGCAGGGGGTAGGAAATAAGCTCTGTGTATTGCTGTTTCTTACAAGAAGATGTCGTAAATTATGTTACATAATCCTGTATGACAAGTGACATGATCCAGCTAGGCCAATTTTGACACTAAAGAAACCATTTGGACACACTTCGAAGAAAACTTGAACATAATGTGAAGTTTGGTTGAAATATGCCAAGTGGTTTAGGCGTTGATGTTGTTTGAAGGTGTAGGAAACAGACTAGGAATGGATAATTACTGAAAAGAGCACAAGGTAGCAGGATACAGAAATTGTCATTAACTTCACTTAAAGCAAAGCCTTACTCTTTGATTTTTTTCAATAGCTGCCAATCTTGTTTGAATGTCACAAAGCTGTGAGTGCATGCTTTTAAGTAGTACAATTAGACTTAAGCATTACATGTGAATCAACAAGTCAGAAGTTATGCTAGGAATATTATTTATTCATACCTTATCTTGTATCACCGCATACATGTTGCTTAATACCAACAGATAATATAATTAACAAATAAACAAGAGCTGTCCCTCACAAGTGACGAATGCCCCCCAAAGAGGTGTTTCACAGTCTGTGTCCTCTCCATGTGCTAAATAATTGTGCTATGTTATTTTAAACCCTTCCATGCATGACAGAGTTACCATGCATACAGTATTCCATTACTTTTAAACACTAAGTGTGACCTTGACCTTTGCAATTGGGACATGGTTCTTGCACACAACACATTGTCTTGATGTGCTGAACATTTGTGCCTAGTTATTTTGAAATCAATCAATGCATGACAAAGTTACAATCCCGGCACAAATGTATGTATATACAGGATTCCATTACCTTCGAACTCCAAGTGTGACCTTGACCTTTGAGGTAGGGACGTGGGTCTTGAACGCAACACATCAGCTTGATGTGCTGAACATTTGTGCCAAGTTATTTTAAAATCCTTCAATGCATGACAAAGTTATAGTCCAGACACAAATGTGTACATATTAAACAGAATTCCATTAACTTCAATCTCTAAGTGTAAGCATGACCTTTGAGGTAGGGTAACCATGACCTTTGAGGTAGGGACGTGGGTCTTGCACACAACACATTGCCTTGATGTGCTAGACATTTGTGCCAAGTGATTTTAAAATCCTTTAATAAATGACAAAGTTACAGTCCAAACACAAATGTATGCATTTATATAGGATTCCATCACCTATAAACTTTAAGTGTGACCTTGACCTTTGAGGTAGGGACATGGGTCTTGCACGCGACACACTGTCTTGGTGTGCTGAACAATTGTGCCAAGTTATTTCAAAAGCTTTCAATGAATGACAACGTTACAGCCCGGACACAAGAAATGTAAGGACGGACGGATGGACGGACGGTGCGATTTTAATATGCCACCCTTTGGGGGGCATTAAAATTACGAGAAAGTTTCAATTGTCTATTTAAGAATGAACACTATCATGGTGATAGTGTTAGAAATATACATAGCAAAGTGCATAACATCCGTTTATTTTCTATCATTCACTGCGTTTAATGTCTATTTCTTCTTTATAGTTTTGATGCATTCTGCAACACCTTTCGAAATTAATCCTCCTCCATATTCATTGTACAGAGGTGGCCAAACCAAATAGTCTATTTTTTCACCAGATGAGGAATACACCGTGTAAAGATTAGAATCCATTTTGTCCCCACTTTTCGCATCCGTCTTCATGTATAGTTGAGGATCATGCAGCACCATCAACCAGCAAATTTCTGCACATTTCTGAAGGTATGGTACACACGCTTCCAGATGTTTCTTGTCATAACCACGCTTATCCCATGACTTGGTTTCCATTACAAACACCTAAATAATATACAAGTTTCTGCATTAGTTTATGATTTAAAATATTTATAATACAGTCACATTATTATGATAACAAGAGGGCCAAGATAGCCCTATATCGCTCACTTGCAACTTATGACAATATGTGACCAAACATCAACTCTAAACTATATATAATAAACACAAACATTCTGTTTGACCTTGATAAGGCAAAACTTTTGACCAATTTACATGATGATTGGATTGTAAATGTCACCTGTATGGCAAACACAAGGTTTTTAACTGTGTGACCTAGGTTTTGATCTCAGATTACCCATATTCATACTGGACCTACATTTTATCAAGACAATCACACTGACAAAGTTTCATGAAGATAGAATGAAAAATGCAGCCGATTACCCATATTCATTACCCATATTCAAAGTTGACCTTGATTTTGTCAAGGATATCATACTGACCAAGTTTCATGAAGATCCAATGAAAAATGCAACCACTTTTGCATACATAAGGTTAAGTGTGGACAGAAGACAGACAATGGACATTAGGCGATCGCAATATCTCACCTTAGCACTTCATGCTGAGGTGAGCTAAAAATGTAAACAATGATTTTTCAAACTAATGTTATCAACACGTAATGAAGCACCTCCAACTGAATACTTTTCAATTGCCTTCAAACTTGTGAGGATAATGAACATGTAAAATAAAATCCATCATTCTTTCCCGTCATACTAAGACTAGTATAAAGACAACATTTATCAGAGTGGACTTGATGCACCTTTCATAAAATTCCCGTCTTGCTTTAATTTGTATACCCTTTTACTACATTTTTCTACATGCACTTTGTAATCATATACATCACTCTGCAGTGTATACTAGATATTTCATTACTAAATTCATGTTAAATTGTTTTAACGCTTACTGAATAGTGACAAACTATATACTCTTTTTGGTATACTGTTCGCTTAGTCTGAATCTTGGAGATGTGGATAGGGGTATAAAATTGCATGTATCTTTTAAATTTGGTGGTAAATTTCTTTTACCATCTGAATATGAATCACTGAAAGGGTATAGTTTATGAAAATAACAATTATCGGGGGCACTTGAAAAATTGACATTTAATATTGGTTGAATACCATAATTACACTAAAATCAACAATTGTGAAGCCATCATAGAAATATGATGCAAGATGGACAGGCATTATAGGAGACTTCTTAAGTCCATACACAATGCATTTTAACTACAGTCTACATGTTCAAAACGAGTAGCTTTCACAAATGGTGATGAATACCAATGATTTTCTAGACTTAAAAATTACTATTACATACATTCTGACAAGTTACTTGAATTAAAGGTCCACTACTAAGCGAAAATTAAGTGACAGTTATTTCAATGGCAAGCACATCACCTTATGCAAGACACTGAATAATGAAGACTGTCAGGTAAAAATTTACAGAAAGTGTTTGGAACACAAAGAAAAGTATGTGTATTATGTTGAAATCTCAGTGAATCGACAAAATGACCACCCAGGTCTTTTTAACTTTCTTCATAATGCATAGAAAAATAATTGTACATGTACTGTGATTTATTTAGAATTTCTACATACCAACTTTCATTTTTTATTAAAAATAACTTATTTCTGTGTTTTTTAGAGTATATCTGAATTTTCGCTTTCGTTAGTATTGGACCTTTAATGGGTACAAAACATGAACTATGAATTCTTAAAGTTTTCATTTAATTTAACCTTGTAACAATTTTTCTAACCCATGGGGTTTGTTTCACTCCTACTGATCTACTTTTGAAACTATCTTTCATGAAGCTTTGGTATTAATTGTGCTATCCACAGTGTTAAAGGCGTTTTATTTGAGATGTGTGACCTATTTTTTTACCCCTGGTGACCCAGATGCGAACTTGATCTAGAAATCATTGGGACTAGCACTCCAACCAATTTTCATCATGATTGGGTAATTCTTTTTCATGATGATTAGTTATCAATGTGACCTCTTGAGTTTGATCAAGGTTTTACTTTAACTTGACCATGTGACCTAGTTTTTGACCAAATTTGACCTAAGAATCATTACAATAAATATTTTCAGCAATTTTCATGAATATGGGATGTGTATTGTGACCTCTAGACTGTAAACAAGGCAAGTGTGAACAGACAGATGATATACATCAGGGGACTACAATAACTCACATGAACAAGTCATAACAGTTATAACCTTGGTAGATCTATGTGAATACACAGTGATGATCCTACGGCTTTGAATTCTGAGCGCATCTCGAATTCGGAGCAGCTATTTTTAGCTTGGGAACAGGTGGTGTAGAATTTTCTTTGTTTTTCATAATTTTATGTGTCTGTATGAACAGGTAACCTGCATAGACTTTGACAGCAATGAAATACTTACAAGCCAATGTATTTTTCTTGGAATATCATTGAACTAACAAGCAATTAAGGCGAGTAAAGAAACGCAAAACCATTTAACATTTCAATTTAAGTCAGAAACATCCTAATAATATTTCAGAATTATAAAGAATGTAGTATTTTGGCATGCTATCCTAAAATCTGAACCCTCCTTGATACTACCGTGAAGTATCAGGTTCATTAACCCAGGATTGACTAAGATAGGAATGTTTAAACTTGCACAGATGAGAAAAAAATGGCTAACTGGAATGACGGAGCATGTTAGTATTTAAGTAGTGAACCCTTTGGCAGGGCCAAATTTAAAGTCAGATGCATGCTTTAAACCAGCCTAAAGTGGAATTATGCACATTTTTTTCAAATAAAATTCCAGCTGAATTAGGTGTGTGTGAAAAGTGTAGAGGAAATAGTAACTTTTAACCCAATTCAACAAACTTTTCCTGCTACCAGTACGAAATAATAACTTTCCAAATATTACTTTTCCTATTTTGACTGGGAGAGTCAATCTAAGAAATAAACAAATGCATGCAGGAGTTGCTTCCCTTCCACTGCCGAAATCTCTACAGGCAGCAACAGTAATAACACAAGGGAGATCACTGCCAAGAAAGGAATTATTATTTTATTAGTCCAACTTTTTAATTTCTAAAGCACCAACTTCAAATATTAATGCGGCATTATCATTAGTTTAACGCATTTAAATGCACAGCAACTGAAAATTGCTTTTATAAAACTGTCACCAACAATACATTATGTGCAGTAAGATCCGTATAATGTCACTTTAATTGAGAAGCACTACATAATGTAACATATCTAAACTCAAAACTTACTGACATTTTAAAAATTAACTATATCTATATATGACCGTCTCTCCCTCCACCCCTAGCTTAAATCCATTTTGACCCCAGGGGCAACTTTGCTTGAAGTCCATTAGACAATACAACACACTAATTATTGCCAAAACCTCACCTGACATACATGTATTTGTTACTGTTAAAACAGGTCTTAATCATCCTCTACATCAATCATGAAAGCAATGTGTCTGTTACAACTTGCAAAAACATGAAAAACTTTAATGGCACCAATGTGCATCTGTGTAAGTCTATTATCTTATAATATTCAATTCTCTTTCAATATTATGATATATGAGTCTGTGTTGTGCAATACAGTAACTGAATTGTAAACATATCTGGAGTACCTGCTTCACTTCTTCAAGGCATGTGTTACTCACTCCAATCAGTCTTCTCAATGCACGCACTGCTTTCTCATCCTTCGAGGAAATTCTTGGTTTCTCTTTTAAGCCCTGTAATTGACAACTGTCTGTGAAACATATATAGATCAATACAAGTAAAATCCTTCATTGCATGACAGAGCTACAATCCTGACATCAATGTGTGCATATATACAGGATTCTAGTACCTTTAAACTTTATGTTTGACCTTGACTTCTGAGGTAGAGCCATGTATCTTGCACGCAACACGTCAACTTAATGTGATAAACGTTTGTGCTATATGATTTGAAAATCTCTTCACACATGATCAAGTTACAGCCCAGAAATGAATGTGTCCAAATATATAAGATTTTGTTACCTTTAAACTGTTAAAGTGAGCTTGACATTTGATGTAGGTGTTTGGGTCTTGCATGAAACACGTTGACTTGATGTACTGAATATTTGTGCCATGTTATATGAAAATCCCATCATGCATGACAAAGTTACTGCCCAGACACCTTTTGACCAATGTACATGATGAATGGCTTTACAATGTGACTTCCTCCTAATTGACCTGGTGACCTTGTTTTTAATCCCAGATTATCAACACATTATCACTCTGACCAAGAGTAGCAAGAGCTGTTTGTAAAACACATAAATTATGCCCCCATTGATGCATCAGTCGCACCATGCAAGAAACAGTTTTTAAACTAAGTCACTGTGAAACTCGCATATGACCTATTAACCTGAAAATGAATAGGGGTCATCCAATGGTAATGACAAATCAACTTTGAAAAAAAATAAAATCTATGTACTTTTTTCATACGGCTTAAAAAAAAAATTCCACCCCTCAATAAAAACAAGAGGGCCAAGATGGCCCTATATCGCTCACCTTGGTACAAGTCCACTTGCCTGGTGGAAGATCACTAGATAATGTTATATACCAAATAGGTTTTCCTATATACGCCTTTGTAAAACAAATGATCCACCCCCCGGGCAAGGTCAATTTTGACCCCAGGGGCATAATTTGAACAAACTTTGAAGAGGTCTACTAGGCAATGCTACATGCCAAATATCTAAGCTCTAGGCCTTGTGGTTTCAGAGAAGAAGATTTTTTTAAGTTTTTACTATATAAGCCTATGTAAAACTAAGTGACCCCCAGTGCGGGGTCAATTTTGAACTGGGGGTAATAATTTGAACAATCTTGGTAGAGGTCCACTAGCCAATGCTACAGGCAAAATATCTAAGCTCTAGGCCTTGTGGTTTCAAAGAAGAAGATTTTTAAAGTTTGTCCTACATATTCCTATGCAAAACTAAGTGACCCCCCATGCGGGGTTAATTTTGACCCGGGGGTCATAATTTGAACAATCTTGGTAGAGGTCCACTAGACAATGCTACATGCCAAATATCTAAGCTCTAGGCCTTGTGGTTTCAGAGAAGAAGATTTTTAAAGTTTTTCCTATTTGTTGCCATAGCAACCAGAGTTCTGCATGGAATGGAATTCTTTGAACAATTTTGGTAGAGCTTCATGCAAGGAACATTCCTGCATAGTTTTATCAACATTGGCCTAGAGGTTTCAGAGGAGATGTCATTTGAATCAAAATGTTGATGGACGACGGACAATCATCGATCAGAAAGCTCACCCTGGCATAGCCAGATGAGCTAAAAAACTAGAACTATCACTAAATGTGATTAATACCCCCAAAAGACTTCTTTATAAACTGAGGAAGTTCGTAGTAACAGAATACCTTGCAAAACAAGAGGGCCAAGATGGCCCTATATCGCTCACCTTGGTACAAGTCCACTTGCCTGGTGGAAGATCACTAGATAATGTTATATACCAAATAAGTTTTCCTATTATACGCCTTTGTAAAACAAATGATCCCCCCGGGCAAGGTCAATTTTGACCCCAGGGGCATAATTTAAAGAGGTCTACTAGGCAATGCTACATGCCAAATATCTAAGCTCTAGGCCTTGTGGTTTCAGAGAAGAAGATTTTTAAAGTTTTTACTATATATTCCTATGCAAAACTAAGTGACCCCCGGTGCGGGGTCAATTTAGACCCGGGGTCATAATTTGAATAATATTGGTAGAGGTCCACTAGCCAATGCTACATGCCAAATATCTAAGCTCTAGGCCTTGTGGTTTCAGAGAAGAAGATTTTTTAAGTTTTTACTATATAAGCCTATGTAAAACTAAGTGACCCCGGTGCGGGGTCAATTTTGATCCGGGGCTCATAATTTGAACAATCTTGGTAGAGGTCCACTAGCCAATGCTACATGCCAAATATCTAAGCTCTAGGCCTTGTGGTTTCAGAGAAGAAGATTTTTTAAGTTTTTCCTATGCAAAACTAAGTGACCCCCGGTGCGGGGTCAATTTTGACCCGGGGCTCATAATTTGAACAATCTTGGTAGAGGTCTACTAGACAATGCTACATGCCAAATATCTTAGCTCTAGGCCTTGTGGTTTCAGAGAAGAAGATTTTTAAAGTTTTCCCTATATATTCCTATGCAAAAACTAAGGGCCCACCCGCGCCGGGTCAATTTTGACCCGGGGGTCATAATTTGAACAATCTTGGTAGAGGTCCACTAGACAATGCTACATGCCAAATATCT
Source organism: Saxidomus purpurata (assembly GCA_022818135.1). Lineage (NCBI taxonomy): Eukaryota > Metazoa > Mollusca > Bivalvia > Venerida > Veneridae > Saxidomus > Saxidomus purpurata. Next base: position 40,376,212 of record JAFMSR010000008.1, on the reverse strand, counting down.
AAGCTCTAGGCCTTGTGGTTTCAGAGAAGAAGATTTTTAAAGTTTTTCCTATTTTTTGCCATAGCAACCAGAGTTCTGCATGGAATGGAATTCTTTGAACAATTTTGGTAGAGCTTCATGCAAGGAACATTCCTGCATAGTTTTATCAACATTGGCCTAGAGGTTTCAGAGGAGATGTCATTTGAATCAAAATGTTGACGGACGACGGACAATCATCGATCAGAAAAGCTCACCCTGGCGTAAAAACAACTAAAATAGAGTTATGGTTCTTGTACACTGCACTCCCTCTCATTGTGCTGGACCATTGTATGAAGTTGTATTGCATTCCGACCAGTAGTTTTCAAGTTATGCTCTGCGATAAGGAAAAGTAATAATGGGCATTAACTCTGTAATGAGTCACAATAGAGTTATGGTTCCTGTGCACTGCACTTCCTCTCAATGTACTTGACCATTGTATGAAGTAAAATTGAATTCCAACCAGTAGTTTTCAAGTTATGCTGCGGACAAAGAAAAGTATCAAAGGGCAATAACTCTCTTATGATTCAAGAAAGAGTTATAGTTCTTGTACACTACATTTCCTGTCATTGTGTTTGACCATTGTATGAAGTTGTATTGAATTCCAACCAGTAGTTTTCAAGTAATGCTCCGGACAAGGAAAAGTATCAAAGGGCAATAACTCTGTAAATACTCAAGATAGAGTTATGGTTCATAAGCACTGCACTTCCTCTCATTGTGCTGGACCATTGTATGAAGTTGTATTGAATTCCAACCAGTAGTTTTCAAGTAATGCTCCGGACAAGGAAAAGTAACAAAGGGCAATAACTCTGTAATGAGTCAAGAGACTGCACTTCCTCTCATTGTGCTTGACCATCGTATGAAGTTGTATTGAATTCCAACCAGTAGTTTTCAAGTAATGCTCCGGACAAGGAAAAGTAACAAAGGGCAATAACTCTGTAATGAGTGAAGATAGAGTTATGGTTCATAAGCACTGCACCTCCTTTCAATGTACTTGACCATTGTATGAAGTTGTATTGAATTCCAACCAGTAGTTTTCAAGTTATGCTCCGGACAAGGAAAAGTAACAAAGGGCAATAACTCTGTAATTACTCAAAATAAAGTTATGGTTCTTGTTCACTGCACTTCCTCTTACTGCGCTTGACCATTGTATGAAGTTGTATTGAATTCCCACCAGTAGTTTTCAAGTTATGCTCCGGACAAGGAAAAGTAACAAAGGGCAATAACTCTGTAATGAGTCAAGATGGAGCTATGGTTCTTGTGCACTGCACTCCCTCTCAATGTGCTTGATGATTGTATGAAGTTGTATTGAATTCCAACTATTAGTTTTCAAGTTATGCTCCGGACAAGGAAAATGCAACGGACCGCCTGACCGACCGACCGCCCGACCGACCAACCGACCAACCAACCACCGGGTGACTCCTATATACCCCCCCAAACTTCGTTTCGGGGGTATAATGAATTCTTGCTAGAAGTTGCTTGGGGAGCTTAAAAATTCGCAATGCCAGGGACTTTTGGATGTACCCTTGTATAGCGACTTTTATAAAATTTGTTCTCTGGAAATTTTCTGATGTGGCCCATTATATGGCAGAGATCTTGAAGACATATGTATAATAATATCACTGTGTCTAATTTTGATTAAAATTCTTTCAGAATAAGGGTGCACAGGTGCGAACAAACTACAGTTGACTCTCGTTATCTCGAATTTCAAGGGACCAGACCTTTTACTTCGAGATAAACGAAGTTCGAGGTAAGAGGAGGGGCTTTTAGTTGTTGTTTTTTTTACGTATATGGACGAATAGTGCACAAAATTCCCTGTTTTCAAGACAGACAACTATTTGTATTTATTTTATTGATGCAAATTTTCCCTGAAACATTGGAACACAAATTCAATTTTAATTACATTTTATTTTTGCATATACCCAAACAGCCCTTAGTAATAAATATAGAGCACATCTACAAACTTGCATCGGCCCGAGCGAAAACGAAAGTACGCATCGGGCGAAAGTGAAAGTAGTGTTTCTTGAACCGGAAGTCAGAACATTCATATATTCTAAACATAAGAACAGCATCTAACTACAAAACAAAACATTTACAGACTGATAAATGCGTTCAGAAATCATCTTTTTTTTTATAAAACCCAATCACTATTATCATTAAACCTCTCAAATAAATTAAGTCATTAAGTAATTACCGCATTTTTCATCATTAATTACACGTAGTCACAGGCATTTACAGTAAATCCATGAAAAACAAACAACAATCATTACGACACTTGTGACTTGGCATGAAAACGTCTCACCCTTGCTTTGACCCGCTGCACCTTTGATCCGTCAGCGACTTTCACACTTCGACTTAACTTGTTGACAATACACTGGAATTTGATTGACGGGACCAAAAATCCCTTCGACACATCCGGAGTCTCGCTATGTCAAATTTTGTCTTAAAAGGAGTTAAAGTACATAGATTAAGAAGGAAATTTGAAGGGACTTTAGAATTTCTTCGACTTAAACGGAAATTCGAGGTAAGCGAGTTTGAGATACTGAGAGTCAACTGTAATTAGAGGTAATAGATAATAGATGACTCTGTGCTAAGGTGAATGCGACAAATTAACATCATACCCCAACATTTTTGCGATGTTCCGTAACAAATTTTGTAACATCTTGGGAAGGATGTAGGAGAACATTATTTAAGCTATCCATCTGTGTTTCTTTCAAATTGTTGCAGAATGTCAAGCACTCCTGTAAAAAAAGTAATCATCTGTGATTTATTTCAATTACCTTAATTTAAACTTTAATCCATGGTTACTCCATAGTAACAATTCTTAGGAAAAATTCCAAGCTAAGATCTAAAACACATTATACTATGATCTATTGATTAGTTATATGTCGATGTGTTGTTTGTTTTTGTACTTCTATATATTTTGGTTCCTTTCGACAGGGCTGTCTTTTTCTACTAAAAGGGCTGCTTATTATACTAGATGCTCAGGGGCAACATATCGAGCCCGTCACCTGGGCTAAAGACATGTGTCTTGCGCGTGACAAATCATTCCATTGTGGTAAACAATAATTGTCCATGTGTAAGAAAGTTACAGCCAGGACAAGGTCTCATGACATTTAATCTCTGAGTGTCACCTTGACCTTTGTGCTACGGACCTGGGTCTTCTGTGCAACACCCCGTCTAATTGTGGTTAACAAACTGTTGAACCAAGTGAATTCAAAATCTTTCAATGCATGAGGAAGTTACAACTCGAACAAGGTCTCATGTGTCCATCTTTTACCTTTAATATCTACGAGTGACCTTGACTTTTGAGCTACAGGTCTTGAGGTCTTGCGCCCACCACCCGGTCCTATTGTGCTGACAAATTTGCCAAGTAAATTCAAAATCCTTCAAAGCATAAAGAAGTGTCAGTCTGGACAAGGTCTAATGTGTCCCATTTCTACCTTTAATCTCTAAGTGCGACCTTGACCTTTGAGCTATGGACCTGGGTCTTGTGCCCAACACACCATCTCATTGTGCTGAACAATTATATCATATGAATTCAAAATCCTCCAATGCATTGGGGCTTGACAAAAATTGATTTAAATGACTCTCGGGACATACAGCATTTACACATTATGTCTGGTAAACTGCTAAATTTTGTGACCTACTTGGCCTTAATTAAAGGTAGCTGCTTGAAATTTAGGGCCTATCAAGGTTTTTTTTCCATTTTTTCAATAACAGGCTTATATTGCAAGTACAATGTAATCTGATCAAATGCAACCGATCAATGTTTTACAGACAAGTGAGCACACAAATTCAAATTAAGTAGAAATGATGTGAAAGGCACAAACTTTGTTACCTTTAACTTTCTGAAACAACCATCATTACTTTATAACCATTGGCATCTGAGAACAATATGCCCAATCAATCTCAATTTATTGAAAGGAATCTCAATATTTAAGTCCACTATCAACTTACGTTTCATCTTTGAAACTTCAAAATTTAATCAAAACAGATTCCATTCAATATATTGAGATTGCTTGGGCATGTTGTTCTCAGATGTCAATGGTAGGTAAACTGCTATAAGTAAACGATGGTCGATTTGGGAAGTTAAATGTAACAAAGTGTGTGACTTTCACATGCTTTTTACTTAATTTGAATTTGCATGGTCATTTTTCTTTGTAAATTGACCACTGCAAGAAGATTATGACCCCAAAAAAAGTTTCTAGAAGGTATAAATATCTTAAACCCAAGCAATATCAAGCAATATCAAGCACTTTTAACACTGCTCCTGATATTTCAAACTATGTTCGAGTCTTTGCCTCTTCTTATTTATAAACTTCAGGAGTATCCAAACCATTTCCATGATTTTTCTCAGTTACTTCAGAGCCAGACCACCTGCCTTTGCTGAAATTGTGTATGCATATGCATCTGTGTCTGTGGAAAATTGCTTTCTGCATGAGTCCATTCAGACACAGGTAGTGGACACAGACTGCTGAGACGGGTTGTAGAAACAAGGATAAGACACAACAAATTTGAACTTACTCAATTTTTGCAGACCTTAAGATACACAAAATTTCATATACATGTAACTACACTGTATTTCTGATCCGTTGCCTTACGGGTTGAAGTAATACATATTGGGTTAATTTTAATGTTTTGCATAATTTTGAGTTAGGATTTAGGATAAAGTAAATTAGTAAAAATGTCATTTTGATAATATAAGGGTCGACTATTTAAGCATTATACAAAAATACCTGAAGAACATTTAGTAGAAACTGAACAGACTCTTTCACAGGAACTTTCTTCTTTTTCAATTCCTCAAATGCATCGGTCCATTCATCATCGTAAAGTGTGCCAAACCTTTCTGAAACCTTCATTGCTCTATTAGGATCACTGAGATCTGCTATATCTGCATTTTGGTCCGTTAGTTTTGCACCAGCCAGTTTACTAAACCTGGAATTACAATAAATCTACTAAATTATGCAGTTTAACAAATTATTTTAGAAGAAAATGTCACTTAAATTTCATCCCAAACTGCCTGCTTCACACTACAAAAGGGCCATGATGGCCCTATATTTCTCACCCGAGTACCATGTTCCATTATATAAGGTCAACAACAAGATTGCAGAAGACTAAGTAAAAGTATAGCAAACATTTAATTTTTAAGTCTATGTAAATTTAGGCTACATGATGTCTGAATGCAGAAAAAACATCAATTTCAAGACCATCAGTTCTGTGACCATCGGTTCAGCAGCTGTGTCTGTATTGTGTGGGGAAATGTCTGCTAGAGTGGCCTCTACTGGCTATCGCATCCAAGTAGTAATAAAATCACAAGGGTCTGTGTCCAATTGCCCCATTAAGAATGAGTAAATTAAAGTTACAATATATTCTTCTTTTATTTTGGCTGGACACTAAATCGTTCAAAGTTAATTCTATATCTTTAATTTCATTCTATGTTCAAACAAGAGGGCCAAGATGGCCCTATATCGCTCACCTTGGTACAAGTCCACTTGCTTGGTGGAAGATCACTAGAATGATAATGTTATATACCAAATAGGTTTTCCTATACACGTCTATGTATGTCCCCCCCCACCCCGGGCAAGGTCAATTTTGACCCCAGGGTCATAATTTGAACAAACTTTGAAGAGGTCTACTAGGCAATGTTACATGCCAAATATCTATGATCTAGGCCCTGTGGTTTCAGAGAAGAAGATTTTTAAAGTTTTTCCTTTATAAGCCTATGTAAAAATAAGTGACCCCCCATGCGGGGTCAATTTTGATCTGGGGGTCATAATTTGAACAATCTTGGTAGAGGTCCACTATGCAATGCTACATGCCAACTATCTAAGCTCTAGGCCTTGTGGTTTAGAGAAGAAGGTTTTTTAGAGTTTTTCCTATATAAGCCAATGTAAAACTAAGTGACCCCCGTGTGGGGTCAATTTTGATCCGGGGGTCATAATTTGAACAATTTTGGTAGAGGTCCGCTAGCCAATGCTACATGCCAAATATCTAAGCTCTAGGCTCTGTGGCTTTAGAGAAAAAGATTTTTAAAGTTTTTCCTATATATGCCTATGCAAAAACAAAGTGACCACCTGCACGGGGTCAATTTTGACCTGGGGTTCATAATTTGAACAATTTTGGTAGATGTCCACTAGACAATGCTACATGCCAAATATCTAAGCTCTAGGCCTTGTGGTTTCAGAGAAGAAGATTTTTAAAGTTTTTCCTATTTGTTGCCATAGCAACCAGAGTTCTGCATGGAATGGAATTCTTTGAACAATATTGGTAAAGCTTCATGCAAGGAACATTCCTGCATAGCTTTATCAACATTGGCCTAGTGGTTTCAGAGGAGATGTCATTTGAATCAAAATGTTGCAGACGGACAATCATCAATCAGAAAAGCTCACCCTGGCGTAACCAGGTGAGCTAAAAGATAACACATCATACACTACCACGATATTTACTTGCATGTCTAAAATATATACTGAAAGATAAATGTTATTATTCAAATGAAGACTATTATAAAGCTATATTAAAACAAGAGGGCCAAGATGGCCTATATCGCTCACCTTGGTACAAGTCCACTTGCCTGGTGGAAGATCACTAGATAATGTTATATACAAAAGGTTTTCCTATATTCGTCTTTGTAAAACAAGTGACCCCCCCCCCCTCCCCCCGGTCAAGGTCAATTTTGACCCCAGGGGCATAATTTGAACAAACTTTGAAGAGATCTACTAGGCAATGCTACATGCCAAATATCTAAGCTCTAGTCCTTGTGGTTTCAGAGAAGAAGATTTTTAAAGTTTTTCCTATATAAGCCTATGTAAAACTAAGTGACACCCCTTGTGGGGTCAATTTTGATCCGGGGGGTCATAATTTGAACAATCTTGGTAGAGGTCCAATAGCCAATGCTACATGCCAAATATCTAAGCTCTAGGCCTTGTCGTTGCAGAGAAGATTTTTAAATTTTTCCTATATAAAGCCTAGAAAAACTAAGTGACCACCCCCGCGGGGTCAATTTTGACCCCAGGGGCATAATTTGAACAATCTTGGTAGAGGTCCACTAGACAATGCTACATGCCAAATATCTAAGCTCTAGGCCTTGTGGTTTCAGAGAAGAAGATTTTTAAAGTTTTTCCTATATAAGCCTATGCAAAACTAAGTGACCATCCCCGCGGGGTCAATTTTGACGCAGGGGTCATAATTTGAACAATCTTGGTAGATGTCCACTAGACAATGCTACATGCCAAATATCTAAGCTCTAGGCCTTGTGGTTTCAGAGAAGAAGATTTTTAAAGTTTTTCTATATAAAGCCTATGCAAAACTAAGTGACCACCAGCGCAGGGTCAATTTTGACCCGGGGGTCATAATATAAACAATCTTGGTAGAGGTGCACTATAGGAATAACTGTTTTGTAATTTTGATATTTGTGACTGTATATACGGTTTTTAATGGTCGCAAATATTTTTAACGGCGACGGCATTAGCCGGAGCTGTTAAAACTGTTTGCGACCATTAAAACCGTATATACGGTCGCAAATATCAAAATCACTAAATAGTTATCCCTTTTCTAACGCACAATGTGTCTAAATGCGATAATTAAAAGGCCGTTTGAATTTTGCGACTATATAAACGTTAATCAATAGTCGCAAATTTAAACGACGTCACCAATCAGACACGACGTTACATCGGTACTGGGTTAGAATAGCCAATTGTCATGCCAAATATCTAAGCTCTAGGCCTTGTGGTTTCAGAGAAGAACATTCCTGCATAGTTTTATCAACATTGGCCTAGTGGTTTCAGAGGAGATGTCATTTGAATCAAAATGTTGACGGACGACGGACAATCATCAATTAGAAAAGCTCACCCTGGCATAGCCAGGTGAGCTAAAAAGATAACACATCATAGAGCACCACGATATTTACTTGAATGTCTAAAATATATACTGAAAGATAAATGTTATTATTCAAAATGAAGAGCTAAAAATATATTTTTCATGTTGCACGTACGGTGAATACACGGTAAGCATTTCAGTACAATACAGGATACTCGTGATATATGAAGTGCACACTACACGATATACGGACTACCCGTTATATGATTACTTTTACAATTAATCAGATCAATTAGAGGCTTCGCACCTTCACAATAGAAAGAAAGACTTCAATAAATTTTATCGATCCACAGTTTTCATAAGTGCGAAATAATTTCAGTGTCAGATTTAAGCATGTGTGAGTAACTTTGGCATGAATTTGATCCCAAAATGCTAGAAAGCGGGCGTAATTAAAGTAGATTGCCACCAACACGCTTCATTAAATCAACTCTACACAAAAGACACTGACCATTTGTCTTTGTGACAGTGCACAGAACTATCATTCCAATCAATCAGTTTCATTTATAGTTTTAATTCATTCGGGATTTTTAGAAGGATTACCCTTAATATGACATTAGTACTGCTTTTTCCAGGAAGCGGACTCTAGAGTGACTCGATAAGCTACTAGCTTTTTTCACAATCGAGCTAGAATAAATTTGTATAAACTATAAACTACAAAAGAAGGTTACAATTATTATTTATTCTTTTATTGGAATTTTATTTATTTTTTTATTGGAATTTTATTTATTGATTTTTAAAACTTGTTGATTCGTCCTATTATTTTCTTTTAGACAATAAACAACTTGGTAACATCATACACCCCGGCCCCCTCTCCTCCACTTCCCTCACCTCTCCCGCGATACAGTGTTTCGGTGCAATTTACTGTTGTTTAGAGTCTCAATGCCATAACAACAGCAGTTTTGATTTTGATGAAAAATTAGTCTTTCTGTCAGTAAAATAGAATTAAATTTCAGATATCAGGTGTAAACTGTCTTTGACATGTCCCAGAAGTCATTCTCTCCCCTACCTACAGTACACTTACGAATGAAATAATATACAGGTAATGTGAAGTCAGCACCTTTTTGCGGTGATGTACATGCTTAGTGAAGGGATTCACAACTAAATACAACATTAAATCGTATACCATATAGGCCTATGATGCATCGGGAATCGTATAAGGTGTATAGTACATGGTGCACGTTGTACAATGAATGAAACCATATGATACACAATATACGATTGACAAAATACACAATGAGTACACGCACGTTATATACACGATATACGTAGATTTTCACAACTGTTACGCTCCACTACTGTGAATGTTTTTCTATTTTTAGTAACAGTTGCCCCTGTGTGCCCTGGACCTGAAACATTCATGATTTTTGAAAAGGGACAATGTAAGGATGCTGCAGAACAAAGTTTGATAAATTTCGATACAGTTGTTCATGAGAAAAAGCCATTTAAACGTTTTTCTATTCTATGTAACAGTGGCCCTTGTTTGTAGCAAACCGGAGCCATTTCCTAAATTCTAAAAGATTTCAATTTTAGGATGCTATAGAGCTATAGAGCAAGTTTCTAGACTTTCCTACCACATGAGAAGGAGTCATTAAAAGAATTAGTGGCCCCTGTGTGCAGAGGACTCAAACAATTTCCAATTCTTTGAAAGGGGTTAATGCAAGGACACTACAGAGTAAATTTGGTGTCAATCTGTCATGTAGTTTCTCAACAGAAGAGCTTTAAGTGAAATTATGATGACGACCCATGGATGACCAACACATACTAGCAGCTCCAGAGCCTTCAGCTCAAATTGGCTAATTAAAGGGAGATTACATTAGAAATGAAAGAGTTTATAATATTATCATGAAATAAAATTTGGAACAACTTTCTCAATGAACTTTTTTCAATTCTACTATAAATCACTCTTACCTAGTTTTCAAGTCATCACGTTCTTTCATGACATCAGATAAATTTCCCTTTATTGTGCGAATGTCCCTCTCATGGTTCTCCTCAAGTGCATCTAGTTTCCTTTTATAGTCTTTGTTAGTTTTTTCCTGTGTAACCTGGGTTTCCCTCAATAATGCATTAAAATTTACTTCCATCTTTGCTTTCTCCCTTTTCAACTGACCATTCTCAGCATTGATCTGCACGTTCTGTGATTCAAGTGTCTCAGCTATGTGTTGCCTACCATCTCTTTCTACGATTGCAGCCTGTAACTGTCTGTTTACTCTCTCATTCTCAGCCTTTAACTGTTTCATGTCCCCTTCAAATTTTCGCAACTCTTCATCTTTCTTCTGAATCCTGAAGAAGCCAAGCATGCAGTTCCTAAGTTTTACTGTGTATTTAAATCAATTTTATCAACAGTAATATCTCATGGAACTAATTTCCTGCTGGTTTGCAAGCATATTTGAAATAAAACACAAAAGTAAATCTGAAGAATTAAACATATCAACTACATATAATACAACATATGTACAACTAGTCGACAAAATGGTTATTACATTGATTATGATAATTATGTTACTTCGTGCAATATTCCCATTGATCTCCATCTTTTCATCCAAGTTTGGCCACTATTATAGTGGTCGAGATACTGTCAGAACAATTCAAACAGACAAAGGATTATAAACAACTAAAAATAGGGGCTTAGTGTCTGGCATTTTCCACTCTGAACTTCCTTGATACATGTAGTTACATGTTCACATTTAGCGTTTAAACAGATTATTCCTCATTTCTAAAACTGAGATACTGGATTGAAAAGGGCAGGGAAAAGTTTATGTAAGGTTACCAGTTATATTCAATGGATGCTTCCTAAAAGGACAACGTCAGTCAAGTAATAATATGCATTTAAAGATGATCTGAGAAATTATGGGAAATCTATAAACCTCTTTATTAAAGTTCCACAACAATACTAGCTGAATCCAGTATACCCCTCCTTACACTTTGTGATCGGGGGTATAAAAATATGCTTATGTGGTTGTTAAATGGTTGAAATATAGGCTTATATATATGCCAGATGCCTGTGTGCAACATGTCGAGCCCGCCAGCTGTCAAAAGGACTAACTCCTTACCAAAAAGAGATACGTCAAAATACACCTACCGATTGGCTGTAACATGCATGTTGTACCACAGTAAAGTGGTCTCGATTTTCCTCTACCGCCAGTAATAAAAATGTTACAATATAAGCTATTTACAGTAACAACAAAGGGAAGTAATTCTAAAAACAAGGGTAGTTCATGGTGGTGAACATTTGTGCCAAGTTACATCAAAATCCCTCCATGCATGAAGAAGAAATGCTCCGGACAAAGATATTCTTGAATTTGACCTTAAACCTCTAAGTATGACCTTGACCTTAGACCTAAGGACCTGGTTCTTGCGCAGGACACTCCCTCTCATGATGGTGAACATTTGTGCCAAGTAACATCAAAATCCCACCATGCATGAAGAAGAAATGCTCTGGACAAAGTAATTCTTGAATTATTCATGTATTTAACCTTTGGCCTCTAAGTGTGACCTTGACCTTGGAACTAGGGAACTGGTTCTTGCACATGACATTCTATCTCATGATGGTGAACATTTGTACCAAGTTACATCAAAATCCCTCCATGCATGAAGTAAATATGCTCCGGACAGTCATTCTTGAATTTGACCTTTAACCTCTAAGTGTGACCTTGACCTTAACCTAGGGACCTGGTTCTTGTGCACCACACTCCGTCTCATGATGGTGAACATTTGTGCCAAGTTATTTAAGAATGCCTTGATCCATGGATAAGTTACAGCCTGGACAAATTCGGACGCACACACATACACCAAACTGCCATTGTGACAACTATATATGAGCTCACAGCAAGCGGTCTCGACAACAATTAATGTAATAGTATTTAAAGGACTTAAGATCATCTGATGCAAGATTTGTGAAACTACTTTAAGGGATTTAGCAAATATAGTAGCATGACCTGTAAGAATGACATTGAACTTGGACTATAGGTTATGAATGTCATCTTGATGAGAGAAATTTTCCACACAGTTTCATTCAAGAGATTTAGTTTCATCAGTTTTGACCCCTTACATCACCACTGATTATAGGTAGCCACCTAAATATGGTACATGCATACCTTAGTGCTATGAGCAACAACTGTGTGAATTATATGAAAACTTGTCCATGAATGTAGAGATTTTTGTTGAGTTACAAAACAATGCTTAATGCTTTTGAGTCCGAAGTGTGACTTTAACAGTGGAAGTAGCCATGTGGTTTGGTGTATGACACACTCATGTATGATAGGCGGCAATTAGGTGAAGCAATTTCAAAACTAGATGTTGCTTTTATTTCAAACAAGAAGATGTGGCAATGCTACCAAAGCAGGTTTATACGGAACCTTTAGAAATTGAAGAATTAAAACAAGAGGGCCATGATGGCCCTTTATTGCTCACCCGAGTACAACTGCTTTTAACAAAGTTGTTACGGACCTGGTTAATGTGTGCGAGACTAGGGCTGCGTACTGGTATGCGATATAAATCGAAAACCGGTATTATAGGTTCAATTGATACATCGTATCAAATGTCAAAACAACCTTTCTGACAAATTTCAAGGATATTTGGGCTGAAAATGTAACCTCTAGAGTGTTAACAAGGTTTTTCCACATTTGGGCTCTGTGACCTAGTTTTTGACCCCAGATGACCCATATTCGAACTTGAGCTAGAAATCATCAAAACAACCTTTCCGACAAATTTCCAGGATATTTGGGCTCAAAATGTTACCTCTAGAGTATTAACAAGGTTTTTCCATATTTGGGCTGTGTGACCTAGTTTTTGACCCCAGATGACCCATATTCGAACTTGAGCTAGAAATCATCAAAACAACCTTTCCGACAAATTTCCAGGATATTTGGGCTCAAAATGTTACCTCTAGAGTGTTAACAAGGTTTTTCCATATTTGGGCTCTGTGACCTAGTTTTTGACCCCAGATGACCCATATTCGAAATTGAGCTAGAAATCATCGAAACAACCTTTCTGACATATTTAAGGATATCTGGGCTGAAAATGTAACATCTAGAGTGTTAACAAGGTTTTTCCATATTTGGGCTCTGTGACCTAGTTTTTGACCCCAGATGACCTATATTCAAACTTGGGCTACAAAACATTGAAACAACCTTTCTGACATACTTCCAGGATATTTGGGCTGAAAATGTTACCTCTAGAGTGTTAACAAGGTTTTTCCACATTTGGCTCTGTGACCTAGTTTTTGACCCCAGATGACCCATATTCGAACTTGAGCTAGAAATCATCTTAACAACTTTCTGACAAATTTCTAGGATATTTAGGCTGAAAATGTTACCTCTAGAGTGTTAACAAGGTTTTTCCATATTTGGGCTGTGTGACCTAGTTTTTGACCCCAGGTGACCCATAAAACTTGAGCTAGAAATCAACCAAACAACCTTTCTGACAAATTGCCAGGATATCTGGACTGAAACAGTAGCCTCTAGAGCCTTAACAAGATTTTTCTATTTTTGGGTCATGTGACCTAGTTTTTCATCCCAGATGACCCATATTCCAACCCGTCCGAGTAATTACTGGGACAAACATCAAGTTTCGTGACAATTGAGGCAAAAATGTGACCACTAGAGTGTTAACGAACTAAGTGTGGACGGACAACAGACATTCATCGATCCTAATAGCTCACCCTGAGCCTACAGCTTAGATGAGCTAAAAAAAACAGTCACCTTGACTCCCCCCTCTGCAAAGAAATTTTTATTTTGCTTAAACAATTTAAAAATTGTAGAAAAAATGTTTTTCTTAAATTTATTTTTAGTAACAGTGACCTTGACCCTAGTCACCTTGACCCAAACATTGTTTTTTTGCTTAAAGGCTGGGGTTTGTTTCAGTGAAATACTGGCCAGCAAGCAATTAACCATATTAGGAGTGTAGGGAGGAGCTGTACTACCTAGCAGAGGGTTAACAATACTTTGTACCGGTAATGTGATAATGTAAACACAGAGATTGTCTGCTTGATATTGGGAAGTGTAATTTTCAGAATAAATCACATAACTTACTGTTCACTTTTGTTAGATTTAGGGGAAAGTCACTTCAAATAAATTTAAAGCTAACTCTCAGTTATTGCTATGTTTTATTGAAGGATTAAACATTGAGTCAATGCATGTTTTTCATGTACATTTTCTTTATGTATATGAGTGCTTCAAATAGATTTTCTTCTTTTGAAAGTGAGACAATGGCCAGTTCATAACTATATCTGGGAGATATATCATTTATCCAGATACACACCAGAAAGGAATGTCACTTAGTTCTGATAAATGCCATTAATTTTGATAAACATTCAAGGTTAATATTGTATAAAGATCAAGTTTTAGAATGAATATTGTGGAAAACCATACTTAGGTCATTGGACTATTAATTTATACCAGATAACATTTTATTATGGGATGAAACTTATAACAGCTAATTATGCATAAAACTTATATAATATAGAACTGTTCTATACAAAACATTACATGTGGAATTTTTCCGCCTTATGTCAATGTGTGTGACTCATACAATGGCTGGGATATTATTAGCTCTCAGCCAATGGAGAAGCTGCAAATCATTGTAGGGGAAAATTAAAATCTTGAAGCAGACAACACAAGTTTTTTTTCTGGAAGTCACACTTTTAGACAACCAATGAACTTTATTTTTTTCAGACTTTATGACATTTATGCTAAAGAACATTTGTGCTAAATTTCAAACAATTCTATACTTTAACTTCAATAATTCATTATGATTTTGATTTAAACCTCTGATGTTGTCAGCTGAGTGTATGCAACTAAATACTATCACTAAATATAATTAATACCCCAGATAGACTGCTTTATAAACTGAGGAAGTTCGTAGTAACAGAATACCTTGCAAAAAAAAACTAAAATAGAGATATTGTTCTTGGCAATAACTCTGTAATTACTCAAGATAGAGTAATGGTTCTTGTACACTGCACTTCCTCTCATTGTATGAAGTTATATTGCATTCCAATCAGTAGTTTTCAAGTTATGCTCTGCGACAACGAAAAGTAAAATTGGGCGATAACTCCGTAATGAGTCACGATAGAGTTATGGTTCCTGTGCACTGCACTTCCTTTCAATGTACTTGACCATTGTATGAAGTTGTATTGAATTCCAACCAGTAGTTTTCAAGTAATGCTCCAGACAAGGAAAAGTAACAAAGGGCAATAACTCTGTAATGAGTCAAGAAAGAGTTATGGTTTTTGTGCACTGCACTTCCTCTCAATGTGCTTGACCATTGTATGAAGTTGTATTGAATTCCAACCAGTAGTTTTCAAGTAATGCTCTGGACAAGGAAAAGTGACAAAGGGCAATAACTCTGTAATTACTCAAGATAGAGTTATGGTTCTTGTACACTGCACTTCTTCTCATTGTGCTAGATCATTGTATGAAGTTGTATTGAATTCCAACCAGTAGTTTTCAAGTAATGCTCCGGACAAGGAAAAGTAACAAAGGGCAATAACTCTGTAATGAGTCAAGAAAGAGTTATGGTTCCTGTGCACTGCACTTCCTCTCAATGTACTTGACCATTGTATGAAGTTGTATTGAATTCAAACTAGTAGTTTTCAAGTTATGCTCCCGACAAGGAAAATGCACTAGACCACCTGACCGACAGACCGACCACTGGGTGACTTCTATATCCAACTTCGTTTCGGGGGTATAAAAATCTATATTTAGTAACAGTGACCTTGACCCCCCCCCCTCATTTCTTTTTTTTTGCTTGAAACAATCTAAAAACTAAACAAGAGCTGTCCCTCACAAGTGACGCATGCCCCTGAAAGAGGTGCCTCACAGTCTGTGTCCCTCCATGTGCTCAATAAATGTGCTATGTAATTTTAAAATCCTTCCATGCATGACAGAGTAACCATGCATACAGTATTCCATTACTTTAAACACTAAGTGTGACCTTGACCTTTGAGGTAGGGACTTGGGTCTTGCACGCGACACATCCGCTTGATGTGCTAGACATTTGTGCCGAGTTATTTTAAAATCCTTCATGCATGATAAAGTTATAGTCCGAACACAAATGTATGCATATATACAGGATTCCAAAGTTACAGTCCAGACAAGAATGTGTGCATATATGCATATATAGAGGAATCCATTACCTTCAAACTCTAAGTATGACCTTGACCTTTGAGCTAGGGACGTGGGTCTTGCACGCAACACGTCGTCTTGATGTGCTAGACATTTGTGCCATGTAATTTTAAAATCTTTCAATGCATGACAAAGTTACAGTCCGGACATGAATGTGTGCATATATGCATATATAGAGGAATCCATTACCTTCAAACTCTAACTATGACCTTGACCTTTGAGCTAGGGACGTGGGTCTTGCATGCGACACATCGTCTTGATGTGCTAGACATGATTGCCAAGTTATTTTAAAATCCTTCAATGCATGACAAAGTTACAGTACGGACACGAATGTGTGCATATATGCATATATAGAGCCTTCAAACTCTAAGTATGACCTTGACTTTTGAGCTAGACTAAGAGACGTGGGTCTTGCACGTGACACGTCGTCTTGATGTGCTAGACATTTAAGCCAAGTTATTTTAAAGTCCTTCACTGAATGACAAAGTTACAGTCCGGACACGAGTGTGTGCATATATAGAGGATTCCATAACCTTCATACTCCAAGTGTGACCTTGACTTTTGAGGTAGGGATGTGGGTTTTGCACGCGACACGCCGTCTTGATGTGCTAGACATGTGTGCCAAGTTATTTTAAAATCCTTTAATGCATGACAGAGTTACAGTCCGGATACGAATTTGTAAGTAGGGACGCACAGACGGACGGTGCGATTTTAATATGCCACCCTTCGGGAGCATAAAAAAATTATCTATTTTAGTAACACTGACCTTGACCTTGACCCTAGTGACCTTGACACAAAAAATTTTTTTTTTTTGCTTAAAACAATTTTAAAACTGACAAGAGTGCCAAACTGTCACAAAATAGGCCCGTCAAGGAGGCATAACTCAGTATCTGGCAGTTCATTTGTTTTGTAAAACCTGCTAGAACTATAGAGCAGACAAGGCTAATTCACCTGTTTGAACTATGAGCTGAGAAGGCTAATTTCATAATTTTCGATAATTCAAGGGCAACAAGAGCACTGTAATCAAGAGCAAATGCAGAGCAATATCCACACAGTTATATGACGCTTGAACCCTAAGTGTGACCTTGACCTTGAAGTGAGCCATCCGGAACATGGCTTCTGCACATCGTCTCAATGTGGTAAACAATTGTGTCTGGTTTCTTTGAAATCCTTCACGGGGTTCAAGAGTTACAGAGCGGAAGGGAAAAAAAGTCTGAAATCCTTCACGGGGTTCAAGAGTTACAGAGCAGAAGGGAAAAAAAGTCATATGACCTTTGAACCCCTAAGTTTGACCTTGACCTTGAAGCGAGCCATCCGGAACATGGCTTCTGCACATCGTCTCAATATGGTAAACATTTGTGTCAGATTTCTTCAAAATCATTCTCGGGGTTCAAGAGTTACAGAGCGGAAGGGAAAAAAAGTCATATGACCTTTGACCCCTGAGTATGACCTTGACCTTGAATCCAGCCATCCGGAACATTGCTTCTGCAGGTCATCTCAGTCTGGTTAACATTTGTGTCAGGTTTCTTCGAAATCCTTCAAGGGGTTCAAGAGTTACAGAGCGGAAGGGAAATTGCTAACGGACAGACGGACACCGAGGCGATAACATAATACGTCCCCTTCGGGCGTATAAAAAAATATGTTTGAAGTAAAAGTGACCTTGACCTTGACCCTAGTGACCATGACCATTTTTTTTGCTTAAAACAATTTAAAAACTAAAAAAAAATAAAAATCTTTTTTAGTAACAACAACCTTGACCCTAGGGACCTTGACCCTAGTGACCCAAAGCTTCCTCTCCACACAAGCTACCTACAAACCAAGTCTCATTACAATTGGTCACTCCTAACTCAAGTTATTGAGCGGCAACTTTTTTTCTATTTTAAATAATAGTGCCCTTGACCTTGACCCTAGTGATTCCAAATGCAATCCCAAGCTTCCTCTCTACACAAGGTACCTACACACTGAGTTTCATTGCAATTAGTCACTCATAACTTGAGTAATTAAACGGAAACTATTTTTGTATTTTTAATCACAGTGACCTTGTCCTTAGTGACCCCAAATGCAATCCCTAGCTTCGTCTCCATGCAAGCTGTCTACACACCAAGTTACATTGCAATTGGTCACTACTTACTGGAGTTATTGAGAGGTAACCGTTTTTCTTTTTTTAGTAACAGTGACCTTGACCCTAGTGACCCCAAAAGCAATCGCAAGCTGCGTCTCCATGCAAGCTACCTACAGTTTCATTGCAATTGGTCACTCCTAACTAAACTTATAGAAAGGAAACCAATGATTGACGCCTGCCCGCCCGACATACGACATTGCTATAAAATTAGAGCTATCACTAAATGTGATTTATACCCCCAAAAGACTGCTTTATAAACTGAGGAAGTTCGTAGTAACAGAATACCTTGCAAAAAAAACTAAAATAGAGATATTGTTCTTGGAAATAACTCTGTAATTACTCAAGATAGATATATTGTTCTTGTACACTGCACTTTCTCTCATTGTGCTGAACCATTGTATGAAGTTGTATTGCATCCCACTTAGTAGTTTTCAAGTTATGCTCCAGACAAGGAAAAGTAACAAAGGGCAATAACTCTGTAATTACTCAAGATAGAGTAATGGTTCTTGTACACTGCACTTCCTCTCATTTTGCTAGACCATTGTATGAAGTTGTATTGAATTCCAAACAGTGGTTTTCAAGTAATCCTCCGGACAAGGAAAAGCAACAAAGGGCAATAATTCTGTAATTACTCAAGATAGAGTTATGTTTCTTGTACACTGCACTTCCTGTCATTGTCTTAGACCATTGTATGAAGTTGTATTGAATTCCAACCAGTAGTTTTCAAGTAATGCTCCAGACAAGGAAAAGTAACAAAGGGCAATAACTCTGTAATTACTCAAGATAGAGTTATGGTTCTTGTGCACTGCACTTCCTCTCAATGTACTTGACCATTGTATGAAGTTGTATTGAATTCCAACCAGTAGTTTTCAAGTTATGCTCCGGACAAGGAAAAGTAACAAAGGGCAATAACTCTATAATTACTCAAGATAGAGTTATGGTTCTTGTACACTGCACTTCCTCTTATTGTGCTAGACCATTGTATGAAGTTGTATTGAATTCCCACCAGTAGTTTTCAAGTTATGCTCCGGACAAGGAAAAGTAACAAAGGGCAATAACTCTGTAATGAGTCAAGATGGAGTTATGGTTCTTGTGCACTGCACTTCCTCTCAATGTGCTTGACCATTGTATGAAGTTGTATTGAATTCCAACTAGTGGTTTTCAAGTTATGCTCCGGACAAAGAAAATCCAACAGACCACTTGACCGACCGACCCACAGACCGACTGCCCCCCGCCCGACCGACCAACCAACTGACCGACCCACCCACCAACCACCGGGTGACTCCTATATACCCCCCCAAAATTCGTTTTTGGGGTATAAAACCTGCTTTAAAACGTATCTCTCCTAATACTTAACACTGCAGGATAGACAGTTTACCCTTCTATGCATTTAAGAAAAGGACAACTTCCAGTTGAATGACTGAACCAGAAAATGCTGAACATATGCACAACTAGGCTTGGTACTGATCATTCATGGGAAGACTGGTCGAAATTCACCTAGCTGTGTAAGAGGAGTTGCACAGACAAACTTGGGATAAGGATAAGGGTTTATGACGATAACTCAGCTAAGGATCACTGTACCAGTATATGTCTAGTATACCACTCCCCTTCTACAACTTTGATGTTGCAGGGGTATAATTACCATCTTTTATTATGCTATTAATAAGTCATATCAATATCACTATGAAATATAGAAACACAAAACATTTCTTAGAAATCTAACAGAAATTTGTCTTCCTACCAAAATGTATCCAAAATTACAATAACTCAGCTAGATTACCTAGTAAACAGACAAAAATCTGTATGTGATTTTGTAGAATATGAAAACAAATTCCTAGACAACAGTTTCTGTGAATACATGATACTTATTGCACTTACGTCACACTATGGTCTTCTAACTCTCTCTCTTTATCAATTAACTCTTTCTGCTTGTCCTCTAACTCAACTTTACGTGAATCTAAAAGGCTTTTCATCTTCTTCAATGCCGATTCACTGAAAAACATAAGACATGAATGGTAAAGTAATAAGACAAGATCTCTCTGATGACATGATTCTGGTCTGTTCATATCATTTTGCCAATTCATTTAAATTAGAAAATTAAATGAGTCTTACTTGTAAGGTGAAGTTTGATTGTAATTCCATGTGTCCAATGAGGGATCAGGAGGAATTGAAATGAGATGTGAGCCACACATGCGCCATTTTGAAGTACTTTTTATCAATATGTTCTTGAAACGAACACCTACTTATACACTAGTATAATTTCTACTTCTTATTGGTCAGGTGGACTCATCAAACTACAATCAAATTTTACCTTACAGGTAAGCCTCATTCAGATTTTCTAATTCTGTTCCGTCCAATTCCGATCATTTCGTTCATTAAAATGAGAATTCAAAGCAACAATGTTGATAAAAAATAATTGGACTAAAGCAAGCTGTACACTAAAATAATGTCTCACAATATTTAATAAATAAATACCTTAAATATGATGGGCCTGGAAAACACTTATCTTGTATAACCTTCTTATTGTAAAACTTTGCAAACATGCTCTCCCTAGACCAACCTGCAGTTTTCATTATGTCCTGTGCTGGGACTGCTTTTGAATTTGCTTTTGAAGATACAGCCAATCTGACACTATGCTCTACACATTGCAATTTTTATCCATCTAGCCACCATATCCTCAGAAACAGGCTAGTAAGGCTTTACATACTTAAATATTGTCCTTGCACGATTTTATTCTTTTGTCACAAAGTAAGAACATAATAGTCTATCAGGAGAGTATGCTTTTAGGCAGTGTCTAGTGAACCGGAATCAGTTCCCTAGACAGCACCTTAGTGAACTGGAATCGGTTCTCTAGTCTATATAGGCTTTTGAAGCAAACAATATGTTTCTGTGGAGGAAAATATAGTGGCTACCATTTTTTAACATTGGTTTTGCATTTAAAGAGGGTGACAAAAATGTAAATTTTATGTTGTTTGCAATCAATTATTGTCAAATAATGTAACAAATGTCCAAAGGCCCATTTTCACGTGATGCCGGTCATATCATAGATACTTCAGATTAAGATATTGAATTTGCAATTAATCATTTAGTGAATACTATCATTTCAACCAGCAAAGTGTGGGATTACCCGTTTATATACATGTGTTTTCAATATTTTGATCTCCTTCGATGTCTGCCTTAATAAGATGCGAACAAGTTAATTAGCATGTCGTTATAGGTTCGCACTATGGACGTCGATCATTGTTAAAGACAATATGTATCTGTTGATTAATATTGTTATCACTAACAATACTATTATCGTTGTTACTGTTATTATGTGGGTAACAGATTATAAACAGAACAAACTAGAACTATCAATGAAGATGATGAATACCCCCCTCCCCCCGAACACCCCAATGCCACAGTATATAAAATTTATGTAACATTTGATGCATTAATTATTGGACTTGCACAACTAAGGAATGGTACTTATCACTTCTGTCAAATATCATTAAATTCTGACCAGGGGTTTTGGAGATAGAACAGCGCAAAAGATTTTATTATGTCGAGCCCCTGTGACCTTGACCTTTGACACAGTGACCCAAAACATGAACCATTTATAACTAGGCATGGTACTTATCACTTCTGTGAAGTATCATTAAATTCTTACCAGGGGATTTGGAGATTTAGCATCCACAAGATTTTATTATCTTGAGCCCCTGTGACCTTGACCTTTGACATAGTGACCCGAAACATGAACCATGTACAATTAGGCATGGTACTTATCACTTCTGTGAAGTATCATTAAATTCTGACCATGGGTTTTGGAGATTTAGTGTGCACAAGATTCCATCTACAGACGGACAGACCGACAGACAAGCTGACTCCAGTATACCCCTCCACCTTACACTTTGTGTTCGGGGTGGGTGGGGGTGGGGGGTGTGTGTATAATAAACATCCATCAAGAGGTTTTGCACAAGCTGTCATTTGAAGTAAAATGTTGACTGATGCCGGACAACAGTTCTTGTGATCACAATAGCTCACCCTGAGCACATGTGACCGAAAATTGAGGTGGTATGGAAAAATTAACCAAGGTGTGACACTTACGCCAGTAGGATAGCTCCCCCTTTCTTTGAAAAGACAAGCTTAATATGACTGAGACAGAATATGCAAACACATATCCTATCAGTAATAAAGCTTCGTAATAGTTTCATGGAATTCCATCCAGTGGTTCAGAAATATGGAGCCGGACATACTGACCAGGCAGCGACATAATGCTTTCCCTTTGGGAAAGTAAAAATGATTTTCTGACAACACTTTTGTCACGAAGAAGTGACACAACTACTAAAGGAAGGCATAACATGTATGTCATCATTGCTTTCGAATAAATAGAACACAGTTTTATCATAATTCTATTAGCAAATACATTACTCAAAAAAAAGAGTATATTCAAGGTGATCATGAGACTTTGAGCAAAATTTGTGAGAAAACAAAATTAATAATGTCAACAGTGATAGACTGCAACCAGACATGATTTGAATACCTTTGATTCCATTAACCACTGTCGAAAAAGACATATAACAAAGGACTACATTTAACACTTATTTCAACAGTATTTCAGCTATTTACAGACAAGCAGTCTGCCTAACCATCGTTTCTGGGAAGGACCAGTACTAAACTCCAATCCTCCATAAGAAACTGCCAACTTTCCCAAATAAAGACTAAGGTTGATAATTATTTAAACAAACCTGTCAGCTGAAGCAACATCTGAAGTTTTTGGTAATTGTTTTGTCTTAGCCCCAAGTTTTGGTGAAGCATCACTCATCTTTGGCCTTGAAATACAAAAATATGGCATCAATTGACAACGATATCAATATAAGGCTATTTATTTTATACTAACTTTAAATGAAATACTGTGTTCTATCAGAGAAATATAGAGTGATGATAGAGAATCATATCAAACACTGTATGGGTGATATAGGTCTGCCAAACTAATTTTTTCAGTGGTGCATATACTGGCAACCAAGTAAAAGCCGGTGGCGAGGAATTGTTGGTGGCTTTCTAGTTTTCCCGTTACACGCCTCTATAACTAGTCTATATGAAGGAAGTCTTGATCAAAATCTATTGGATTGAGTTAAATATTTACTAAAATATAGATTTTTTTATTTCAGCGTTCTTGCAACCTTGACATTATAAATTGTCCACAAAGACACGTGGGGGTCATGTGATGGCTGTCAATTCCGATTTCCGTGTGAAAACATTACTTCAATTCTTCTTAAAACATTACAAAATCATGTCAAAATACATTTTAACACACAATAAAAAGGTATTGAGAACATATTCAAACTGTACACTAGTATTTCGGGATGATTTGACTCTTCAATTCAAGGAAAGTAATTTGTACTGATTGTATAGTTTTCCCCTTAGTTAGAGGGAGGCTCAATGCAGGGAAATCATAGGCTATATTGCCGAACAAACATACAGAAAAATGTCGGGAGTT
>JAFMSR010000008.1:40160095-40350095 GCA_022818135.1 Saxidomus purpurata | reverse complement strand
GATTATCGAAGCCCTGCATGATAGTACCTTGCATGCAAAACCGCCGACACACAAGTGACTGTCATAGCTCTCCATATTCGAATAGTGGAGCTAAAAATGCTATTAAAACTTGATGAAATGACTAAAGATTTTACTCAGATGAGAGGCTAAAAAGGTGTAAAACTTTTTAAAACTGCATAAAATTTAAATATAAAACTATATAGGTAACTTGTTCAGGGGGTAACTAAATTTCTTATAATATATCCAACCATAATTAGTTTATAATGATAATAACAAACCCTGGTACAGCATCTGTTCTAGTTGGTCTATTGCCTTGTTCTGGCCCCATCCTCACATTATCAGCAGGCCTTTAACAACAAAAATACCATCAGTACTGTTGATTTTCGTTTGCATTCTAAGTTGTCATACATGCATTATGACAATATTTTTCACAATAAATCCTCAAACTTTCTAAAAATGAATGATTTGCAAAAAGATTAGATATTTGTAATGTTCAGACTGTGGAGAAATGATTTTCCATATATTAAGCTAGTTAACAAAAGGGCTATAATGACCCTATACATGCCAACCTGAATTTCATTGCAGCACCAAGCCACTTTCAACTCCATCGTGTTGTCATAATTTGAGAGCAAGAGTCCATTTCAATACACAATATTTAGTCACTTGAGGAAATCAATGTTTTAGATCAATCAGCATCTTTTGAACACTTTTCAGAAGAGGATCTTATAAGAACAATTTCTCTGAAACAATTTTAAACTCTAGCCAAAGGTTTCTGGGGGGAATAATTTCTTTTAAGTTTACTTCATTGTATATAGCCATACAGGGAACTTAGACATGCCTTCCAGAAGCCATGTACTTTTGACAAAACCAACATCATGTTTTAAATTCATTTCAAAATCTCATCACTTGTTTCAGATGAGAACTTTTTTCCTGCTGCAATAAATGGGAAAGTAAGCTCTTGTCCCCTATTGGCCTTGATTTTTTGACAATTTGGCAATGATGGCCCTATATCTCTCATTAGAATAAAGCAGTATAACCTCTATACCTCTATTATAGTATGAAGTATCATTCCAGACTTGCACTACAGACTAGATTTTTTGGCACAACATCCCCTACCATTGTGGTGAACATAATATGTACCAAGTCAGTACAAAATCCTTCTAATCACAGCCTAGGAAAGGTGTAAAGTACCCTTTTTGACCTTTAAGCACAAAGTGTGACCTTAATCATTGAGCCACAGACCTGGGTACATCGAGCAGCAACATGATACGTTATTGTGGTGGACATCTTTGCTAAGTGATTTAAAAATCCCGTGATTCGTCACTCGTAAGTTACAAGGTTACAGGCCAGAAAAAATACCTGAATGCACATAAACCATAATCATATCAAATTTATAACATGTAAATTAAACTTTATGTCAATGATATTTAAAGGTCAGTAAGTGAATTAATTTGATATGACTTACCCATAATCAATGCCTCCTGGTCCCTGTAATTATAGGAATCATGACAGTTTTATAAAATGAATTTTTACCCAATATAAATTGGTAATAGTGCAAGGTTTACAGTTGAAATGCAGGGAACTGGAAAAACTTATGAAAACATGTGATGAGAGACTTTGACATGACAGCAATCATTTGTAATCATGTTAAAGACACTCTTCAGGGATATAAATTAACTTTGAAATGCCATTAGCCAGCCGGGCTCGTAACTTTTAAAATCGAGTAGCCCAGCTGAAATCCAATTAGCCCAGATCAAAGTTAACAATATTTTCACCATTTAATATTGAATTAACGCAAAAGTCAGAGAAACAGCTTTGACTTTAGTGGTGAAAATACCCCCAATGTCTGGATTACAACTGTCATAAAATCTATGTTGATGCTCAAAAAAAAAACGCCAATAAAATATACTTTAATCTGATATAAACAACAATGCTTTTAAATTAAACATGTGAAATTGATAATACGTAACCCAGACTAATGGGCAACTTTGATTGTGTTTGTGTGAGGGGTTATTATGAATATTAATTATTCAGATATTGACACCATGGTAGTGACGATGGGATGACCATTTAGGAGATGTAACCGAAATTCACTTCGAATCGCCCACTCCCGAGTAATATTGGCTCTTAAAATTGAATCAAAACATTAAAACTTCCTGAAAGCCCTAGTCAATTTCGATTACACTATCTAAAAGAAGAGTCAATATTGTTTTTGTATGCAAAAAACACTTCCAGAACAATTATGTATTTACATTTGAAAATGCGCAATTACTGATTTGAAATCCGCGCACGTGGAGAGTATACCAAAATGGCGGCCACAATTACGCCCGCTTAATGAATAATTAATTTCTCTTTTGTTCTGGCGATTGTGTATAAATTAATGAACATGTTTACATCTATCGAAAATAAAACAGGTTTGCTCAGTAAACACGAAAGCTCGATGTTGAAATTTTTGACACTGTCCAATGCGAGGCGAACGCGATCTGGTAGGCATAAAAAACAAATTTTGTTTGTAATTGTGCTTATTGGGTCCACCATCCTCTAAAGAGGCTATAATCGGTACGACCCGAATATAAAAAACAAAACCTGACTGTTACAGATTTAAACCAATCACGAAAAAGCATTTTATTTTCCGCGCTGTGAAAACAAAAGTAAAACAATAAACATCTGCGAATTTCCGCTTTTTTTCTGCGATTGTCTGGCATAATGTGCTCGCCAACTGCCGATTCCCTGACTCTTGCAGTTTTCAGACAAATGAATCCTTGTCTTGTTTACAGAGTGACATACTGCAACAATTTTGCTGCACAAATAGTTGAATTGATATACGACAAATGAATTGCAATGAATGTGTTTACAATGAGCATTTTTCCTTGCTCAGATGAGCTTAAATATACAGTTAACACTTGCCTTTGATAACATATCCTCAGGAAGAGATTGTAACAATGTTTTCATTTCGTCTGGTTTCAAATAAGGTAAGCCTGTTTTTGGATTTATTGACTTGACAATGAATGTTGCTGCTAAATTGTTAACGCGTTCCTGAGCTTCTTCCTGCCAATAAAAACAAACAAGATTGGTAATACATGTAGAATAATAGTAAATGTTTCAGGAGCTGTTCAAATGTGGTAAAAGTTATTGCTGATTTCAGTGTGTTTGTGAATGTTGTTTCTGCTTTCAATGTGGTGACAAGTGTTATTACTGTTTTCAATGTGCTTTAATAGTTTTACTGCCTTCGTTGTAGTTATTTTCTGTAGCTTCTATTACTACAACAACAACAACAACATTCTTTATCAGCAATATCAACATATGACATGCCTAAGGCTAAGAACAGAGAAACATATATATATAAATGTAAACATGTTAACAATATGGTATTCTCAAAGGTCCAATACTAAGCCCCTGATGGGTATAATCTCATACTGTAACTATAATTGGCTAAACCATGTTATTTAATTAACTTTAAACTTTTCCTCTTTTTTCAGCAAAATAGTAAAAACCCAGGTCTTTTTAAATTACTATATACCTTTGTAAAATATTTTTACATTGCTTGCCAATCATGAGCACTGCGTGCTCAGGTCAGCTTTACATTGTAAGCTATATTTCATTTCAAAACTTTTTTGTGGTGAAATGCACGTATCATACAAATTTAAAACCTTTTTTGTTTCTTGGTCTGTAGTATCATAAAAGCTTACCTTAGATTCTGCAGTTGCTATTTCAGCAAAAGTCTTTGTCAATGACTGAGGCCAATCATGACTGTTAAAGCCTGATATGGTTTTACTAAGGTATCCTTTCTCTGTAGGACTAGGGGTGGCTTTACGTTTGTTATCTAAAGTCCTGGAAGCCGACATTGTTGGCAGTCTGTAAGATAGGTAGTAAAATTGATCAATCTTTTCAAATCATAATTATTGACATGATTTATGTCAAAAATCAAATGCCATGGTGCATAAAACTAGGCCCTTTCATTAATTATGAAAACTTCCTTTCCAATATTTACAAAAACTTTATAGCTAAAGATGCTTAACTCTTGCATCTATTTATTTTCAATTCATCCGCTTTTCAATGCAACAGTTACCATCCAATATCTCAGTAACAACTGAAGACAATCTAAAGAGCCTTTTCATTACAAAGATTTGATAACCTAATAAGTATAAAGCCAACTGTAGAAAGTTAGATACTCAAGAAAAACGAACTATCACCCAAGGTTATTAGTACCCCGCACACGGACATGAAACTTAATGTAATATTATAAAGCTTATGGGTGAAAAACAAAGGGCCATAACTCTGTAAAACACAATCCAAATGAAACCTGCCAAGAGCATGCACAACAAGGCCTAATACCAACCACTCGTGTGAAGTTTCATTCAATTCTAGCAAAGGGTTTTGGGGATAAAGAGTGCACAAGAATTTCTATGTACTCAGTCATGGCAGAATGGGGTTAAAACAAAGGGCCATTCCTCTGTGAAACATAATCCCACTCCTGCAAAGTTTCATTTAATTCTGGCCAAGGATTTTGGAAATGGAGCACAAAACAAAAATCTCTCTGTACATTGTAATGAAACAAGACCATGGCCCTGTATCGCTCACCTGACTACTATTGGCTATAATAAAAGGGGTCATGATTCTAACATAATTTGTAGAGGTCCACTACACAATGCTAAGTAACATTTCAAATATCCATTATCTCTGCCTGTCAGCCTTGTGTTTTTCTTTAAGTTTTCCATATATAAGCCTATGTGAAATCAAGTGACTTCCCCCCTCCTGGGAAGGGGTAATTTTGACTTGGGGGTCATGATTTGAACAATCTTGGTAGAGGTCCACTAGACAATGCTACATGCTAAATATCTAAGCTCTATGCCTTGTGGTTTCAGAGAAGAAGATTTTTAAAGTGTTTCCTATTTGTTGCCATAGCATAGAGTTCTGCATTGAATGCAATTCTTCAAATAACTTTGATAGAGCTTCATGCAAGGAACATCCCTGCAAAGTTTCATAAACATTGGCCTATTGGTTTCAGAGGAGATGTCGATTGATGGAAATGGTGGACAGACTTACGACGTACTGTGTACGACAGACCCCGGACGGAGAGTGATCCTAATAGCTCACTCTGGCACTTTGTGCAAGGTGAGCTAAAAAACAAAGGGCCATAACTCTGGGAAACAAAATCCAAACGAAACCTGCCTGAAAGCATAAACAACTAGGCTGAGTACCAATCACTCATGTGAAGTTTATTCAATTCTGGCAGTGTTTTGTAGATGAAGAGCGAACAAAAATCTCCAAGTACATGGTAGGGGGTAAAAACAAAGGGCCATAACTCTATGAAACATAATCCCACTCCTTAAAAGTTTCATTCAATTCTGGACAAGGTTTTTGGTGATGATGCGCACACAAAAATCTTTCTGTACAGTACTGAAAAAAACAAAGGGCCATAACTCTGTGAAACATAATCCAAGCACTTATAATCTCCATTTCCAAAGTTTGTCCTTGCATGCAAAAAACCTTTCATAAGATCATTTAACTGATAATTACTGTAATTATTGAGTAACAATAATCATATGTAAATTAACTAGACCCGTAATAACTCACTCTGGCACGTTGTGCCAGGTGAGCTAAAAACAGTTTGTGGTGGCAAGGAGAAGTAATTGCTTGACTTTTATCATGTCTTTTATTGGGCAATGTTCCATGGTACCCACTTCGAACACTTCCTAATAATATAATGTTATAGTCTACCCATAATAATTTCCCACTTTATACCAGTAAATCATTAACATTAAAAATGTTATAACCTATGACCTGAGTCATAATATACCGGTATTTATAATCATTATGACCCAGCTCTGACCTTTCATTAAAACAAGTAATTTTATTTTGTTCTTTTCTTATAATGGTTCATGTTTCTGTCAAAAGATGATAAAGCATAGATTAATAATATGGCAATTTGCAAAAATTAAATTGTTAAAGCTAACAAGAAAATATTTCTAATTTTTGCTCCAATGAAACCACACCCTGGTACCGGCGCTCACATACAGCACACAGTTGGTTTTTTTTATCATAGGTGGGGTAAGTATTTCCAGTATTATCAACATTTAACCCAGATAAATGAACGGTGATCATTTTAACTGATTGTCAAAGAGCTTTATCCCGAAAGGTGCAAAATATTGCAAGTTGAAGTAAAAAGTTTGTACAGAAAATATCAATTTCTAAGAAAACACCCTTAGTTTAGTTTATACTAATTTATTTTAGCTCGATTGTGAAGAAAGCTTGTAGCTTATTGAGTCACTCTTGAGTCACTGTTTAAAGTTGGCAAGGTGTTTGAAAACAGCACCATCACAGCACAGTCGTAAACATTTTTTGCACTGGAGCCTGGCACAGCATGGGAAAAGTCGTTGTAAATGTAGGGAGCTCTTTGCTATCTTCGTTAAAATCTACCCGAAAGGCATGTATTGTATGTGGGTTGTTTTCGTTTATATGGCTTTATTGCCTTGTCAGTTCGGTAGTTTCATACCAACAATGCAATGCCTGTAGAGTTGTTGTAACAATATACCAAAGGAAGTAATTGATAGACAAATATTGAAAACACACAAGACTGGTTAACGAATATATGTCTTATTATAGATATTGATCTTTGTACATCTTCATATTGATTGTCCATCCAAGGTTATAGTGTAACAGGAAATCGTGTAGGATGATAAGGATGTAACCATTCTGGCTTGTTATGATAAAAACTAACTTGGCCTTGCTTCTACAGGATTTTTTGAATTTGCATAAAATGGGCATTGATATACTCGGTTTGTTTCATTTATACAACAATACACATTGTTACATTTTCTTTCCCAGAAAGTCAGTCACAAATATTGAGAGGAATTTAATCTATTGAGGACATTAAGTGCATATTGTCTCTTCTGCGGATCATAATTACTTCCGCACAAGAACACTTCTGTATTGTTAAATATCATGTTTAAACTTACATAATTACTACTGGTACAGTCAGTTATCTAGCATTCCTTCCTTACCCAAGTCCTTCCTTTCATTTCCAGACCAATCCAAAATCCAAACGAGACGCTCTAGCTTTTTAAAAGTTAACCTTGTACCCAGTTACCAGATATCAAGTATCTTCACATGATAAGTCTTGCATTCATAAAAATATCATACCATGAATTAAGCACAGTTTTCAAACTTTATAGCGGCAAAATTATAGCTAAGGTCTTCTGATTTATTCCACCAGATATATGAACAATTCAATGCTAGAATATTACCGGTAGATAAAGTAACTATAAAGACGATTTTGCCTTAATATAGTGTGTGTGTGCCAGTTAACCCAAATTTTCGATTTTGTATTGATTATTATTACATAAACCATATCATAAAATTGTTTGAGAAACAATACTCGTTCAAGCCTTGTTTATCCGCTAATAAACAATCTTTTGGGAGTTGCGATGTGCATTTAGAACCGTTGGACATAATACTTTAACTGAGCATCACAACGACAAATCTATATTGATAGACTAAACAAGATTTTATATCTTAAATAATTTTACGTGAGACTGGACTGCAATTTCTTTTGTTTTCACAAATGGAACATTCATGCCGAGTAGCATTTACAGAGTCGTCTTGTGTTCATGTACTGACTGTCGTCTCTATGAAATATTTAAAAGTGATCTATCTGGAATTTTATAATCGACAAAAGAGTCAATTTTCATAATATAGTCCTACAATAATTTTAAACACTTCTGTCCAGAAGGATAATATTTAACGCTTTCGTCAGATGTTTAATACATAATGTTTTATCATTTTAACAGCCAAAGAAGTAATCTTACTTCAATTGGAAGGAAATAAAGTTTATCAATAATAGTACACCAAAAGAGGTTATTAACTGAGTCAACTTTAGACATAATGATATGCTGCAGTTTGGTTATATTGAAGTAAGATGGCTTGCACCCGTGAGCTTCAGATTAGACTTCCGACAACAAACACTGTGACCATGAACAGCCTCGCTCAAAACGATGGTTTGCAGTATACTACAAATACATGGTAATATCAATGTGCTACACAATTCTATAAATTGTGATAATATATTATAAATTTATCTAAATAGATACAGAAAATTGATAATGAAGAAGTTCGCTACTCAAAATTATACACTTCCATTCTTTGGATTTATCGGAAACCCTTAATTAGTTGAAAGAAATAAACGCTGAAACGTACAACTCGTTGACACAAAAAGATGTTGCAGGCGCACAGATGATAATTTAGATAGAAAAGAAAATGCCTAGAATTAAAAGGATCAATTTGTGTTTAAGTGGGAAATGGATGGATCAGTTTGTTTAACTGAGTATGGAGTGATTTAACTATGATTGAGCGATATACTAATTATTGCATAAAAACGAAGATAGTGATGATTTCCCTACACTTACAATGACCTTTTCCATGCTGTGTCAGGCTGGTGCCAAACATTTTCAAGGCCATACTGTGATGGTGCCGTTTCCAAACACCTTGCCAACTTTTAACAGTGTCCTTTCATTCATTTATACTAATTTGGGCTAGAAATTTGAACATATTATTGAAGAAAGGTATAACTTTACAACAAGATATATAAAATTAATGCTTTTTACATATTCATTGAGTACTAAGCGTGTTTTCTTCGAAATTGATATTTTCAGTACAAACTTTTGAATTTAACCCCCCATATTTTGCACATCTATGGATAATGCTCTTTGACAATCACTTAAAATGATCATAATTCATTTGTCTGGGTAACTATGTATTTCATTCCATAAATATTTGGATATAAATATTGATAATACTGGAAATACTTACCCCATCGATGATCACAAAAATAAACAGGTGGTGTATGTGGGAGTGCACAGCGGAGCTTGTGAGAGCCCATACCAGGGTGTGGAAACTTGTTTCAAAAACTAGAACAGTTGAGATTTGAGATGTGTAGTCTTATCAATTCGACATTAAAGCCAGGGAGATCCTTTTTGGCTGGGGCTTTCTTCTAAGTCTCTGAGGTTTGACAACTAAAAATATCTCATAAAAAAACGGAACTGGCCAGCCAAATTAATTATAGGCTGAGTGTATGGGTGCCACAAACTTCTGAGAATTGCATAACTTATGTTCTTGCACTCATATATGCAGTCATATTCTATAAGATTAATTTGGTGATTATTTGAACCAAACTTTGGAGGCCAGTGGGCCCTAATTGCTAACAACTTTCTGATAATAATTTGCTTATAATGCTGAATGCTTTTTGCTAAAAAAAATTTGTTATGAAATTTATTACCTGCTAAATGCTCCAGGCTTTTTGCTTATAATGCTTTTGGCTATTTATGCACCTTTACTGAGAAATGTAGGAATGTATCCTTAATCAGATTCTACATGTATCGATTAATTTGGTGTTACCAAAAAACATTTGGCATTTCAGCAAAAAGCATTTGGTATTCAGCAAAAAGCATTTTGCAAAAAGTAATTAGTAAACAGCAATTAGTAAAAAGCAGTTAGCATTTATTAGCGTGACCGACCCGCACTCATAATTTATAATTAAGATTCAATATTATTTCTTTATCTAGTTTTTTAGTTCACTGTTTTCCCATACTTTTCAGTTGAAACAAGGCATTTTATAAGTGAACCGGAACTGGTATCCCTTTATGACAGCCCTAGGGTACAAGCAGTTCTCTAATTTAAGTACCCGTATAGCTAGCTCTAGCCCAACCGAAATTGTTTGCCAGGGCTTTTAATATTTACAGGTTACCCTTGAGACAAGAAATAGGATTATTCCATATTCATAAATTGAAATCTTTCAGTAAATCACAGAATAAACTGTGGGCTTGGACCATTTTATTTGCATTTGTTTCCAAGTGTTCATTGTACATTTTAATACTCCTGCACTTCCGATTTAATATGATGCAGAAAAACATAAGTTGACACTCTTTTTCAAATTTCACCCTAGTATCGATA
Organism: Saxidomus purpurata; assembly: GCA_022818135.1. Lineage (NCBI taxonomy): Eukaryota > Metazoa > Mollusca > Bivalvia > Venerida > Veneridae > Saxidomus > Saxidomus purpurata. The sequence continues at coordinate 40,340,147 of JAFMSR010000008.1, read as the reverse complement.
CAGCTATAGAGACAATCTATATTCAAACTGGTTTCAACAACTATATAACATACTCAAGTCAAAACCAGATTTGAATCGATTGTCAATAATGTTTTCTCCTTCGCCTTCGCACTTTAATATGATGCGGACGAATAATTGAGGCTAAGCTTGCTATTAGTTATACAGGTTCGTAAAGTCATGACAGCTATGACATTGTATTTACAACTGTATGGCAACTATATAACTTTATGGTCACTGTTCCACAGAAAAATATGTTAAAGTTAATGAAGTCTATAATCTTAGTCACATAATTAGGGTTCATTAGTGTTAAACTGATGTTAGAATAACATCACATAGTTGCTAAGAAATAAGGAGAAGCAATAGAGTTAGTGGTAGAGTGTTCGTTATGACAGAATGATCTTAACGGAAAATATATTGTCATAACTAAATGCTCTCCTTTGTCATTCTGTTATCTCTAATACCAATTCTGCATTAAGTCTTTCTGTCTAATTTTAAACAACCTATAAAATCTTCTTCCAAATTGACCACATCTTTAATGATAGCTATTCATCATATACATTGTACAATATATCTTTTCTCTTTCGACAGAAAGCACTCATTCAAAAATATAAACCACATGTGCGATTTGAAGGTTTTTATTCACTCGTTTTATATAACACTTCCTTGAAACAATCATTTTATAATTGTGCACAACTTGTATCGTTTTATACACTGATACAAGCAGTTATCTAATTTATAAGTACTGGTATCCTACATGTTAACCGGACGCTCAATTATCCGGACAATTTAGATTCTGCGTACTAATTATACAGACCTGTGATCCAACGTGTAATCAAGATACCTGAATCATATAGACAACCTTTTATCATATGTGACTGTGTAAACAATACCTTTGAAGTGGACAACTTTACTACATTTAATATATTTCGACAACTTCTTTTTTTTTTGATCATCCACAGGCCATTGGTAAGGTAGATCAAGGCACTGCGACCTGCGCAAATGTACAGCGATATTAACATTCCGTTTCAACACCTGTTTCATTAAAATTTTAACAGTTTGGAATGGGGAATAGCATTGTTAACCGTGAAGAATATACTAAAATCATACTAAGTAGATAGTCTTCGTTAAAATCATACTGAGAGCATTATATATCACAATTAGTACACGACAACCTATTTCATGATTCAACCATGACGATCATTTAAATGATTAATGCCATAAATAGTAACCATTTGCTTTGTGGAATGCCACTTGTTTTCTTTTATTTACAGAGCAGTTTTGTGAGATAATTAACAAATAAAAAGTTTGACTGAAATAAAAGACTTCTTTTTGGCCTGGGAAATAAACAATTGTCCCCGGATAATTGAACGGAGTTACCACATTTAGGACCTTGCATGGTTTTTGTTTTGCTAATGCGAAGTAAAAACATATAATATGAGCTATGCGAAAGTAGTGCGGATACATACGCTGAGACCAAGTTTTTTGTTTGAAATTTTTTCTGTTTTTTAATGTGCAATTTTGGCAGACTTATCTGGAAAAATGTCCTGTTTCTGTCCGATTAATCACGAAAGAAACCAGTACCTGTATAATTTATCGGAAATTATACGGTTCTTAAATCCTGACTAAGCTTGTATTTATTTGGGCACTTGTAACTTTATGGGCACTTTTCAAAGAAGTATTAATCAGGATGTATAAGCTTTCACTTTTGACATATCAGGGTTAGTCCTAATGTTAAAACCGTTCTAAGCATAAGTATATTTAGCGATACAAGCAAATGCGTTAAAAAAGATCTAATCTCATTGACAATTGTTTTGTCTGTTTTTGCTACTTGTATCCGTGTGTATCCGTCTTAAATTTCAACCTCTCAAACTATTTCATGACAAATTGACCACATCCCTATGGGAGCCCCTTCATCAGATGTAAAAATCTGTTTTCTCTTTCGACAGAAAGCACTCATTCAAAATATAAACCACATATGCGATTTGAACGTTTTTATTCACTCGTTTTATAAAACAAGTCTGAAACAACACTGTATACTTACTGTGTTTTATCCCAAAATTGTATTTTCGAAATCGAAAGTAGGCCTACAGTAAACAGCTATCTTCCGAAGAAACCAATTCGGTACAAATACAGACTGGCATAGTTAAATATAATTATGACAACATTTTATCATATGAGAGAAACAATACCTTTAGAACTGAACAAGTTTTCTAGATGAAAATTTCAGACAACTTCGTTTCTTTGATGTTCATCTACACCAGGAACGTTGACAACTTAAAACAACTTCAATTGCGGGCTAAGGGCGCCCAAAAATTAGTACGCGGGGTATAATACATTTTTGTAACAAACCGCTAAAGCTGTCTTTGTTGACACGTTGTATGTATTCACAGGTGTTCCCACAATATTTAATGATTCAGATGATCATATACAATGATTTATTAAATGAACATTGCATTGATATCCCCTGATGGTCTTTATTTGGCAGTTTTAGAGATGGTCATTAACACATGTTTGACTGTAGTAGAAAATTTCTCATTTTTTACACATGTAACATAGCAGAAACATACCTATTCCGGCCTAAATTCGTCTTTATTTACATACAGTTGTTTGATGGAGTATGATTTATAAAACGAAGGACATATTGTCTAAATTTAATGCACTGAAATAATAAAGCGTCATATCACTTCAAGCGTAACTTCATTTTTCCTAGCGCTCTCCTCCCATTTGTCCTCGGGGTTTAACGACTGTTTCAATTTAAGACTCGGACTAATGACCTGCTATAAGCAAGAGATTACAGAGGTTTCAAGTCAGAAACTTTAAACACGGTTTTCGTCTCTGTCACTGCTCCTCTCGAGCGCATTCTGAGGATTGTGCCGATGGTTGGTATGCAACCGCTATAATTATAGTGTTAAATATTAAATATAGATAGTTTCAATTTATTAGATTTTGCTATTCAAAAACATGTATGAATATACCAACTTACAATAAGAACGATAACAATCAATCCACGGAAGTATACACTACAGCTTCCGCGATCAATCGAAGAAATTTCGACGGAACCTCCTCATATGACACAATTAAGTACTGTTTTTTTCTGAAAGGAAGCGGACGCATACAGAGAGTGTTCGAATTAAGCTGCATGATACTTCACAATGAATCTGAAAAAAAAATCTGGATATAAATCATAGGGGCAAATCATATTTGTTTTTGGTTGGTCTGACAGTACCCCTTTGGTCGGTGACCACTAAAACTGCCACACACGTTGTGGTATTGTCATTTAGCTCTAAATTACTGGCTTTGGATCCTGTCCAAACGTTTTGATTTGTGGGACTAGCATGACTACAAAATAAAGTGCATTTCAGCATGTCGCTAATTTAGTAGACGCACCGAATAAAGCCTAATCTCAAGTCTATCGAAATGCATTTAGGCGCCATACCAGAAGGACTAACCTTATTGCTGATATCCTTTTCTTTGCGGTCTGGCGCGATCAACGTCTGCGTTCCTAATGTAGAAAAAAGTGTTAGAAGTCCTGGATTGTATGGAATGCCCGGCTCTTCTTGTCATTTTTAGGCGGTCATTGCCAATGAGCAGAAAACTTCTGTTTGCTTTTTGACTCTATGCTTTTAATGCTTGGCACCAAACAAGAGTGCCATCAGCATGATGCATTACCATTTTCTTTCACGTTTTTCACATGACTCGGTCAGGAATGGGACTACATCGTTACTCCCTGGTCTCAACCACCGTAAATGGTATATTGTGGCTTTTAGAAACGCAATATAAACTGTTGGTCCGCAAAAAATTGAGCTTTAAAGAATGCATTAACTGTTTGTTTGTGTTAAAAGGATGATGACGTAATAGCTGACTTGATCCGATCTCGGATTTAAGACAAGGTAACACATGTAGTACCCTGAACCCTGCTGTCTATGTGTTACCGGGAATAGAAACAGGCAATACATCGATTTATAACTTTCCATTCTGTTCATATCTTATGACCAACTGTATAGCCTCACAATGAAGATTACAATAATAAGTATCTGAAATGAGCTCTATATTATAGGATATTTTAGATATTAACGGATAACTTCTGTTTGACTCACTTTTAAAAGTGTTTATAAAATGCTTGCACTATATTTTATCGATCCAAAGTCAGCATGTTACTCAGTTCCAAAATTTTGTGTGCACTTCTTAATTTTAACTATTTCAATATTTGGACAATCGATCTCCGCCGTCAACCACTGTAATGTATAGAGCTTGATCAACAATCGTTTAAAAATATTTAAAGAATGCATAGTTGCTTTAGAAAAGGATGATGCTGTAAATTAATTAATCGATACTCGGAAAGACAAAGTGCTTTAAAACTTTTATCATGAGCACAATTTGAGAAACTTATTGCACCGTACATATCTCTAGATTGAAACTGGACTTTTAGTTAACCGTATTTGCTGGACGGGCACTGTAACGTATCTTGACAAAAGTTCATATTCTAGCATACAGCTGTTACTCAGTTCCAAAAGAAAGTGTGCACTTCTTAATTTTAATTATTTCAATATTTAGCAGATTTATCGAATTAAACGTATACATTGTATATACATGTTTTATCAATTTGGTGTCAACAACTAAAGTTTGATAACTACAATACTTTGCACACATTTCATGACACAGGTATATCGGTAAACTAAGCCCAGTTTATGCAACATTTTATCCTTCACGGGACCTCTTTTCAAAATGGCCATATTCGATATTTATCGGGAAGGATATAAGTTGATGTAAATTAAAAAAAGTACTTCTTAATCAACACTATTCGAGAGTAAGGATCATTGGTTTCCTTATAATGCATCTTCTTAGTTTGATTTAATGCAACATTAAAGGTAAATGATTTATTAATTATGTGTCCTTGTGTCGTTTTCCAATTGTTCTGCATTGTTATGAAAGGACATAATTAATTGTTTCAAAATCGATTGCAGCCAAGAGTACATATAGCAAACATTAGTTATGTTTGATATGCTTGAGATCGAATACTAGTACTATAAAGAGAAGGAGCGGTTAAACGGACTGGACTCGTAATCCGGGGATCGCAGGTTCGATCACCCGCTCCTCCACTAACATAACTAAATAAAGGTCTTTCGGAAGAGACTTGATAAACCTAGGTCCGCTGTATCGGTGCTGTACACCGGGCGGTTCTCATTCTGTATCTTGCACTATCCCCCGAAACCCACAATAGCTAAACTCTTCTGGGGGGCGTTGGTCATATGGATTATCCGGTACCAACGATAAAAGTTCAATTACACACACGCGCGCACACGGACACACACACACTCTGAAGAGAATTGATTCGGATGATATGATTGGAGTTTAGTTCTTACCCTCCAAATTGTTTCTGGTTCAACTGATTCCGTTCATCCTATAGGCTCCGTTAACTTAGGTGCCATGCACCGGTCATAGGCTGCTTCGTGGCAAGCATTCGCACTATTTAAAGTGCACAGCTTGTAAATTGTGTTATGAATTAGCGAAGGTGCAGCTAAATGTCCGCCAATTTACAGTCAAGTCAAATTTGAGGCTTAAATTCAAACTCCAGTTTCCAATTTAACAGTGTCAAATCAGTTTGGGGCTTCATGGCACTGTGATATTTTATTAAGTAAATATGATTTTAAGCAACGTTTTGATTGAAAATTGTAATTTGGTCGGCAAATGTTATACAATTCACGTCAGATAACTGTCGGACAGATCTAGAAGGTAGACAAACTTACACCGTACGTATAGTTCATTTGCAATAAGATGCAGTCAAGATACATGTAGTATTATATCTGGTACGTTCTAATTATATGAGAACAATTGTCTACAGGTATGTCAGACACGGCAACACAGAGTTTAAGCAAAGACAATGGGGGTTCACAGACAACCGTCAGTACTAAAAAGAGTAAGATGCTGGTCGCAGCCATTGATTTCGGTACTACATTTAGTGGCTATGCGTTCTCTACCAAAACAGATTACGAAAAGGAGAAAACAAAAATTTCTTTGAACCAAAATTGGGTAGCAGGATCAATGTCACTTATTTCAACAAAAGCACCAACTGCGGTTCTTTTCACGCCAGACGGAGAGTTGGACAGTTTTGGGTATGAAGCGGAAGACAATTATGCTGACCTTGCTTTGGATAAGAAACACAAAGATTGGTACTTCTTTAAACGCTTTAAAATGGGACTTCACGGTAAAAAGGTATTTTCAGAAAACGTTTTAATATACATCTATTTTTTAATTGTCATGTATATGCATTCTGTTCTCGGGGCATTTGCTCTAAACATAGAAGCGCTTCTTTCGGCTTGCTTTTATCTCTGTACATCACAAAAGAGGAATACTCAAATAATATAGTCTCGGTATTTTATTAGAATCTTGATTTTGTAGACATTTATTACCACCGAATTACCCGGTAGGCTCCCGAACTCGTATTATATGGAACACAATTCTATTTTATTATGTATCTCAGGATCTGAAATGACTGCTAACTGGCATATTACGGCTTCATCTAAAAATGTCCATCATAGACCGATTGTAAAAGCCTGGTAATCACAAAGTTGCATTTGGACGACATAAAGGTTCCTAATGTATTTGAATATGCACGAATAGACTGTACATGTATCACATATTTGTTTAAACGATGATGCAAACCTGTGTACTGTATGTGAGAATACTTGATCCGTGATTGGTTTGCAGGATTTTCATTGGCTGTTTTAGGAAGGACCAAACTACTAATTTCTTACCAATATTTCAATTCTGACTAATATTGCACACAATTGGGATGAGATACCATCTTATTGACAAAAGAAACTGAAATTATCATTATTGTACAACTTCTTTAGTGGCGCACTTCTACATATATGTATTTAGTTAGGTATTACAGAAACTTCTTGACTAGTGAAATTTCTTCGCGAAAAAAAAGAGTTTTTATTGTAGATCACCCGAAACTTGGAAATAGCAGATGACGGCGGAAAGATGATGAAAGCCTTAAAAGTCTTTGGTGAAATTATTATTTACCTGAAGAAGCATTTGCTCGAACTTATCGAGAAGAGAGGAAGTGGCTTTATAAACGAGGACATACACTGGATTTTGACGGTTCCAGCCATTTGGACCGATTCAGCAAAACAGTTTATGAGGGAAGCTTCTTATATGGTATTTTCATTATTATAGATTGTTAGCATTTGCATGGATGCATTTCTGATGGACACTACTGAAACAATACTTTTCTGGTAATTTGTAAAATAAAATAATACCAACAGACATCTGGTATAAAGTAACACATTTTATGCTAATATGTTAATTGCTTTTTCGAATAAATAAATGAAACTGGGACTAATTTTAGACAAGTAATTCAGTGTGGAGAATAATTTCAGGCGGGTATAGATGGTGGGCAGTTGTCCATAGCTCTCGAACCAGAGGCGGCCTCCCTCTACTGCCAGATCACCCACGATGAAAATGCGTCAGGGTCTAAAAGTGCAAAGCTGGCATTAGTTTTACCAGGGACTAAATACATGGTGATTGATTTAGGGGGTAAGTGTCAAAGTGTACTGTACAAATGAAATGAAATTATACCGTCTGCTGTTGAAAGACTTATATTCGTGAGCATTGAAGAGTGTCTCTTAGTTTACGAAACCAGACACTATCTTCAGTTTAACTTATTAACCTAGGATATAAATCAAAAGTATTTGGCGGTACTGTAGGTCTAGACATAGAAGTGACCACCGTTTCATAGCTGGAACAAGAACAATAACTTGATTTTTCTCCTTCTTTAAACTGAAATCCCTTGGATCTTCTATGAGTTTGAGGCCATCATTTGATTATAAAATCCAACCATTTCTGTAATTCTATACGAAAAGAAACGCAATTCTGACAAATATCTTATACGGTTATGCTTTATATGCTTTGGGAACATATAGTTGTTTAACCGATCACCTCGTTTCTTCTGCTATAACAAACAGGTGGGACAGCTGATATTACAGTACATGAGAGACAACAAGATGGTACACTAAAGGAAATGCACAAAGCGACAGGAGGAGCGTGGGGAGGAACAAAAGTCGACGATGAATTCTACCAGCTGTTGATTCGTATTATAGGAGGTCCATTATTTACAAGGTTCTGTGCGGAATACAAATCCGACCACCTTGACTTACAGAGAGAACTTGAAACGAAAAAACGGACAATCACTCCAAATTCTAAAGGTAAAATAACAATAAAAGTTCCTGCAAAGATTGCACAAATTTACGAAAAAGAAATGGACGAGTCTGTTGATGTGGCGATTGAAGGGTCACGCTACAATGGAAAAATGACATGGTCGAGTGACAAAATGAGGATTAATGCAGATATCTTCAAGAGTCTATTCAATCCTTGCACTGAAAAATTAGTAGCTCACATAAAAGATTTAATGAAAAATTCGAGTGTTGCAGGAACAAACATATTTCTTATGGTAGGTGGCTTTTCAGAATCAGAAATGATGCAAAGTGCTATAAAAGAAGCATTCCCGAAGGTAAAGGTGATCGTACCCGAAGATGCCGGTCTGACAGTGGTCAAGGGCGCCGTAGTATTTGGTCACATGCCTGGTATAGATTCGCGTGTATCAAAATACACGTATGGTATCAATATTTCACCTCCGTTTGATCCCGCCTTACATCCCGCCGATCACCGTGTGTCGGTAGGAGGCACAGATCGGTGTCGTGATGTTTTCAAGAAGTACATCCATGAAGGAGAAACTGTAAAGGCGCATGAGCCGCGAACAGGTAAACACGTTACACTGAAATCGAATCAGAAGGAAATGCTTTTGAAAATTTTCGCATCTCCAAAAAAGGAACCAGCGTTTGTGGACGAGAAAGACTGTGAATGTCTCGGGAAACTAGTAGTCAATCTTCCTGACAGTAGCGAAAAGATTCGGGTTGAAGTGAAGATGATGTTTGGGGAGACTGAACTCGCAGTAGAAGCCGAAGAGCTTGGGACTCATACAAAATACAAGGCATATTTTGACTTTTTATAGGTCTCTTTGACGGAAGGAAATAAACGGTTAAGAACTGGACATAGTTTTACCATTTTTATTGCAAATGATGAACAAGGCATAATGAGAAAAATCTACTTCTATTTCTTCTTGTATTGGTGAAAAAGTGCATGGTGTGAATTCTTCTTGTATTGGTGAAAAAGTGCATGGTGTGAATAAAACAATGATTATTTAAAACTTCTTAGTTTCTTGACATCTGACAGGCCCTTATTATGTATGATTGTCCAGAAAAAATAGTGACATTTCATTATGCAACCATAATTTTCTAACGAAGGACTTATGTGGTTATTAACCAATTTTAATAGGTCAGTGTTATTTTTTTGCTCAGTGCCGAGCAAGGAATGGGATACTAGTATTGTAATGATACTTGCTGTCTCGGTATATTACGCGGAGAGAAAGTGTAACAATGACCTTGAGCCTGTGCGATTGGTGCATGGATTATGTACGTTGTCTCAATATTATGAACATTGGGCCCAAATTTCATGAAAATCTCGAAGGGTTTCAAAAGATAGAGTCTCTTCGCTAATCGCGATCCCGGCGCTGGAGATGAACAATGATCTCAATTTTCATTTAAAACAATAGGACAGAAACGGTTTTTGAATGCAAGGTTACAGTGACCTTGAAATGCGACTTACTGAACCCAAAGTCAATAGAGGTAATCTACACTCCATAAGCTTTACTCATTGTTCCTTCCATGGAAGGGACACTTAAAATTGTACAGACACACTTGACTGAACAATGCAGCACGTAAGCCTTTTTTCGGTGTGTTTCCATTATAAGTTAAACGTTGTGATATTGAAAATTGGAACAACTAACAACCAATAGCCGTTCTTTTCCGTACACGCTACATGTTTACGTTACTGTGGTTATTTCCCTTTCTGTGGTAGCTTCACTGGGTAAGCTATAGTCTCGCTTTTTGCACTTCGAAGGCAAACCGATAGTACAGGTTGACATTTAATAGCTGTCCGCCTTCTACAAAATGGTGTGATAGATATAAAATATCAGATCTGTGAAAGGGGTCACACTGAAACGCCAAATTAATTAGGCTAGGTAAGCTATTGCACACATACAAAATAAGCTAGATCTATTGCACGTTGGACTTGCAGAAATCGCCCGACAATGCGTTTGCTTTTGCATTATGAGTTTGACAAATAGCTGAAAGAATGTTAATTTACATATCGTTTGAATAGCGTAGAAATATGCTAATATTGTTGCTGGAAGTATTGGCGCGAACTTACCATGTGACCATATAAAAGCAGATCTAGCGTGACGTAGTAACAGGTGCGTGAAGTATTAAATATTGTAGAGACTAATGACTGTCGATCGTAGTTTGTACTTCAATAAAATATATAGAAAGATGTGCCCTAGAAGGAACTTTTGGAATGCTATAACTTGTAAGAAGGAAGGCATTTTCAAGTACATGTAGTTTCTGGATTTTAGAAGACAATTTGTACTGAAATAAGTTAAAGTTTACGAAAACATCCGATTTTCGGATTAGGAGTTTCCGGGATTCCGAACTATGTTTGAAATGTATATCGAAAATAGAAATGGAGAATTTGGTACCTACAAAATCATTAATTTTTTTCAGAAGTTTCCGGTATTTGTATGATCCGAAATTCGAAAGTTCCTCTGTAATATAGGAAAAGTATTTTTTACCTTCATGGCCAATGTCCCGTCTAAGTTTTAGATCTCTAGGACAATGTCTTCTTAAGTTATTGAACAGAAATCATTTTTTAATGCTCGGTCACTGTAATCTTGACACTTGACCCAATGACCTCAAAAAAGGATTTATGTACTGTCCATGGCCGATGACCCTACCGACTTTAAGAACTCTAGCTAGGTCAAAGCCCTATCAAATTGAGCGGAAACCGTTTTTAAATGGAAGGTCAGTGACCTGACCTTTTACCCCAGAATGAATAGGATTCGTGTACTGTCAATGACCCTACCACGTTTGAGGCATCTAGATCACAGCCTTCTCTAGTTACTGTATTGCCCGGAAAGCCTTTTTAGCTCACCTGGCTACGCCAGGGTGAGCTTTTCTGATCGACGATTGTCCGTCAACATTTTGATTCAAATGACATCTCTTCTGAAACCTCTAGGCCAATGTTGATAAAACTATGCAGGAATGTTCCTTGCATGAAGCTCTACCAAAATTGTTCAAAGAATTCCATTCCATGCAGAACTCTGGTTGCTATGGCAACAAATAGGAAAAACTTTAAAAATCTTCTTCTCTGAAACCACAAGGCCTAGAGCTTAGATATTTGGCATGTAGCATTGTCTAGTGGACCTCTACCAAGATTGTTCAAATTATGACCCCCGGGTCAAAATTGACCCCGCGCGGGTGGGCACTTAGTTTTTGCATAGGCATATATAGGAAAAACTTTAAAAATCTTCTTCTCTAAAACCACAAAACCTAGAGCTAAGATATTTGGCATGTAGCATTGGCTAGTGGACCTCTACCAAGATTGTTCAAATTATGACCCATGGGTCAAAATTGACCCCGCACGGGGGTCACTTAGTTTTACATAGGCTTATATAGGGAAAACTTAAAAAATCTTTTTCTCTGAAACCACAAGGCATAGAGCTTAGATATTTGGCATGTAGCATTGGCTAGTGGACCTCTACCAAGATTGTTCAAATTATGACCCTCGGGTCAAAATTGACCCAGCACGGGGGTTCACTTAGTTTTACATAGGCTTATATAGTAAAAACTTTAAAAATCTTCTTCTTTGAAACCAAAAGGCCTAGAGCTTAGATATTTGGCATGTAGCATTGGCTAGTGGACCTCTACCAAGATTGTTCAAATTATGACACCCGGGTCAAAATTGACCCCGCACCGGGGGTCACTTAGTTTTACATAGGCTTATATAGGGAAAACTTAAAAAATCTTTTTCTCTGAAACCACAAGGCCTAGAGCTTAGATATTTGGCATGTAGCATTGCCTAGTAGACCTCTTCAAAGTTTGTTCAAATTATGCCCCTGGGGTCAAAATTGACCTTGCCCGGGGGGATCATTTGTTTTACAAAGGCGTATATAGGAAAACTTATTTGGTATATAACATTATCTAGTGATCTTCCACCAGGCAAGTGGACTTGTACCAAGGTGAGCGATATAGGGCCATCTTGGCCCTCTTGTCATTCTGACTAATTTTCAAGATAATTAGGTACTAAATGTAGCTTCTACATCAGTCTCGTTTTAAAACATAAAACAGTTTAAAACATAACTTAGTGTTCACCAAGACAAGCATTCTGACAAATTTCCATGATGATTTAGTACAAAATGTGGCTTCTAGAGTGTTCACAAGGGTTTTCCTTTTATTGACCAAGTTACCAATTGTTTGGCCTCACGTCAACGAGGTTTGAATTTGAACTACAGTTTATCAATACATACATTCTGACTAATTTTCAAGTTACACAATGTTGCTTCTAGAGTGTTCATAACCTATTCCTATGACTTGATCGAGTGTCCTGGTTCTTGACCCCACATAATCCAGTAGACATTATCAAGACATTCTAAACAACTTTCAGAATGTGGCTTCTACGGTGTTCACAGGGTTTGTTCTATTATTTGACCTTGTGACCTTGTTTTGACCATAGATCTTGGCAAAGAGATCATAAAGAAAAATAGTCTGCAATATGTTAATGGTGAAATGGTACAGAGTGTTCTCAGGGTAAGTGTGGACAGACAGACAGATGACAGACGTCGAAAGACTGGGCAATAACAATAGCTAACATTTGAGTAATCCGTGCTCAGATGAGCTAAAAACAAAGGGAGCCGTACCCCATCGGGTGTCATTTTTGAAGAAATCAGTTTTGTAATCAGTTTGGGTAAGAGACCATAAGATTATTAATGAAACCAAATCCAGTTCAATTCTGACTACTGACTTCAAATACTATTTTCAAGTCAACAGCCAATTCCGATAACGGGCCTCATTTTTAATGGATTCTACCATTTTTGTGAGGCTCAATCAACTTGGTGAAAATAAGCGGTTTTCAACTTGTGTCGCGCATAACTGAAAAGAGTTTGAGCTTCAGCCCTAGGGTTGTTGATGCAGCGTTGGCAGAGTTATGCCCCTTTGACTTAGTGAAGAGTTTTGTTGCTCAATGTTAATAAGTATGTGAAGTTGTGCCCTTGGGATTTAGTTCACTTTAGCACGAAGGCAATATATATCCTCCCTATAATTTTTAACTTTTAAGTTAGGTGAAGGACAATAAGTATACTAAGCCGCCGGCCTAAATTGCAGTAACCATCAAAGCTAATAATACGGTATGAATATTTACATTGGCTACAGTATGTCTCCACTGGGAGCAACTACAGCTAGGACTGCTATATTTACACTAAGTTACTTGTAGGCGTATATATATTACTGTGTTTTATAAAAGAAGAGCCTATTTTAATTAGCTAATGCCATGAAGAATAAAGTGCCATCAGCGAATGAGAAGTTCATTTTTTTTTACTCGTCTCAACCAAGTTTTCGTTATTTGTGGCATTTCATACACGAGTTCGTTTTGTAACCTTCGCAGATCTAATGTAGCTAGCGCAGTCATAATGACATTAGACCGAGTCAGATTGGTCATTTTATGTTGACATTACCAAGACAGATATCTTGGCCGGGGACATCGGTCCTGACAGTGATTCGACTTAATTGGACATCTTAATTAGGACATGCGCTTAGCAGGAATCGCCTATCTAAAATACGATTCGGGCATATTTGCAATGTTTTTGGCGTTTTCATGTTTAGAACTAAGATGTATAGTAGGTTGTGACCGCAAGCTTTTCTATAAAAAAAAGTCCTTTGACTTTTGATTATAATGGGGCGTGGCGACCGTATCCATAGCAACTTATAGATAATAATTAAACTTTGTGGCAAAGAACGGTAACGGAGACCTACATCAAGTAATTGGATGGGTTTCATCTGTCAACAGTTGAAGATACAGCATATCAATACCGAAATGTCTTATATTGAAAACCATGCACACATTTTATAACATAGGCCTGTACAATCCACCTATTGTATGTACATATAGTACGTTTTATCTTGTTAAAATGAGCATAAGCTATGTTTCCCATTCGATATATGTAAACTTAATCAACATTGTTCAACAGTCAGGATCATTGGTATCTTTATAGTGTCTCTCTTTAGTATGAATTAATGCAACATTAAAGGTAAATGAGTTACTGTATATTATTTTGTGTGTCCTATTTTCGTTTTTCAATTGTTCTGTATTGTTATTCAAGGACATAATTAATCGTTTAAATATCACGCGCCGTGATCACATGTCAGTGAAGCTAGCTGCCAGTAAACTGCCCAGTGGCAACCAATTTAGCGGCAGCTAGATGCCAGTTCGATTTGTCTCGAAAATTGCCAGGTATTTTTTTTCCCGGTTGGCAAGTCAAGTCTGGAAGCTTAAACAATTTAACGGTGTCAAAATCTTGTGTTAACGTCATGGTATCGTGTTCTTTCATACGTATGCTACGTTTTGATTGATAATTGTTGGTAATCCGCGAATGTTATAAAATTCGCGTCAGATAACTGTGGGACGGATCTAAAATCAAAGCGCTGTGAGCGCTGAAGGCCTGGGGGCTATAGGTTAACTCCCCGAAAAACAACTTTTCACCTACGTGTTCTGCGTTGAATCTTACCTAAAGCGCGGGTCGAAATGTGCAGAGGACGAAATTCAATATATGACACAGAATGAATGATTCACAAATATATGGGTGACAGGGAAGTTTGTTTTATTATGAAATGTACGTTAAATGAAAAATAATCATAGTCAACATTATAAAATGTTTAAGCCAGTACAAATAATTCGATCTGCGCTTTGTACAACTTCAAGCGATATGATCTGATGATGTGGATCGAAAATTATTGTGTACCAATGACAAGACCTTGAAACAGAAATAAACAAAGCAATACCAACAATGAAATATAAATACAGTACTGTACAATGTGTATAACAGAGAAACCCAAAAATGATTCTGGGTTACCTTGTAGTTGTAATCAGTGAAACCGTTCACTGGGCCTCGACATGCAGCGTCCTCGATAAATGGCGGGTGAATTTGATCACGTTAGTTCCTTCTCGGGAATGTACGTAAATTATATCTTTTTTTAGAGACATTTATTTTTAGGTAAATATATATGTTATCGTTCGTAAATAACAAAGTTGTCAACGAAATAACATCGGAAATTTGAAAATCAAACTACAAACTCTTATATCGAGCTTCGTACGTTTTCGTAAATTTCCGTAAATATCCGTACTTTTCCGTGATATGCATATGATTATCTTCCGTAATCAGCTAACAGCGCATTAATTTCTAAAACAGAAAAAAATGTGTAATGCAGCCCGTAAGCTATATACCTTCCTGCAGTCGTTTGAAGTTTTATGTACTATTTTTATTTGTAACATGTTCTTATCATATGCGGCATTCAAACAGAAGATTGATCTGGTCTGTCTTGCACTACTTTCGCATAGCGCATGTTTACAGTTGTTATTCGCACATAGCACGGCTAAAATTCTTGCAGGGTTTGAAATGTGGTATACTAACTTAGGCCTTGGGGACTTTCAGTCCCCAGGCCAAAAATCAAACTTAGACCATACGTGTGGTTTAAGATAGGTTTTATATCTGGTAAGTTCTAATAATACGAAAATACTTGTCTACAGGTATGTCAGACACGGCAATTCTGAGTTTAAACAAAGACAATGGGGTTTCACAGACAGTCATCAGTAGTAAAATGAGTAAGATGTTTGTAGCAGCCATTGAGATTGGTACTTCTTTTACTAGATATGGATTCTCCACCAAAACAGAATACGAAAATAACAAAACAAAAATTTCTTTGAACCAATATTGGCCAGCAGGATCGACGATAGTTTATTCAACAGAAGCCAATGTATCTTGGTGTTTTAATAAAACCTTTTGCCAGGAAACATGCCCCATTGAGAAAAACAAACTAAAATTTCTTTAACAAATATGCCACATCAAAGAAGCACCAACTGCTGTTCTTTTCAATCCAGACAGAGAGTTCGACAGTTTTGGGTATGAAGCGGAAGACAATTATGCTGACCTTGCTTTGGATAAGGAGCAAACTGATTGGTACTTCTTTAAACGCTTTAAAATGAGACTTTACGGTACAAAAGTAATTTCAGATAACGTTTTAACATGCAACTATATACGAAGGGTGATCAAGAATTAACCGAACTGTTTCTATTACTATGACATAGCTTGCAGTAGCAAGATAAAAGTCACACAAAAAACATTCAACAGATATACAAAAGTAGCGGTCATGAAACAGTCAGGCGGGGAGCGTTAACGAACCCAGAATGACGTTTGCTGATGTTGTGCTACGCGAGGAAATGCGCATAGTACTGATGTTTTATTTGAAACGGTTCTATTCATGTGCAATATACTATTACCATAAATGCACCATAACTATACCCAGTTTGACCGCAAATCTCCAGATCTCACGCATATTGACCCGCTTGTCGCTACCAACATCCTTGATTGCTTAAACCAACGTTGCGTCCGACAAACTCTAACAGATGCTCTGCTCTATTAAAGGCATGCGCCTTCTCTAAATCGCTGATGCTACTCAAATACTTATGAAAAGGGACAGGGTCTATTCTGCAGATGTAATTTTTTTATCATCTCTAACGTTTTAGTATTTTGGTACCAAAGTTAGCAGTAAAATTTATTAAAAGTGCGCATTTTCTGTGATTCTGACAACTGTATAATTGGTAATTCTTCGCAGCTTGTTGTATACTGTTTTGTTCTAAAAGAACTGAAAATAACGGTAATGTTTAGTAAAATGATGTATGTGACATTGGGTATTGACCTTGAAGTGCCGCACCAAAATTCAACATCAGAAACACTAGAAATGTACATGCAACTTTAAGCATTACTGATTACATGTTTTTAATACCTACTCAGTCATGCTCCCCGGTCAGTGGTAAGTCGGTTACTATAGAACCGCTGGAAATTGTTTTCCGTATTTCTAAGAAAACTATGGTTTTGTGAAAACTTTTTTGACGAATTAAATTTATATGTACGAAAAATAAAGTTTAAGTATTGATTAATTAAAGAAATATAGCAACAGTCCGGTCAATTCTGGATCATTCATCGTATATATATACAAGCTCGGTTCTTGGGGTGTTTACTCTAAACATAGAAGCTCGGAGTCGTGATTGTGCTTCATCCGGTTCGCTTTTGGCTTTGTAACTTCACAAATGTGGAATATAGAAATAATAATGGTCTCAGTCCTTTATCAGAGTCTTAATTTTGTAGACATGTATTGCCACCGAATTAACTGAGCTACTATAGGATTCTGTACCACATGGTTTACAATTACTTCTAACCGGTACGTGTTGCGACTTCTTCAAAATCGCAACTAACCACTTTGTCCATCATCATATGCCGATTGTAAGATATTATCACAAAATTGCATTTGGATGACATAAGGGTTCTTTTTTAAACTTATCAAGTTATTTGGATTTGTATGAACAGACATTTATCACATATATATGTAAGAGACGATGCTTACCTGTGTACTGTTGTATCTGAGAATACATTCTGGTGTGTTTACAAAGTTCTCGTTTATCACATGACGTAGAAAGCTAATGACCCAAATGGCTGTTTTTGGCAGGAATAAGCTATTGTTTTTTAATCAATATTTCAATTCTGACTTACATTGAGTCGGCGTCAAAAATAACATATTTTTGACAAAATGCGTACCTCTACCTAATCAGTTTAATGGAAAATTACCTAAGCTAGGTATTATAGAAAATAGCATGTGTATATATATTTGACATGTGCAAATGTTTAAGTGTATAATTGAAAAAAGATATATTTTTGACAAATTGAAATCTTCTTTGCAAAATTTTTAAGTTTTAATTGCATATCTGACCACCACTGAAAAAGCCCTGGTCTGGTTTGGGAAAAAAAACCCCCCCCCCCCCCCCCCCCCCCCGAATGCACCCAAATTTGAAATCTGTGCCTTAGACAATCGAGGTTGATTCGGAAATACTGATTTAAAAGTCTTCAATGTACAACAGTAGTTACAATCTGGGTGAATATTAAATTCAAAGTCTTCCCTGAAAATAAGACCTTGACTTTCAAGGTAGGGATGCCGTACTTGCACAACCCCCCCCCCCCCCCTTTTCCCCTTCTCTCTGTCATCTAATCTCAAAATTCTTTCATCCAGTTCATAAAACAAGGACATATTTACCCAACATTTGAGGTAGGGTTTTGACGGTATTCCTAAGCCATCGTCTTAATGTGCGGAACACATTCAGCAAAAAGTGTCAAGCGTTTATCAGAGGCAATCGCTAAGTTTTGGGGATAGGGTGAAAAGGATGTCATAAAGATTGTTAGGCATTTGCATGGATGCATTATCATTGCATAAACACTACTGAACTTGACCGTAACTTTTTAAATGTTTTAATTTTTATCATTTTATCCAGAAGATAAAGAAAATTCAGCATTATCATTCACATTACTTGCAATTAATAATTAATAATAATAATAATATAATTAATATATAAAATAATATTGTAATGTTTTAACTAGTGAAGCACTATTTCACTACAGTAAATCATTGAATAAATATAGAATCTATTCAACATTGTTTGGCACTGATTTTCGATATGGTATGGCTTTCATTTACACGTAATTTGCTCGTAAATTGTTTATACTTTTTGACCTGTTATTTCAATTACAGACCCGCAAGTCTTTAAATCAAATACATGTATTTACAGTCCCCGGTAGATAGTACGTCTTGTTATTTTGCGATCTTAAATCCTAAGTGTTATTCCTGATCAGTGTGCCGGCTATTAATTTGCAATGCGTGACAAAGTTAGACCCGGACAGAAGGGTGCATATATACAAATTCCATGACCTTATACTCTAAACGTCACCTTGAGTTTTGAGGTAGTGACGCTCGACACGTATTGATGTGCTGAACATTTGTGCCAATTGCTTTGAAAATTCCTTCATGCATGACAAAGTTACAGCCCGAACAAATGGGACTGCCAACAGCGGACCCCCGAAGAAAAGCGGACATAAAAATATAACGCCAGCAGGTATTATGAACAATTTTATGGTAATATGTTCATTGCTTATACGAATGAATAAAGAAACTTTTAGACAAGTAATTCTGTGTGGAAAATATGTATGAGAATATTTTCAGGCGGTTAGCGGCGTAAAGTTATCCCATAGCTCTCGAACCAGAGGCGCCTCCCCCCCCTTGCCCCCCCCCCCCAGTCGACCTTATTCAGGGTCTAAAGATGCAAGGCTATATTATTAGTTTTACCAGGGACTAAATACATGGTGATTGATTTGGTGGGTAAGTGTCAAAGTATACTGTGCTAGTGAAATGACATTTTACCGTCTGCTATTGAAAGATTTATTAACAATGATTTATATTCGCGAGCATTAAGGGAATCTCTGTCGTTTAAAAATCCACATGCTTTCTTCCGGTTTTATTTAACCTTTTAGCCTAGGAAATAAAATTAAAAGTAATTGGCAGTACTGTAGGCCTAGCCATAGAAGTGACCATCTTATCATAGCTCATACAAGAACAGTAACTTAATTTGTCTTATTTATTGAAATTAAATCCTCTTTAATCATTTCATTTTCGGAGAAAGCATTGGGGACCTTCTACGAGTTCATGACTATCATTCGATAACATAACTTGCTTTCTCCGAGCATTTCTGTAACTTTATACGAAAACATACAGTTCTTAAATGCTTTGGAAACATATCGTTGTTTTACCGATCACCTCATTTCTTCTGCTATTAAAGATGGGAGCTGATATACTTGTTCGAGTGACAACAAGATGCTAGAAAATGCACACGACAGGAGTTGGGGGGGACAAAACTTCTACTTGCTGTTGATTCGTATTATAGGGGTCCATTATTTACAAGTTATCTTCTTTTTCTTACAGATAGGTGTCATAATGGTTCATAAGTACTCCATCTTTCAATTTGAAAGTAATATTTCAAATGGTTAAGACAAGAATGAACATTTTAACTGAGTCAAAAAGGGACATAGTTCAAATGAAATACTTGACAGAGTTACCTTCTCCTGCCTATGTTTGGGGATCATTATGGTAATCAAGTATTCCAACTTTCAAAAAGTGGATTGGTACGAAAACTTAACCAAGATTGGCCTAAATTTGAATAAAAATCTTTGACAGAGTTACCTTCTCTCGCCTACAGATGGGGGTAATGATGCAAACAAGTATTCAAAGTTTCAAAGCAATATCTCAAAGGGTTAAGTCAATTTGTGGATTTTACCCATATTCAATGTATTTTCTAAGTCAAAAAAGGGGCATAATTCTAACAAAAACCTTCACAGAGTTATGTACTCTTGTCTGTGGATAGAGGTAATGATGGTAAATAAGTACGGTAAGTTTCAAAGCAATATCTGAAACGGTTTTGAAATAAAGCGCGTCGGTACGACAAATTTAACCAAGATGTGGCCGATGCGAGTAGGATAGCTCCCCTTTTCTTTGAAAAGTAGAGCTAAAAATGCAGCCTCTATTGCATATACATGGCATTTCTAAAATTTAACTAGTGTAGTTACCAAGATAATCATTTTCACCAAGTTTAATAAAGATCAAGTTAAACAAGAGCTGTCCCTTATAAAAGACGAATGCCCCAGAAAGAGGTGTCTCACAGTCTATGACTTCTCCATGTGCTCAACAATTGTGCCATGCAATTTTAAAATCCTTCCATGCATGACAGAGTTACCATGCAAACATTATTCCATTATCTTTAAACGCTAACTGTGACCTTGACCTTTATGTTAGGGTCGTACTTGTGACTTGCACGAGACACATCATCTTGATGTGATGAACATCTATGCAGTTATTTTAAAATCCTTCAATGCATGATATTGATACAGTCAGGATACGATGAATGTATATATATAGGATTTCAGGATTCCATTACCTAGGAAACACTAAATGTGATCTTGACCTTTGAGGTAGGGACATGGGTCTTGCACATGACATTTCGTCTTGATCTGCTAAACAATTGTGCCAAGTTATTTTTAAATTATTCCATGCATGATAAAGTTACAGTCCGGACATGAATGTGTGCATATGCAGTATATGCACAGTGAACTCCCTGTAATGTTAACAATATAAGTTCCTAAAACTCTTAAAAAAAAAAATGCAAAATGTACCTTGACCTTTGAGGGAATTATAGAACAATGGATCGGGGGTTGAAAAATCACTTTTTACTACTTGTGTTTTTTTTGAAAGTGTGCTATTTAGGTATATTTATGTATTTTCTGTTAAAATTACAGGCATTTCACTACCAGGTGCCAATGAGGACCATTTGAATCTTAGTGTGACCTTGACCTTTGAGGTAGGTACTTGAGTCTTGCACACGAAACTTCTTCTTGATGTGGTGAACATTTGTGCAAAGTTTTTTTTAAATCATTCAATGCATGACAAAGATATAGCCCGGATACGAAAAGAAATGTAAGAGGGATGCATGGACAGACGGACGTTGCGATTTAAATATGCCACCCTTCAGTATAAAAATTACTTTCATTACATATTACCTACCGGTATTACATATAAGGTTTTTCTAGCATTTGACCTGGCGACCTAGTTTTTTACCTGATATTACCCATATTCGAAATAGATTTTAACAAGACAATCGTCTCAGAGTTTCATGAAAATCCAATGAAAATGAAGCCTCTTTTGCATACACAAGGCCAAGTGTGAACAGACAGACAACTGACAGATTATGCATTTTAGTTTTCTTCTCAATCCTAATAGTCCTTTTTGTTCTATACATTATGAACATTACATAAATAAAATATTGTTTAAACTTAACAGACTAGATAATAGTTCATCTACTTTCCATGACCAATGTCCCTACCAATTTTTAAGACCTCTAGGTTAAAGCTTTCTAAAAAAATTGAGCAGCAACCTTTTTCAAATGCTAGGGCACTGTAACATTGTCATTTGACCTCTAAATGAATAGGATTCATCTACTGTCCACGACCAACGTCCCTACCAAAGTCAAAGCCTACTAAATTCATAGAGGAAACTGTTCTTAAATTCGATGTCACCATGATCTGACCTTTGACCCAGTGACCTCAAAATCAACAGGATTCATCTACTGTTCATGACCCAATGCAAAGCATTATCAAGTTATTTAGTAGAAACAGTCTTTAAATGCAAGATCAATATGACCTTCACATTTGACCTCAAAATAAAAAGGGTTCATGTACAGTCCATGACCAATGTCCCTACCAAGTTGGAGACCTCCAAGTCAAATCCTTCTCAAATTACTGAGCGGACACCAAAGATCTACCCACCGACCGACCAACAGCTAGCTTGAAGCGGGGCTTAAAAAATCATGTTTTGCATTATATACGCATATTTCAACATCTCGAGTAATATCTGTCTGGAATATTATAGTAACAATTTATAGAAAGGGATGTTGGTGTCTTATGACAAAACTGATGTCAGCAAGCAATGTCCAATCCCCGTCTTCAGGGATCCATTCACGTCCATCAAAGTGGAGTTGCCATTCTACGCTATTTCGAAACACCAGCAGCAGCCATTCTCATACCTAGTTTAGAGCCACTGGTCCCATCGTCAGTCAAGTCGAGACAGCTATCACGCAATCCCTTGTTACCATTGTGATCATGTGTCTCGTCATGACGTGCACGCCAAAGGAGCAGGACAAACCTTACTTAATGTCTCACAGATGCAATGTTGCCATAACAATGTGCAAACCTAACCATCTGTTGCTTGAATGATTCTAATGATAAAACTTTCATTTTCTTGAAAACCAAGTCCACCTAGTGCAAATCTGTAAGTCTAGTACTACTAGCTGTATCTGTCAGGGACAGTCGGCCATCCTCTTACAGCACAGCTGCAATGTTGGCTTTGATGAGAGATGTTCAAGGTCTACCAAGTTCTCAAGTAAAAGTCAAACTGACTGAACTGTTTAAATACTATATAAAAAGTTGTTTGTGCAACCCGCAGCTGTGCATAAGGTCAATGACAGGTAACTGTAAATTAAATTATTTAACCTTTCAGATAAGATGGTTTACATGGTATATATGAGCCCTTCTGTAAATGCATGGGAATACTAACACACAACATAATTATGCATATAAGATTTTACTCCTTTGTTTTACTTAACAGAAGAAATATACATGTACATATAGATCAAATACTGTATCCAGTAATCAGTTTCTGAAATACAAAAGCTTTTCACACGTCACTTTACATGCATACACGCATACAAACATTGTGCTTTAACTTTGCAGGCTTAGATCATGATCAAGTTTACAATCTGGATGTAAAATTGCTCATAACTATATTACCGAGAAAGATATCTTACTGGAGAAACTGACCATTCTTTTTAGAAAAACAGTCAGAACATTTCATTTTAATCAAATATACATGCTATAAATATAGTGCAAGTATTTCTAATAATGATACTGCAAAATATCTGAAATGCTGTCTGAAAACACTTTTTTGTAAAGAACAAAAAAATATCTGAAATAAAAATGTATACATCAACATTGTTTTAGACTTAATAGAACACAGTCCTTTCAGAGGTCTTTCCACAAATTTAATATTCTAGTAGATAGGAGGATTCAAAGGGCTAACAGGACATAAGTCTTTACACAAGACAGTTTTTATAGTAAGTCCTGAAATCTAAAATCATCTCCTAGCCTTGTAAAGTCGGGTAAATAGTATTTATAAATAGGTTCATTTATAACAGTAACTTTAAAAATCAAACACATATCATGTACACATGTGTATTTTACGAATGAAATAATTCAATTTTTTATTTCGGAATTACATGTATATAAAACAGGAGGACAAAGATGGCCTCATATCACTCACCTGAGATTTACTTATGACCCAGTGTGACCGAAATTAAACTCTAAACTATATATCATACACACAAACATTCAGACCAATTAACATGATGACTGACCAAAAAATGAATATCTAGAATATCAACAAGGTTTTCCTTGGAATTGACCATGTGACCTAGTTTCAAACCACAAGTTATCCACACCAAATTGCCCAATTATTCCGTATTAATTAAATGTGACATTCAGACTGTTAACAAGGTATAAATTTGATTTCTTCTACTGACCTACCAGTATTTTTGAGTACAAAAAGATCCAGTTTCAAACTTGACAAAAAATTATTTGAACATTCTGACCAATTTTCATGAATGTGGACTCTAAGAGTGTTAACTAGGTTGGACTCTAAGAGTGTTAACTAGGTGTTTTTTTTTATATGAACATGTGACCTTGTTTTTAACCCCAGGTGACCCAATTTCAAACTTTGCCTAGAATTCATATAGACCAACATTCTATTGGGTTGTGTGTGAATATCAACTCTAAACATAAGGTTTTTCTATGATTTGACCTGGTGACCTAGTTTTTTAACACGATAACTTATATAACTCAAAGTCACAAAACACCATTCTGCCCACCGAATCCAGTGAAAAATGCAGACTCCATTACATACACAAGGTTTTTCTATGACTTGAGTGGCTGACCAAGTTTCATTAAGGACCAGTGAAAAATGCAGCCTCTATTGCATACACAGTGTGGACAATGGACACCAGGTGATCACAATAGCACTTTGAGCTCAGGTGAGCTAAAAATTCATATCAGACAATCTGATACTGTTAAACTGTCAGGTCAGTAAGAATTTAATCAAATTTAATATACTATAGTAATGAATTGTTTAAAGGAAGTCAAAGTAAGCTCTGTATTTGGTATGTTGTGACAGTTCTATGGCTTCCACTGTTAGTTCCGTCTCTCCGAACATCATTTTGACCTCTACTCTTATTTTGTCCTCTGCGTCTGGAAGGTTAACAACTACCTTGCCAAGATACTCTGTGTCATCCTCGTCCACAAACATTGGATCGCTCTTTGGAGAAGCAAAGATTTTCAGCAGCATTTCCCTTTGATTAGATTTCAAGGTAACATGTTTACCTGATCGAGCCTCACCCACTTTTACCGTCTCACCTTCATGGATGTACTTCTTGAAAACATCCCGGCAACGATCAATACCGCCGACAGCCACACGGTGATCCTCCGGATGGATATTAGGATCAAATGGCGGGGATATGTTGATGCCGTATGTGTATTTAGAAACACGTGACGTAATTGCCACAGGTCGGTGACCAAATATCACAGCTCCTTTCAACACAGTTAGACCAGCCTCGTCTGGAATGATGACCTTGCCTTTTGGAAGTGCTTTCATTATGGCATCTTGCAGCATAACGGACTCTGAAAACCCTCCTACCATCAAAAATATATTTGTTCCTTGAACATCTTTTGCTTTAAGCAGCTCCTTAATATGATTAACAATTTTATCAGTACAGGGTTTAAACAAATTTTTGAAAACTTGTGCCTCTATTCTCATTTTGTCACTACTCCAGGTAATTTTCCCACTGTAAGGTGAGCCTTCTATAGCTTCCTTAATGTCCTCCTTTGTCTCGTCTTCAAATGTTTTTAGCAAAGCAACTGGGACCTTAATTGTTATTTTTCCACTAGACTGAGGGTTAATGGTGCGCTTTTTAGTTTCCAACTCGCGCTGTAAATCTAAATGATCTGATTTATTTTCATCAATAAACTTTTGATAAACTGGGCCACCTATAAGTCTAATGAGAAGTCCATAAAATTCCTCATCGACCTTTGTCCCGCCCCAAGCACCACCACTTGCTTTATGAAGTTCCTTCAGGCCTCCATCTGCCTGTCTCTCGTGCACAGTAATGTCTGCAGTGCCGCCTGAAACACAAATCATTAAAATTGTAATTAAAACACAAACTATCTGTACTAAGTACTGAAAGCATCTTGAGTGAGACAGTGAATAGGTGAGGAAGATGTTCCTATGGGGTAATTTTTTATTTGACCCTCTGAAATGGCTGTATTAAGATAAGGTCAAGAATGATGCTCAAAACACAGTAGATGCTCTCAAAGCATGAAAGAAATGAGTTATATGGTTGACAGATATAACTTAACCCCCCTCCCCATTTGACACAAATAACCCATGTCAGACACTTACCTCCTAAGTCTATGACCATATATTTAGTTCCGGGACTGGCAACAGCAAATTTGGCACCTTCTGACCCATGTATCTTGTCTGTGGGTAGCATCTGGCAGAATAAACTTGCAGCTTCTGGTTCTAATGCTATAGACAACTGCCCACCATCTATTTCAGCCTGTCATAAAAGGAGAAATATTTTAAAGATCAAAATAAGTCGTAGTGATTCTAATTACACAGGTAGTTATGACATCAGACAAAAAGAATATGAATTTAAATAAACATTCAAAGTATATTTCAGTTGTTCTTGAAATGAAAGTATGCAAATAATATCTATTCACTGTCAGCATTCACTATCATACGGACAGACAGACAGACAGACAAGAGCATTTGCCCCATAAGTGGGGACATAAAAAAAGTATCAAGTTTCTATTTACAAGAGAGCCATCATGGCTCTATATCTCTCACCTGAATGACATTGCTCATCAAGAAAAAATATTTTAATACATTTTAATGATGACTGAATGCAAAGTGTGGCAACCATCTAAGCTGTGGGCTTACAAAACTTCAAAGGGCCATAACTCTATAGTATTTTGGACAATATGACTGAAACTTGGTGGGCCTATAGAAGTTAACATTTCTTCCATGTTTTATTGAAATAGCCTCAACCATTTCTCAGTCCAAGACTCTTAGTATGACAAGTTAGATTTGGCTACAGATGGGTTGATGGAGAACGCCAAATTAATGTCCCTCCCCCTTCAGCGGGGGATAATATTAAAACTGAGATATGTACCTTGTATGCAGCCTCTCTCATAAACTGCTTGGCCGAGTCACTCCATATAGCAGGTACCGTCAAAACATAATGAATATCTTCATTCAGTACTTCTGTACCTCTTGTCTTTAACAGGTTGAGCAGGTGATCCTTTATAAATTTGATGACAGCCCCAAATACATCAATGGCCTTCAACTTTCTTCCTTTGTCATCTTCTATCTCAACATCTCGAGTTATCTGCAACCAAAATAAGTGGATGCTCAACAAACTTACCCTTTCATCTCAGGGTCTCCGATTTTGTCAAAGGGAGACAACTTAACAAGAGGGCCAAGATGGCCCTATATAGCTCACTGAGCACATGACATAGTTTTTAACTAGGGATGGGAACGAATATTAAAATCAATATTCGAATATTCGGTTTGGCATATTCGAATATATTCGAATATTCGTTTTGTGGTGTCCATGTATATTTTCTTATCACGACGGATACGCCACTACGTATGTTTAGTATGAAAGTGTTACTTTAAAACGGTATATAAAGTAACAAACTATTAATTTTCCACAAGGAGAGTTTATGGGGTTTTTTTCATTCTTGTGACTGCCTCCGTAGTAAGTTAGGAAAGTATCGCCTGACAAACTGAAATACTGTTGAAACTGGGTTTTTCTCAGTGTTCTCTCGCTGATGGAGGGCTGTGGGTTCGTGGAGTTTGTGGCAGAAAACTACTAAATACGCCTGGCATAACTGAAATACTGTTGAAACTGGCGTTTACTTTATGTTAAAAATAATTTCAAACATATTAATTAAAGGAAAATATTTGAGTTATTCTGAATGATTGGACAACGAAAGAGTTATATCAGTTGAGTTATACATGTATAAGCGTGATTGGTTATTCGTTTCCGTAAACATGACGTTGATCCTGGAACATTGTGAGATAAACAACTTTTAAAATTTGTTACATAAAACAGGCGACAATTAAAATGAGCAAAAGATAAAAGTCACCACAATAACACCTGATGCAAACTGCTGATCCGTAACGATGCCCCCTGTCAATTATGCATTGCAATTTTCGTGTTAATTGGGAAATTTTTGACACGCTCTTAACAAACAATACAGAACAAACGGTTTATTCGGCAAATTAGCATTCTTTAGATTGCTACCTATTTAAAAATATATAATAATTTCGAATATTCAATTTGATTTTCGCATTCGAATATTCGCCATTTTCAATATTCATGTTCGAATATTCGTTCCCATCCCTATTTTTAACCCTATGTGCCAATAGAGACCAGTGAGACAAACACTCTGACATACTTTGCCTCTAAATCCATCGTCGGAACCCACGGTTAATTCCTGCGGCTTCTCTCAGTCATATATTCAATTGGGTAATGACTGAGGATGTCTAAATCGTTCATAAGGGTTTTCTGTGCTTTGACCTATTGACCTAGTTTTTTACGCCAGGTTACTTAGATTAGAACTTGACCATGAAATCATTAATAATTTTCAAGTAATGTCAAGGACACGAATAAGTTTGTGCAAGAAAATAAAGTATGATTTGACACTGCATTTGATTTGCTCTTCATATGTTGGAGGCTTAAATATAATTTATACTATGATTTGACATGGTGACCTAGTTTTAAACTCAAGATATTATTCAACTTGACCCAGATTTTATCATGACTGTCATTCTGACCATAATTCTTATTCCAGCAAGGTTTTTCTATGATTTGACCAGGTGACCTAGTTTTTTTTACCTCAGACGACCCATATTCGAAATTTCATCAAAACATCAGAATGACACCTGGTTACTATTTAAATCTGAAGAAAAATAGAGTAAATGACCACTGACAGACAATGGACAATGAGCAATCACAAAAGCTCAGCTTGAGCACTTTGGGAGTGTAGGTGGTGGATATTAGATATTATATCTGGAGATAATAAGCCAATCTTGACAAGTTGTGTGTGCACCGTGGCATTATGCTATTGTATACTTCTTTTAAGTTTCATGAAATTCTATCCATTGTTTCCTTAGTTATGGCTCCAGACAGACAGGCATCCAGACGTGCAATGCCATAACAACGTCCCTCCATCTGTGGTGGGGTATAACAATTATTTATAAATTTATCTTAGGCTTCTGCAATAAACAAAAGTAAAATCCTTGCATATTTTTTGTTTTGTTTTAGTCATTGACAATGCTCCAAAAATAAAGACTAGATGGGTGTTCAGTAGAACACTTGTGTCACCCTCTTACGCTTTGTCAGAATAACCAATAATTTTGTGACAAAATGTAAGTACAAAAAGGTGCATAACTCTGTCAAATATGACCTTGACCTATAAAATGTTGTGGCATCACAACCCTTTTGTCATAAGCAATGCAATTTGAAAGTTTGATGAAGAAATCTTAAAAAATAGCAAAGTTAAAGCCAATGATAAGTTTTCATGACAAAATCTAAGTACAAAAAGGGACATAACTGTCAAATATGACCTTGACATACAAAATTTGGCAACATCACGATCCTTTTGTCATAAGCAATACAATCATAAAGTTTGATGAAGAAATCTAAAGAAACGGCAAAGTTATAGCCAACGTTAAGTTAATGTGACAGACGGACCGACAGATGGACAAAGCGATCCCTATGTATCCCCTTTCTCTGAAAGGGCGACACAAAAGCTGTATTCACTACAGTAACCATGCCTTAGTTGGAAAAGATGTAATGATAACTTACTTTTTTGCCGTGTAATCTCATCTTGAAGCGTTTGAAGAAGTACCATTTGTGATGTTCGTTGTCAAGTGCTAATTCTGAGTATGTATTCTCTGCATCGTAGCCAAAACTGTGAAACTTTTTGTTTTCATCAAATAGCACAACAGTGGGTGACTTCAAGGAAACTAGAGCCATTGATCCAGCTACCCAGCTTTGATTGGTTGAAACCCTAGAGGGGTCGGTTTGATAGTCATGTTTGAAGGAGAAAGCATAGCCACTGAAAGTAGTCCCAAAATCAATGGCTGCCACCAGCATCTTATCCTTCTTGTCACTCCCTGAGCTAACCTGTTGCTGTGTTGCATTGGAAGCCATGGTTATTTCTTGGTTCTGATTTTCTGAGATAAAAACATAATTTCATTCACACTTTTGACAAACAAGAGGGCTAAGATGGCCCTATATTGCAGCTTGCTCACCTAGCTACCAGGTCAAAAATCATGTGACAGAAAGGGTCAGTTTTGACCTGGGATCCTGATCTGAACAATATTCATAGAGGTCCACTTCTAAATATCTAAGCTCTTGGCCTTGTGGTTTTAGACAAGATGTTTGAAGTTTTCCCTATATATAAGCCTATGTTAAATCAAGTGACCCCCTGCACGGTGTCAATTTCGGCCTGGAGGTCATGATTTTAACCATCTTAGTACAGGTCCACTAGGCAATGCTGCATGCTAAATATCTTGTGGTTTTAGAGAGCAAGATTTTTTAAGTTTTCCAATATAAGTCTTTGCAAAATCTAGTGACCACTGGGTGGGGTCAATTTTGACACGAAGGTTATGAATTGAACACTCTTTTTAGAGGTCTACTAGACAATGATACAAGCCAAATAATATTATCAGCTCTGGGCCTTTCGATTTCAGAGGAGCAGATTTTGGAAGTTTTTCCTCTCCATTGCCATGGCAAGGAACATCCCTGCTGAGCTTCATCAACTTTGGCTTAGTGGTTTCAGAAATGTCATATAAAGGAATACCACGTACAATGCTAATAAAATGAGAAATATGTGTAAAAATTGATGATTTGTCCATGAACTTGAACGATTCATTACCACACTAAGAATGTAAAATACTGATAATTCTAATTTTACAAGGTTCTTTAAAATATAGCGCAAAATGTTTGTATTGGCAGACCGCGTTCATTACAGTGATAAGTCAATCAGTTTGGTCAGTGTACATGTAGTGAATTAACATATAAAATTTACACCCACCTTCAAATGAGACAAATCTACTTTCTAAATTTGACAGAAGTTAAAGACAGTGCGGAGGCAATTTCAAACATTGTCGGAAGTTTGTTTTTTTCTTAAGCAGCTGTGGACAGTGCGCGATATCTATACAAATGGTATGACAAGTTAATAATGATACATGTTCTACTGATCTACATTGTTATAATTAACTTCCTGACTACTTAAAAGATGGTATTGTAGTCTCGCATGTTTCTGTCCCTGTCATGAATCACTGTTATATTCAATATTGATTTGCAGTGAATGAATTAAAAACTTGGTATGTGTGTGAATTACGTCGACAAGTAAAGAAATAAATATAATAGCTGTTCTACACGGGTGACCGTCTGTAAAAGGTTTTGAGGGGATGGGATGGTTCCAAGTGTTTGCATGTAGTTGGGGAGGCATTTAACATTCTAACATGTATCAATATTATCTTGTTGTACCATTTGTGCAAATTACCCGCATTGTCTATGCCTGCTTCAGAAAAAATTGAAATCTTCCACCAGTTTTTCAAAATTGCCGCCGCAATTTTTTTCCATTCTATCAGTTTTGGTTCAACATTGCGCTGTGTTGGGAGACGGAGAACCAGTAGTTAATAAAAATCGCACCATGCACAAGGAATGTCACTCAAAGCAGTTGTGTTGGATAACATGGCATATGTCACTCCTTTTCTTTTTTCAGTCTACAGGGTACTTCAGTGGTAAAATTTTAAAGTTAAGATCTGAGGAAAATAAGATCATATTTTGTTAGCTTGGTTTTTAAATGAATGTTAAGACAAAACAAAGCCAGAAAAGGCAAAATCCCGACCACGAGCTCCTATGTCTTTCTTGTGCCAAACATGATCAAATTCTAAAAAAATATTTCACCAACCTATTGGGGCTTCAGGGTGGGGTGGGGGCAGGAAGTGTAAGAGATGAATATTAAAACAAGAGTGTCGAGATGGCCCTATATTGCTCACCTGGCTACCTTTGGCTATAATACAAGGTCATCAATAGCAATTTTTACCTGGGGGAAATGATTTGTACATTCTTGGAAGATGTCAACAAGGCAACGATAAATGCCAAATATCTAAGCTTTAGGCCTTGTGGTTTCAGAGAACATTTTTAAAGTTTTTCCTACATAAGCCTACATAAAAACAAGTGATCACTGGGTGGGGTCAATTTTGACCCCGGGGTCATAATTTGAAAAATCTTGGTAGAGGTTCACTAGGTAATGCCACATGCTAACTATTAGAATATCTAAGCTCTAGGCCTTCCTGTTCTTGAGAAGCACATTTTGAAAGTTTTTCCTTTCCAATGCCATGGCAACCAGAGTTCTGCATGGAATGGAATTATTTGAATAATTATGAGTTTCATCATCATTGACCAAGTGGTTTCAGAGGAGATGTCGTTTGAAGGAAAATATTAACATACGACATACGCCGAATGGTGAGCAATCCTAATAGCTCACACTGGCACTTTGTGCCAGGTGAGCTAAAAAGTGATCATTAGATTATTCAAGCCAATTACAATTAAATTTGATAACCGCTATTAACCCGGTTTCAGATAAATAAAATTTTAAAGTTTTTTTTTTCTATATTGAATATGTAAGAAAAAAACAAAGGGAATTAACCATGGAATTACTAAGACATTCCTGACACAAGTAACACACACAAACTGCGGTATTATGCCATTGTATACCTCTTTTAAGTTTCATGAAATTCTATCCGTTGAATCATGTGTTATGGTTCCATCAGAAAAACTGTCTATATTAATAGCTATTTTAAAGTAAGTGCCATAACTCTGCAATAAATAGGTTGATTGTGACAGCAAGGTTCTACACAAGAAGAGTTTTGAAGTATTGCCTACATAAGCCGTACCCGCCCCCCACCCACATGGTTAAGGTCAATTTTGATCCAGGGGTCATGATTTAAACAACCTGGATAGAGGTCCACTAGGAAATGCTACATGCTAAATATAAAAGCTCTAGGCCTTGTGGTTTCAGAGAAGATTTTAAAGTTTTCTAAATAAAGGCATATGTAAAATCAAATGACCCCCAAGGGCAGGGTCAATTTTCACCCGAGGTCATAATTTGATCAATCTTGGTAGACGTCCACTAGACAATGCTACATGCTAAATATCTAAGCTCTAGGCCTTGTGGTTTCAGAGAAAAGGATTTTTAAAGATTTTCCTAAATGAGCCTATGTTAAATCAAGTGACCCCTCCCCCCTGTCCTCTCCCAAGGTGGGATCAATTTTGACCCTGGTGTCACAATTTTAACAATCCTGGTAGAAGTCCATTTAGCAATGCTACATGCAAAATATCTAATGTATGGTGTTTTTTTCAGAGAAGTTTTCTTATATGAAAACCTTCGTAAAGAGAAAATGGAGACTACTCCAACATTTTTACAAATGTCAGGGATTTGCATTATTCTCCCTTAGAGAATTTTTGTATATTTATTTATAAGCCTACGTTTATAAACAATCTTGGTCCACTAGGCAATGTCATTTATTAGGGCCTTCCAGTTCTTGAAAAGATTTTAAACGTTTTACCTTTCTGTTACCATGGCAACCAGGCTTCTGCGTGGAATTGAATTATTTGAACAACTATGATAGTTCATGCAAGGAACATCCCTGCCAAGTTTCATCAACATTTGTCTAGTGATTCCAAAGGAGATGTCGTTTGAAGGAAAATGTGAATGGATGACTAAACATACGATGGACACTCTGACACTTTGATCCAGGTTAGCAAACGAAAACCGGGGTCGCGAAAATATATGACAAATGAAAAAAAATCGGCGATTTTTGTAACATAACAAGTAGTTGCAACTTGCAAGAAATTAATATGAAATATTCTTAACATTTTTTAACAATTTGGTCAATGGTTCATTAATCATTTTCCTAAATTTTTGTCAACATTTTGAGGGAAATGTTTTGTCCTTTTTGCAGAATATGTCCTGTTTTATCTAAATCAAATTTCAATGAAGTTAATGTGCCATTTTCACATCAAAGTTTATAAAACCAGATTAAACACGGAAGTGCTGAAGTATATTCTTCCGTGGCTAAAACCAAGTATTCTGACCACCCGTAAATTATGTCATTTTATGCCAAGAAAATCCAAAGTTTAGAAATTAAACCTAACCCTTGTATAACTTTATATTATGATCCAGTTTACATATATTTCATCACAAGTATGGCTAACACCCAATCATTTCTTTGTTAGTTTTTAGCGATGCTCTTTAAAATTTTAATTACGATACTTTATGTACAGAACTTTTTGATCGGCCCTTGACATTATCAACGCGCATGTCCGTGCCTGTTAAAATTAGCTGATAAGACAAAATTAAAATTAATACGCTTTTCACTGTACTAAATACAACATTAGATACATGCTTATTATGAAAATAACCGTATATTTCAACTAGCTTGATGACATGTTCTTTTTTTCGGCATTTGCAGTTATAAAAAAACTATCTCAATGGATTACCCCTTGTGAGCCCCGCTGTTATAAAGCTATGTAAACCGAAACAAGACCAAATCTCTCCCATAACCTACACAATTCTAACAGTTTTGCTGTGAAACCTGGATATGGTTTATGGTTTTATTGCATTACTTATTGAAAACCGAGGATTCAGTCTTACCTTAACCTATGAAATGATCACGCCATGCTATCTAAAGGCCACAAAACACAACTGCAAAGTTTTCGACAAGGAAGTAGACCTGGATGTCGTTTTCAAGTATTCGGATACCTTCAGCTAAATTGCTAAATATCCGCGAAATACGGATTTTATCTATTCCGCGAAAAGTTTATTTTTCAAGAGGCACAAAAGGGTGTGAGCCGGATGACATACGTGTTAACATACATACAATATTTATTTATTGTCGGATAGGGTTTAAACATGTAACACAAGCTATGTAAAGCTTTTAACCGACTTAATAGCACATACATACACATCTAAAAAAAATAACAAGTTATTTATATCTGGATTGGTTTCGTTCATATCTTACAGACCGAACTCAATCCATTCATGTCGATCAATAATGTAAAATCAGATTTTGACAATATTGTGGCGTTCCCCAGGGTAGTATACTGGGTCCTTTGTTATTTTTATGCTATGTTAATGACATGAACACAACCACTTTGTAAAGTGACTCAGTGCAATTCTCTTCTCGCAGAAAGACCCAGAGGTGATTAGTGGAATATTGCACTAGAAAGTTGTAGTAAGTGGCTTGTTGATAATAAACTCTCAATCCACCAATGTAAAACAGAAACTATTCGTTTCAAATTCGCTCTAAACGTAAACTAACCAAGGCAGATGAGTTTTCTGTAAATTGCAATGGGCATGTAATTAAGTCCCAAAATCTGTCGTAAATGATTAGCT
Organism: Saxidomus purpurata; assembly: GCA_022818135.1. Taxonomy (NCBI): domain Eukaryota; kingdom Metazoa; phylum Mollusca; class Bivalvia; order Venerida; family Veneridae; genus Saxidomus; species Saxidomus purpurata. The sequence continues at coordinate 40,304,965 of JAFMSR010000008.1, read as the reverse complement.
GTCTGGCACCTCCACTGTGAAGAAAGTCTCGGGAATTAAATTATGTGCAAGGATTTTTAATAAATCTCTCATGAAAAAAACACTGTTTAACTCATTGATACATTAATGTCATTTTGACTAATTTTAGACGACAAAGGTTTTGTCGTCTAACTAGACAATCAAAACATATAATCTTCGGATAGCTGAAAATAGAGTTATCATGTTTATTAATTATGTTGATAGATCTAGTAGAACTTCTTTAATGGTATCTTTTTTACATATTGAGCAGATTTCGATGTAAATCATGTCTGTAACATATTTTTTAACAAATGTCCCAAGTTACCTACATGAAAATTCTAAGAAAATATGTAAGTAATCTACATTCTTGTGGAATAAAGCAAAGTTCTATGTCCCACAGGTCAATGGTTTCACATCAGCTACTTTATATAATAATAGCATAGTCGATTGGAACTATTTACCTGAGAACATCCAAGGTCCTTGGAACATCAAACATATCAGATCTGAGAGTGGTTTCATGACATCTGTTAAAACTTACCCCATGTCAGAGATGGAGAAAAACAGAGAAAAGAGAGAATTCTTTGTTTGAATGGTTTTAGTCAACATTATCATATCAGGTCTTCTATAGTAATTTTAACAATACCTCTTAATATCAAGCACAATTTCTGAGCTTTTTAAAACGATTCATTGTAGCACATTACATGAATCTATTGCTATATGCATCGTAATTTTGTATTTATATGTATATCGTGTAATATGTAAATATGACATCGGGCGAATAATTATATCTATCTTCAATTCAGTACCTCGCCAAGAAGCTAGGGCTGTATGATCATATACAAACTTTACCTGAGAAACAACTCCTACCTTCATATCGGGGGAGGGAGGGGGGTTCATAGAGCACAGCAATATATAGTCACCAACATGTGTTTGTTAACATGTACATTGAATAACCTATAACTAATGAGGTCATCGAGATAGAAACTTGTCCACTTTTCTGATACTGTTTTAGACCAAAGTTGTTGTGACCTCGACCATTGACCTGCTGTTTTTCTTGGCTAGCACCATCTGCGAAATTTCAGGATATCTCGGGAATTTAAAACAATTATTTCAGTCACACTGCATATAATGCAGCTGATTAACTTGATGCTAGCAAGTCGACAACAATTTTTTACAATGCATATGGTTAACATTCGTTAGATTAAATATGCCGGATCGTCTGAAGAAGACAAAGTATACATTAAAAATGTGCAAGGACGGCAATTCTATTTTTAGATTTTAAACCAATTCTGTCAGCTCACAAATCCTTTCATTCGCGTACCTTACGACTAGAATTATTTAGAAACAGTTAATTTTACCACGAAGCAAATTTGCTTGCGGTCATATAGATGTAAAATAGTGGCCTTAATGATGAAAACTGATAATTTATTGAAGATTGTTGCTTACCTGTTCACAAATACCCCGACCCGCTCTAGTCCGGTAACTAGCGCGGAATGTTAAAGCTTGTTTGTTATACATGCTTTGGTATTGTCCATGAAATTCAACGAGAAAGTACCGTCAGCACCGCCCACAGAAAGCAACTGGGGCGACCATAGCATAACACAGAGGTAGACCCCACGTTCGCACGCGAATCAAAGGGGATGTGACGATTTTGATACCCTCAAGTGCCACGGGATAGTGTCCTTAGGCAAGACACAGTACTTCGTAATTGCCATTCTCTCCCTTCGAGGTTGATTCCACCAGAGTGATTAATGTAAATTTTAAAAACTTGTTTTGCATTTAAGAATAAACAAGACTAAGGGCAAGTATCGCTCTACTGGGCTGCTCTGAGAAAGTTTTGTGAAAACTTTTGGAAAATATGACCTGTAATCAATGTTTTAGAATAATTGACTATTGCGCATTTAATTTCTCTGAGCATTGGTAAATTTCAATTATATCCTCTACATCTTGTCGACAACCTTCGGAGCAAGTTTTGTTAAGATGCAATGGAGAATGTGACCTGTAGATTGTAATCAAGGTTCAACAACTGTTACTAGTGACTGTTTTTTGTTTTTGTTTTTTTTTTAATTAGTCTCATCAGCAGAAAATTTACTGTCACTGTGACCTTGAACTTTGATCTGCTGATCAAAAAAAACAAAAAACAACAAGAATCATCTGTTTTACAAGACCAATCATCATATTAAGTTTGAAGACTTTGAGTCGTATGTTGTAAATGTAGTTTTACGCCCGTTCCAACCGTATTTTGGTCATTTAATAGTCGGGCAATTTACCTAACAATCCTTCCTGGAAAGAACCATTAATAGACTCCTATCCTCCGTAAGAAACTGCCAACTTTCTCACATAAAGAGACATGGTCGGTAGCAGGGCTCGAACCCATGAGAGGCTACAGTGATTTCACGTCAGCGACTCTTAACCATTCGACCACGGAGGCGGACTGATGGGTCGTTATCTAGTTATTGAGCAGAAACAATTTTCAAAGTTCAGGTCATTTTGACCCTAAAACAAAATGAAGTTTGTAGACTGTCAGTGGCATCTTATTGAACAGAAACGATTTCCAGATTGGGTCACTGTGACCTTTGACACCAACAGTAAGTCTGAAGACGGTGGTTCATATAAATCTCAAGTAACCAAGTGGATACAATTTTCAAATTTTGGGTAACTTTGATCTTTGCCCCATTGACCCAAACAACAAAAAAGATCATAAACAACAAAAAAAAAATCATCTTAAGGTTACCTGCAGGCAACCTTCTGAGCAAGTTCAATGAAAGTAAAATGAAAACTGTGACCTGTAGAACGTTATTAAAGAAAAGTTAATTTGACATTTGACCCCAAAATCAATAAGAATCATCTACTCAGTAAGCCCAATCTTCCTATGCGGTGTGAACGTACTGAGCAGGGACGATTTTCGATTTGGGTCACTGTGAGCTTGGCCCACTGACCCCAAAAAACGATAGAGATTATCTACAGGTTGCAGACAACCTTCTGAGCAAGTTGGCAGTTTCTTACGCAAGATTGGATTCTAGTTCTAGGCCTTCCCAGAACAATGGTTAGGTAAAGTGCCTGCCTGTAAAATTGACTGAAATACAGTTGAAATGGGTGTTAAACTCCCAACAAATACAGTATGTCCATTTTTGTCACAATGAAAATAAACAAAACAAAAAGAAAACAACTCTGCTATATATCCCAAATATTTTACTTTAGGAACTAAGTAAATATGAAGTGTAAATGATAATAATGATATACATGTATGCACAACCAGACATAAAACATTTCCTAGTACGATGTCACATTCTATCTTGCACTTGGAACATCTTTTTTAATGCAGCTTCCAAGTCTAACAGGAATATGTTACACACACAAACAAAATAACTGGTGGAACTTCACTACAGACATCTTCAGTAAAAGTTTTAAAAATTAAATATTCCCAGAGTCTGCGGAAAAAAAAACCCGCCAGCATTTCAAACAACTTGTGAGTTACTTTGCTGAAAGATAATATCATGGATGATTTGCGCAAAATGAGCAGACAAGAATTATAGCATGATTGAGATCATTGTAGCACCTAATACGATTACATTCTGTATACGATGGGGTAGCCGATCCTGAATGTCCCAATTTCATTTTGCATTATGGCAGTCAGTCTGCCCCTTAACCAAATTGATTTTCAAATCTGAGGGTTCGCCAACTACTTGTCTCGTCATATTTTCTATATACAATTCCAACAGTTTCTTGATCAACCCTAACATGGAATTTGCTTTTAGTTAGTACCATTAGCATTGTTCTGTATACACATGAGGTCACAGGACCACTGCAGACTATGACCAGATTGTACAGATGACGAAATCTGGCTGTTGTCTACATTGGTCAACAGGGCAGACAGTGAGGTTTAGACAAAACAGTGCATTTCACTTCTATGTACAGTCGGGACACTCAGCATCACATGCTCCATGTACACAAAACTTGCATTTCAAAAGCACATGACAATTCCTTGAGAATACAAATTCAAACTAAGCACATAAAAAATAAGCCCTATTTCTAATACAGTATATACGTTTAATGACAAAACAGATGGGATACACCAATGACAGTATGATTAATGAGTTTGTGAGTCATCCAGAGGGTGTACTCAAACATTTGCCTCTACAATGATTCCACCCATAGAAGATGGTAACACAAGTTAATCAGCGTAAAATTTAACAAAAATGGCCAAACATTTCCTAAGGGCCAACATAAAACAGTGGCCAAGATTCTACATCAAGTTTTTACTTGGCCTATAGCTGGTACTTAAAATAGGAAGTTAATTTAAATAATTTATCAGCAATTTCATAAAGTTCAACATGGCACAATCTGCAGATGACAGAGGAAGCCTTGTAGCTGTTACTTACAAGGAAGGCAAATATTTGAGAATATCCCTCAGCATAAATCCAGATATAGTAACCTCTTTAAATATGATGTTCTCAAATAGAACCAGATACTGTAAGCAGACGACACAGAGCTGTAACCAACACCAATGACCCGTAAAGCAGACTGAAGCTCCTAATTTAGTCATTTTTATCTTATATACTAAATGGCTAAACCTCAAGAAATATCAGTGAAAAGATATCCCTGTTTCTACCAAAGTGCAAAACTATTTTATTTCAACAAAACATTTCATACTACTTTTTGAAAGCTTTACCATTTTAGTACAGAAATCCAAAGACACTTTGTTTCCTTTTGGTAAGACAAAATTTTATCTTATCAGCAAAAGGAAGACAATTTTATATTTTCACTTGTGGTCCACGGCAGTGATGCATGGTAAAAAGAATTCAAATTGTCTGCCCTCTGGTGACAAAATATCATGCTTGCCAAACCAAAAAAAAACCCCTCTATTTCTTTGTTTCTGAGAAGCTAATTTACACAGCACTATCTCTGTATCTTAAGTACAAACTATTTACAAAAAATTATGAAAACAGAAAAAAATATTAATTACATGTTCAAGCTAAAGAAGCAAGCAATTTCATTGAATTTCTGCATCTAGCTGGTATCTGGTGATTTTCTACATAACAAACTAACATGACACAACAGTTGCCTTAATATTCGAGAATGCTTCAAACACTTGCAAAATTATCTGCTTCAATTTCCCCCTACTGTTCCCTCTCTAGTAGACAACATTTATTACAATCTAACTGAGGTAGAATGAACTGCATTAGATATAGAGAAATGCAATTTTAACTGCAAGACAAAAGATCTGAATTTCTGATTTCTGTCTTATATCTTAACTTCTGCATGTTTCCCTCTTTTTCAGAATCTGTATTGAATACCAGGCGGCAAAAAATGCCCATGTCAAGACAAAGTAATATACACAATTGTGAAAATCTGTCTGCCTCAAAAAGCAGAATATTTATTAAATATACCATACTTCAGTTTAAAACATTTATTTACATATAGATTCAGTCTTATTTTGTTTGTTTTTTTCTCATAATATCAACAAAAAAACAAATTCAAATAAAATGTTTCTGACAACAGGCAAGTTAGAAGAAGATAGTGGAGAAATAATACAAAAAGAGAAAAAAGTGGAGGACAACATACAAGATGGACACAGCCATGTTAAAAGTTAAATAATATATTATATACATATCACTTCTAACTTCCTTCTCTTACATGCTATACTATGTAGCTACATTTACTACTGGAAGGAAAGTATAAAACACAAAATATACATGTTAAATCCTTCACAACCAAGTTCAACAGTTCAAAGTTTGAGTATTCAGTTGCTGCATTGCTTTACATCTGGGTTAGAAAGAAAGGTGGGTGCTATAAAAGCTGGGCAGGGTACCAATTTATACAACAGACTATGGACAGCATTTAGGATAACCACGCTCTTGAAAAAAATTATTGAATTTTCATTTCATATTAAGTGTAAATTGTTTAAACACTTATATGTAGTATTATTACTGTGTTACATCTGCAATGGTGGAACATATGGTTGTGGTACTGGGTGTGTTTATATTCCATTAACAGAAGAAACTAAATTGATATCTTATATTGATGAAATCACTGTAAGTCAAACCTTAAAAAGGCTTTTTTTAAAGCTGGTCTTGAAATAACTTTAATAATAAAGTCATTTTTATCTGATATTAAGTTCTGCAAACCACAAAAATTTACAAATCTGACAATATACATCAAGTGAAATTATGAATTAACACGACAGTAAATATGTACTTGGGTAAAATGGTTGTAGACAAAAGCAGTGCAATGACAGCCACAGGGTATGATGCCATGATATCATGACACAGAAATTAATTGTACCAAAGTCAGTTTCTCCTCGAGTCCCATGACGACACCTAAAATTTCATATATCTGATAATTTGTAAATCGCAAAACTACACTAAGTTAACAAAGTTTCTCATATCTATATTTCACAAATTGTTTCCCCAAAATATTTTTTTCTCATCACTACAGGCACATATCTTATTTACAACATTCAAGTTGTTCAAGTATGTTGTTCTTTTTTCACGGGCAAATGCTTCCATGATTCACAATGTACACACTAAACAGCCATGTCTTTTTCTCTGTTATAATATCACGTCTGATTTTACTATCTGAACAATGTCACTTTGCACTTCACAATCCAGTCTGTAAGAAGTTCCTTGTACCTAAAGGTTTGCGCACTTGAGGTTGGGTCTGAAATGAAAATAAACAAAAGGTTTTAACACATTGAAAATAAAACTACGGATATGTGAAATAATCAACATGGAGTTATACTTCATACTACAATGGTTACATCTGTTGTTATTAGTATCAAGAACACAATGAATTGTAGAAAGAAATAAATGCTTTAATCAAAGACATAGTGGAAATCCATAGTGGAATAGCAGGGACGTCCTCGATGCTAAGACCAAACATTTCAAAACCAAATGGTCAATGTCAAAACAAAAAGGTCTTGATACAAAGACCATTTCAATAAAAAGACCACTTCATGTCTGTCCAAAGTTTGGTCTTATTACAGAAACTTTATTGCAGCACTAAATGGCGGACAGCCGTTTTTGTCAGTTTTGGGGACCATTTGCTGGTCACTGCTAACAAGTAAATTGTTAGTTCAAAATCCAATACCGGTAGTGAAAACATAAAGTTAGTAACTGTATAATGTTCAATAACTGTATTATAAACTTATGCTAAAGGTGATCAACAACGAGTGATTTGCTAATCATAAACAAGTGTAGCTGCCTGAAAGAAAGGGTTTGCACAAGAATGCAGTCAACAGGTTTTGTACCTTGTGTAAACAGTGTTTAAATTTACATGCAGTGTACTTAGAAAAAAATTGCTGTCAACAAAATAGAACTTCAAAGCAAAATGTGTGCTAATTTCTCTTAAATGAAACCTTCCGTTTGTGATTTTTGAAAGCTTGAAAAACACCCAGATTTTTCCAAGTCTCCGATACTTTAAAGACCATAACACACATCTTGCCAATGTATTTAATCTTTTTTGCACTAAATCACAAGATGTGAAAAGTGTGTGACCACTCAAAGTAGAAAGTAACTCGCATGCAAATATATGTTGACTTGTGAACATACCATTTTCTCGCACTATTTCTCCTGTGTAGCTATACAGGAAATACAAGACAGGAATGCGGCAAAAGCATTAAAACTCATAACAACCTTATATAACATCTATTACATTCATGCGTCAAGTCCATTTAGTAATCAAACTAAGTAAAATTTATTTTTTAAAATTTAAACTAAAATTCGCATTTTGTCATTTACTGCAAAATCTAGGCCACACTACAAAATTAGAACATATTGTCATCAGCATCCTCTGTCTGTACTTGCAGACTGCTTTTGGATTTTCTCACTTTTGGGGATTTGATTCTAGATAAAATACGTGTTAACATCCGTTTAGGCGTGCTCCCTGCCGAAGGCTTTTTCTCGCCGCTCTCAACCAGCGAGTCATGCTCCTGATATGCAGGACTAGGTTCTGAATGAAATATAGATTGTACTCTGACTGGCGTCAAAGACGTCAATCTCAGACGTTTCGGTGTTCCTTTATAGTTTGACACAGACAAGTTCTGTTTGTTTCTTTTGGAAAGCGGTGAGGGGTTTATCTTTTTGAAATTAGGAGTGCTCCCTCGTAGTCTAGGGCGTGTCAACTGGCGAGAAAAGTCTGGGGAGTTGTGAAGGTGCCTGATGTGACTGCCAGATCCTGCCGAGCGGATTGAAACCCTGTCCGTATCATCTGGGTGGTATGGCTTCATGCTTGACCTTGTAGCTGACCTTGGCACCACTGTCGGTTGTCTACGTGTAACAGGTTGTGGACTGAAAGTTGGGCCAACATCTTCAACTTCTTTATATATGTGCTGATGTGGCGGACTAAAATCTAGGTCCCTATCTTCTATCTCTTCATATATGTGCTCAGGCCTCTCAATATCAAAGGTTGGTAGTGATTGGCTCTCATGTATTACTTCAGGCCTGTTAAAAGCATTTGAATCACCGGGGTTTGTACTGGTAGTCACAGAGGTATCAGTCACAGGCAAGCTGCTTTGAAAAGGTTTTACACGATTCACATTAGGCGTGTAGACAAGACTGCGTCTCACGCTAAGGGAGCTACTCGGATTTTGCGGAGGTGTTTTCTTTCTTGATATGGTCTGTGAGAAATTACTCTGTGGCCTTTCCTTTGACAAAAAGATATTTTGATTGCTCACAATAGTTGGGGTACTGCGGCGTTCGAAAAGGGAAATGAGGTTACTGACCTGAGATGCGGAAGGGGGCTGCTTCTGGATGAATGCTTGCTGACGTGTGAGACGATGGGAGTGGCCCAGGGAAAGGGGGCTGAATCCAATGTTGTAGGAAACACTCTCTCGTTTTGTAGACTGAAAAAAATGTTTCACTCAAGAAAATGTTTCTAAAGCCAAATGGCAATACACAGGCATTTTTAAGCATTCTACTAACATAGTTGTTTACTATAAAATGTCTCAAGTTCAATAAGTGTTCTTTACATTTTATTTTACTAAGAGAAATACTTGATTCTAAAAATGGGGTGCAAAGAAGCTTGAATCAAAGAGAGATCTAGCCAGCATGCAAACGACTGTCTGCAGTACCTTTTTGCCTGAGCCATTATTTGATCGACTGTCCAACGCTGCACTCCTTTTAGGCGTATTGGTTTTAGGTGTGCGCTTTGGAGTTCTCCTGCCACGGATTGACATTGGGGTACGGGGTGATCTGGAATGTGAACTTTTCCCAGAATTCCTCCTTGAGTTTGGTGACTTTGATCCTTTGGAACTCCGTCGTGAATTTGCCGGTGTGGGCGGACCTGGCTTGTGATAAACACACCCAGTTTTTGCCTGCAAAAGATAGAGACAAAATATATTCATGCACTCAAAGAACTCATGGTTGACTAAATAATAATATCTTTTAGTCTTAAACTTACTAAACAATGAAATTTCTAACTTAGCTTGAACTATTTTTTTATATCAGAAGAAATAAATATATTCTTGGTTTGAAAAAAAAAAGACTTTCAGAAATATCTGTACAAAAGGCTCGACATTGTAACCTTTACTTTCTGTGACACCAATGTGTTTATACAGACTACTATCGTAGTTGTTGAGGAAAAACTGTGCATTAACTTTAGAATACTACAGTAGTTTAACTAATTTCAACTTAAAATCTATTGAAAACCTTCGTTTTTGCAAGTTTACATTAATTGAACACTTTCGTTTTTGCGAGTTTTATCAACTCTTGATGACTGCTTCATATTGTTTAATCTGTGAACATTGTACATATAACATATACATACCTGTTTACTGGTTTTGCTGTCTGCGGAGTCACTGCTGGAGTCTGCGCTGTCCCAGCCTTGTTTCCTCTTCCTGCCACTCCCGGGCTGCTGACTGTTCATACTGATTACTGTATCGTTACCAATAGTACTCTGTCTCAGTGCATCATCCTGGAACCGTGTCGGAGCATAATGTTGTGTCTCTACTGGATAAGACGTTTTTAAATGCGACGGACACATGGTGTTTCGTCGAGACAATTCACCTAGACGACCCCACTCAAATTCCATTGGTTCATCTTCACAGTGGAAAATACCACCTGTTCCCTCTGAAAAAAACAGAATAAACCAAAACTTAGTCTCCTTGAAAGCTTAGTCATTTCCTTTAGTCTATTCTATTAAGAATTGTTAAGTGTAGTTGATCATTAAATGTAACAGGACATACTTATAAATCTCAATCCAGGGGAAAATATAAACTATAAGATAAATGAAAGATCAACCTACTTGGAATGTTCGATCTGTTAGAGTCAAAGCTGGTAATACTTCTGTTCAAGCTGACAGCCGACTCTCTTGACCTCAGTCTGTACGCCAGTGATGTCGCTGAGCCAATACTGATGGTATCTGCATTATCAGCACTGAAAACATAAAATGTTACTTTAGAACTTCAAACTTATTTAAGTACTAACTTTGCTGTGCAAAATATTAGTCAATAACACTAAATAACTAATGTTGATTGTTGTACATAGCACCAATTCTTGATCAAATGTGTATTGCATTGTATTATATTGTACTGAGCAACCATTAGATTAAATTAAATATTAAGTGAAATTTTTTCCCATGTTTGAAAATGTCATGTGTTTTAGTTAACAGCCATGTTTTAGATATTATGGATTGAAAAAACGCACCTTGAGACTGTAGAACTGCTGGCAGATTTGCTGATTCTTCTACGTGTACGACTGTTTCTTGTTCCAGGTGTCAGTGTATTATCATTTTCCTTCTCAAACACAGAATTATTCAGCGGCACCGACGACGGGTGATTTGCTGTAAAAGTAGAAAACATTAAATCTAATAACAATGTGCCATATGAATAAAACTCTATGAAATCACAATGTTTTCTCAAATAACTTCCAGAATGCAAAATTATACAAATAAGTTAAACAGTATAAATTTAAAACAGAACAAGAGCTGTCCCTCCCAAGTGACGAATGCCCCCGAAAGAGGTGCCTCACAGTCTGTGTCCTCTCCATGTGCTCAATAAATGTGCTATGTAATTTAATCCTTCCATGCATGACAGAGTAATCATGCATACAGTATTCCATTACTTTAAACACTAAGTGTGACCTTGACCTTTGAGGTAGGGACTTGGGTCTTGCACGCGACACACCGCTTGATGTGCTAGACATTTGTGCCAGTTATTTTAAAATCCTTCAAAGCATAATAAAGTTATAGTCCGGACCAAATGTATGCTATTACAGGATTCCATTACCTATAAACTCTAAGTGTGACCTTGACCTTTGTGGTAGGGATGTGGGTCAGCACGCGACACGTCGTCTTGATGTGCTAGACATTTGTGCCAAATTATTTTAAAATCCTTCAAGGCGACAAAGTTACAGTCCGGACACGAATGTGTGCATATATGCTTTATAGAGGAATCCATTACCTTCAAACTCTAAGTATGACCTTGACCTTTGAGCTAGGGACGTGGGTGTTGCAGCGACACGTCGTCTTGATGTGCTAGACTTTGTGCCAAGTTTTTTAAAATCCTTCAATGCTGACAGTTCAGTCCGGACACGAATGTGTGCATATATGCTTATATGGAGGAATCCATTACCTTCAAACTCTAAGTATGACCTTGACCTTTGAGCTAGGGACGTGGGTCTTGCACGCGACACTCGTCTTGATGTGCTAGACATGTGTGCCTAGTTATTTTAAAATCCTTCAATGCATGACAAAGTTACAGTCCGGCACGAATGTGTGCTTATAGAGGTTCCATAACCTTCAACTCCAAGTGTGACCTTCACCTTTGAGGTAGGGATGTGGGTCTTGCGCGACTGTCGTCTTGATGTGCTAGACGTGGCCAAGTTATTTTAAATCCTTCAATGCAGACAAAGTTACGCGGACACATTTGTAGGGGGGCCGACGACGGACAGACGGTGCGATTTTAATATGCCACCCTTCGGGGCAAAAAGTGCCATTTGAAAATGCTTGTATTTCCTGATCATAAAATACTGATGCTGCAAGATGAGAAACAGGGGTGTATTTCACATGATTTAAATTACAAAGAATTATGTTCAGCCAGTTTTAGTCAGCTCTTATTTAACAAAAACGATTTGCTTACCCATAAAACTCGCATCTTCGCAGTTATCTCTGGCAGCCATCATGTTATTGAAATCTGACGGATCGCCGAGGAACACATTGGTATTTTTCTCTAACTCTTGTTTGTATTCTTTCAACTTCCTGTTGGCAAAACTGAGCTGAGTCTCTAGGGTTCGCACCTGGTTACCTGGTAAAATATTGACATCAATTAATTTCATTATTAAACATTTCATATAACTGAACATATCTAAATATTTGTTGTTTTTTATGACAGTAAAGAGATTTGATTTATACTTATTTATTTATTCTTGATTGCAAAACAAGTTCTTACAACTTATATTAATTGCTCTTGAGACTCACTCCAGATGGAATCAACCTCGATAGAGAAGAAAGGCAATGTGGAATAATCTGTCTTGCCAAAGGGCACTACTTCTTGGGCACTGGTGGGGATCAAACTCGGGACCCTCTGATCCTGAATGGAACACGCTACCACTGCACCAAGGCAGCTCAACAAAGGTAAAGCAAATGTTTAGCTCTCCTTACTGCACTTCTACGAACAAACAAAATTATTTCTTAAACAAAAGCTGCTGCACAATTATCAACTACACACAAAAAAGTATATCCAATGAATTAAAATGTATAGAATCCATGATCTGAAAGAAATTAGAATGTAAACACTCACCCAAAGTTCTGTTTTTCATTACTTCCATATTTAGTTTGTCTTTGATTGGGTTATAATCACTAATGAGTTTCTCCTCTGCACGTTTGTAATAGTCAAGTTCCTGGTTAAGTTTCTCGATCTGCTCTTTCTGCTGGGAAATGATCTCTTTCTTCTTGTTGTAGTTAACTCTATACAGCTCTGTGTGGTAAGCCAACATCTTGCGTTCAGCCTCAGTAGCTTTCAACGTTTCTTCCACCTGTAATGGTTAATGTGTTTCGTAATTTATTAAACGATGAAGCTGATCAAATCAAGACATAGTAATGTTTAAACTTTATCTTTTAGTTTGAATCATATAGTTATATTATGTACTATTTCAACTTGCTGAAATACCAAATGTTTTTTATTTTACTAGTAAAACACAGAAAAAGTAAAATTCAACATTTCAGCTGTTGCTACCACAGACTTGAGAAACTTAAGATTTTTACAATTATACCTTTGATAGTGCTGCATTTTCAATCTCTAGCTCTGTTTTCCTTTCCCTCAGTGCACGGGTATTCTGTTCATACTGAAAACACATTAAAATAGTCAGTGTGCATGATGAACAATCTCTAAACCATATTTCAGAATTGAATCCAACTTTGTAAATGTCTTTTGTTAACTTGGTTTGTTGAATGTATATATTGTGCAGCTGAACACTTAAAATTTACTGTGTAATATAAGTCATTTATATCAATTATGTGACCATGAAACTGCTTTCTTTAAATACGATTGCATCACAGCACTGATCTACAAAAATCTATTGACTGCTATTATACAAGAAAATCAAGTGTTAGACATTTATGTAGACAAAATAAGCCAAACAATCTAGCAAATTAACTATGCAGTGATACAATATAGGTAAAATACTCTGTACTTACCTCTTGCTTCATTTTCGTGTTTGTATCCTGTAAAGTATTGCACTGTTTGAGCTGAGTTTGTAATTTATTGTTGAGATCGGTGCAGTAGTCTCTCTGCTGCTGGTTCTCCTCCCTAAACTTGCGTTCCTCCTCCAGGTACGTGAGAAGTCTCTGCTCATGCTCTCTGTTCTTTTCCTGCAAACGTTCAATGTCTACACGCTGTTTCTCTGCTTGGTGCTTCAGTTCTGTCTCGGATTTCTGTACTGCATCCTGTAGAAAAATTCAAAACCATCAACTAACAGTTTACAGTCTACTTACAGTGTATTTTACAGCCTACTGAAACTTCAGGAAGGTTGATAACGAGAACTAAGAAACAAGCTATCAATAAACCAACACTTCATTTTTACAATAATGTGAAATCTTTCAACTCTTTTTTTTTTGTATGGTGAAAGAACAGCACTGTTGCCTTAGTCAAGCTTGATAATTAAACAGAAGATAGGGTATTTTCATGATCCTATTCAGTAACAGAATCAGTCGTCTTACGTAGCATTTCTGACTAGACTGTAGCTGCCTCTCCAGCTCTGTTTTCTCCAGATCGACCATTGATTTCTCAGTCTCCTGCTGGTGTCGCATCTGGGAGAGCTTCTCTTCCTGCGTGGTAACAAGCTGAGAGATCTTTTCTTCTAACTGACGCTTCTCTTCTTCCACTGCAGCCAGCTAAAATATACATCAATTCTAAAATAAATCCAAAACATGGCAATCCATGCAAAATGCCTCATTTCAGTATGAGCTCAAGTGTACCAGACTTACAAAGAGTTTGTGAATTAAGAGCAATTTTTTCTATTATTCAGTTAATTACACATTCCCTAAGCATTACATAATCTCTTATCTTTGCTACAAAATACACATTCTTTTTTGTAGATAACGTAAATAGTGCATTTTACATGTGTTCAGGGTACATTGTACAGAAAGAATTGTACCTGGTTCACAAGCCAACTGCAAATATTGGTACAATATAAGATTACCTGTTGTTGTTGACTAGACAGCTCCCCTGTCAGTGTATCATTTCTCTCCTGAATGTACTCCAGCTGTCGAGACAATTCCTCTTTCTCCCCCTTCTCATGACTCAAACTGTCCCTGAAGCCAGACATTTCTCTCTCTTTGGAATTCAAACTCTCCTTGATTGACGCCAACTCTGTTTCAAGGGTCTTCACATTTTCTCCTCCAATTTCAAGCTTTTGGTTCAATTCAGTTTGAATACTGCTGGACTCTGACAGCATCTTCTCATATTCGGTGACCTTACTTGATAAAACCATAATCTCACTTTGGCACGTGCTATTTCGTTCTATTTCTACATTGCACTGCTGCTCAGCCATGACCTTTTCTCTTGTGACGGCATCAATTTTGATCTGCCATTCCTCTGTTGTCTTTTTTATGTCTTTCTCCTTGGATTCAATAAGAGTCTCATACTGGCATTTCATCTGGGAGAGGCGTTCCTTCATCATTGATACATCCCCACCCAATTTTTCTTCCATGTTACAGACCATCTGCTGGTAATTAACCCGCTGTTCTTCCATCTCAGATTTGAGATCAGACAACTTCTTTTCATAGCTACTCTTTGCATTTCCGAGAATATCTGTATGCTCAAGATTCAGTTTATTTCTCACATCTTCAAGCTTGTCTTCATGTTGTTTCATTAGTGTTCCAATTTCAGATTTCTTCTCATCTTTAAGTTTCTTCAGCTGTTCAGTAATGCCATCTTTTTCAATTTGTAATTTTTCTTTTTCGTTTCTTTCACTCAGAAGTTCAGAACTGACTCTTTCAATATCAGATAACTTTTCATGAACCTTCTTTTCTAACTCACAAATTTCATGTTCAAATTCTTCTTTCTGTCTCATCATCATTGTATCTGTATCAGTGGTAACTTTGTGCAACTTATTTTCATACTCTTCTCTTTGTGAAACCATCTTCTCTTTCTCTTCAAGCAAGGTCTTGTGCTTTTCATTTAAATCATTCAATTCCTTCTGAGCATTTGTTCCTTTAGTACTTTCTGTTAACAAAGCTGTGTTCAAATTTTCGATTTCCACAGCTCTATCATGAAGGGCTTTTTCTAAATCTTGTGTCTTCTGTTGATAATCCTCTTTCTGGCTGCTCATGTACAGATCCTTCTCTTCTGAAAGTTCTTTTAACTCTTCAATTTGTTTTTCATGTTGCTCCCCTAACTCTTTTGTTCCTGCTGCATATTCTTCCTCTAACTGCTCACACTGTGACCTCCAGTAACTCTCCATCTCTATCAGCTTTTCTTTCAGCTCAGCAACTTCTGTTTCACTTTCTGTTTTATAGGTTAAAAACTGAGACTCCAAACTGTTTTTCTCACTTTCAAGTGTGTTAAGCTTTGTTTCACCATCTTCCTGCTGAGATTTTTGCTGTCCTGTCAATTCAGACATGTTCCTTCTCAGAGTGTCGATTTCAACATCTTTGTCACAAATAACACTTTCCAATTTCTGTCTGACTTCTTCCCTTTGTTTGCTCATATTTTTCATTGTGTCATAATCGGTTTCCAAATTTACTATTGCAGACTTCAATGATTTTTCAACATCTTCAAGGTATTCAAGCTGCGTAGACATTGAATCAATTCTAGCATTCTTCTCATTATTAGAACATTCAAGCTCTGCTTTTTCTGAATCTTTAACCTCTATCAATTTCTTCAATTCTGTGACTTCACCAGAATGAGCAGTCTTCAAACTTTCTGTGCTTTCACTAAGTTTATTTATTTCCGACTTCAATTCCTCTACAGCTTTCACATGCTGGTTATTTACTTCACAGATATGAGATTCATGTTCAGACTTGCCATCTTCAATCTGCTTCAAAAGCCTTGTCTTTTCTTCAGTATATTGTTTTGAGTTGGAATCTAATTCATCTTTCAGCTGATGTATCTCTGAGTTTGTCTTCTCTAACTGCTTACTGAAACTGGCTTTATCTTCATTGTACTGGCTAAGCAAACTTTCATACTGACTCTTCAATGACTTTATGTTTTGTGCAGTTCTTTCCTGCTCATCTATTAACTGTTCCTTCAGCAATTTTATCTGGTGCTCATATTCAACAATTTTCATGCCAGCAGCCTCTAGCTCCTCTGAAAGCTTGGTGTTTTCAGATTTAAGCTCTTCAATGATCTTGTTCTGTTTATTAATATTTTCTGACTGCTCCTTGACTAAATTGTTTGAAGTCTGAAGTTCTTCAATTACATTTTGATATTTTCCATCAGTATCTTCATTATCCCTTTTCAATTCCTCAATCTTTTGATTTAGCTGGCTGTCCTGCTCTATGAGCTCTCGGTTAAGCCTTTCACATTTTTCTTTCGTACTATTCAGATCAAGTTGCAACTTACGCACCTCTAACTCCACTGTAGCTTTCTCTTTAGACACCACACCACGACATTCTGATAGTTCTTCAATCTTTGTGTTCATTTTCGTTCTATGGTCTTCATACTCGGCCGTTAATTTCTTCAAACTGGAATTCACTTGCTCATTTTTCAGTTTTTCTTCACTTAGATCACTATTTAACTTTTTAACAGTATTTGCATTAATACTCCTTTCTTGGTCAAGTTTAATTGTTAGCTCAGAACAATCTTCAGCCAGGTGTTCCAACTTTTCTTTCAGTGCACCCACTTCTTCTTCCATCAATTTGTTCTCACCTTGAAGCTTACCAATGGATATTTCTAACTCCTGAACATCGCTTTTTAGTGTTTGTTCAGCCAGTTTCAGTTGCTGCTCAGAGATTATGGCATGTGCTTTTGCTTCATCAAGATGTGCAATGGTCATCCTTCTATCCTCACTAACCCTTTTCAGGTCTTCAACCTCCTAAATAAAACAGTAACATTTACTTAGTGATTTTCATCTTTTACAAATTTTACTTCAGTAACACTGTTAAGAGAACCTAAAAATTATCAAACCACTAGTTTGTTTCAGTACTACTGCATGAGAAAGCACTTCTGAAACTTTTTGATGGTAAAATCATTATTATTTATACACTTTCAATGTCTTCATAGGAAGATCTTTAGACTTAAGTTTGTTTGTAGCTGTTTAAAGTCTGTTTCAAACGTATTTCAGTTATTTTAACATGTGGGCAGTTTATCTAACCATTGTTCCTGGGAAAAACCAGTACTAGAACCTCATCCTCCATGATAAACTGGCAACTTTCTCACAAAAGAGACATGGTTGGTAGCAGGGCTACAAGTTAAGTCTCAACAGGCTGGTAGGAGTTTGATGATATCTTTCCTGGCCTTTAAAGATGCAGTTCAAGCTCTGACTGCCTATTAATTGAAATTTTTCCTGCAACCTCAATATGATTTATGCGCATTTTTTCTATGTGCAAGTAAATACTAAATATATAGGCTACATTTTCAAATAGTCTGTTTGGTATGTTATTTACACATGACTTAGTTAGGTAACGCTAACATCATACAACAATAATTACCTGTTGCGTCAACATAAGTTCCGTCTGCACTTTAGACAACTCTTGTCGTAGTCCTCTGACCACTTCTTGGAGATTTTCTTCATTGTTCTGCAACTTGCCCACCTGGCTCTGTAAACCTGTACAACTGTTCTCTAACTGGCGTATGTTAGCGTTCAGCTTTTCATTGTCATTTTTATATATCTCCAGCTGGCTCTTTGTTTTTGTGTACTGTTCCTTAAATAGTAAAATGTATAACCTTCTAAAACAATGCATAACATACTGCATTTTGATATGCTGACTTTTGCATCACATGTCAGGAATTCCTGTCCACAGTGATAAAATGGCATATACATTGTATTCTTAAGAGTGACTGAAATTAAGCAATACATAATTTAGACTGAATCTGTCAAAATATCATTTACTTGTCTTAAAATAATAGTATAGCTGTTTCATGGGGACAGATTTTCAAATTAGAGGGTCACACTACTGTGTAATGTATCAATTTGATTCAAGCTTATGCTGCATAATTCTAGGATATGCATAGCGTGAATAGAAAAATGTAAACTTATTTTCAAAGAAACACAGTTAAACAAAAGCCAAGGATATTTTCTCTTCAACATCAATAAATAGGTATGACATGTGAGTAAGAATGTAAACCAAGCTTACCTCAAATGCCAGTTTGCCTTCCTCTTCCTGTTTCAAATTTTCACATACAGTGTGATGCGTAACTGGATCTATCCATGTTGACCGCATCTGATCATACTCCATTTGTAACTCGTACAATCTTTTCTCAGTGACAACATTCATAGACTCTCCACTGTCTCTAGACATACCACTACTCATTCCAGCTGAAACAACACAAACATAGTTTTTAATTACTTCTCTTTTGAGCATGAGAATAAGAGCACTTGCTAAGTAAGCCCACTCCCAAAAAACACATGTGTTTCCAGCCCCATGTCTGACTTTTTTTGGTAAGAAAATTATCAAATGTTCCAGAGCAAAATGAGCAAAATTTTTTAAAGTGCTGACCGGCCTTGAATTTTTTTGCAAGGAGACCGGAAACACACATATTTATTGTTTTCCCTAGTTACAGGTGACCCTTTTAAAAACAAGGTTTGCATCAAAAACTTAAGGAATATTTGTAACTAGTAAACATCATTTAACACCCACATGTGTTCATGATCAAATATATTAATTTCTGTTGGTTCACTGAAGACTAATACCTATGACATGACTAATGATAAGAATTACAAGTCACTCTGACACACGCGATTTTCCCCGATACTACCCTCTGGATAAGAAAAATACATTGAATTGGAACTATTGCGAATCCAACTACATGCTCTAACTGTACATATGTTTAGCAAATGGCAGGAAATGCTATATTGCTCCAACCCAAAACTGGGAGACAAGCATTGCTTAAACCTATCATTATACATTATTTGCCACAAAAAAATAGCACAAATGTAACAAAAGCATAAAGTATGACTTCCACCTACCTTGGTTGCTACCATACAACTCCTCTAACTCCTCTTTTTCCCTTTTGACAGTGTTATACCTGTCAACACAAACTTGACGCATGTTGTCTACTTCCTCCAATTGCTGTCGAATATGTTCCACCTCGTGATTACGGTGCTCCAGTGACGTCTCCAGCTCTTTGATCGCTAGCTGTTGTTTATGTGACTGTATTCGGTAGGTTTCACTCATCTTCTTCACCGATTCCATCATGTCCAGCTACACAGAAGGAAATCACAAATAACATTACTAATATGATATGTGAGTTCAAGACATTTTAAGACATCTCTTTTTAATTTCAAGTGAAGTGTTGTTGATAATATTACTATTCAGCTGGTAAGATAAGGAAAATGCAGCATATAGTCAGCAGTAATACAGACAAATTCTGGTGACAATCCTACCAGAAGATCCATAAACATAGCATTTTGATATAACAGTTTTCTTCTTGTGCCTATATAATGCACTTGTATAGAACACTCTTAACAAGAGGGCCAAGTTAGCCCTAAGTCACTTATCTGAGAAAGCTGGATTTCATCTGGCAAACATTGCAATGAATGTCACCCAGTACTCTATAGTCCTATAGTAGTGTAAAGTGTAGTAGTATTCTGAAGCATTCTAAAGAACTTAAGTACCTTTTAGTACTGTGGAACTGTATATTACTGTACAACTACTACTGAGCAAATTTGGTGATGCCAATTCTGAACAATTCTAATAGAAAATCAGTCAATAATGTTTTCTGTCAGCACTGTTTCATGTGATGTTGTCTGTTGTTTATGTGACTGTAATAGTGGCCAACCAAAACAGTTTAAACAATGTTGTAAACATAAAACTTACCTCATCCCTGGTCACCTTCTGCTCTTTCAACATATTTGCTATCTCAGCCTCTAACTTCTGATTCTGCTCTCTCAGAGCCTGCTGTTCAATTAGACGCCCCTGCAATCTACGACACAAAAACAAGTGAAAATCATGCTTTGAAACGATTGATTACTGGCGTGCTAGAACAAGTTGCAAACTTTTGGCTCTGATGAAAAGTGAATGCACTGTAAGAGACTGCTTTGTAGAAATGAAATTTTGAAATTTATTGATATTTGCTTTAATTTTCCTACACTGAACATGCTGAATGATAAAATTGTGCAACCAGCGCAAACAGTTGTAACAGCCTTCTTTATTAATATACAGTTATGCCCTCGAAAAGAGTTATCTGTGTTTTGACTTAACAGTTTTTTCTGACCTTGCATTCAAGTGACAGGTCAGACACAGAATGTGATTGTATTCTCACAGGTAATGATTCAATATTAATACACAAAGTTTTACATAAAGTATGTTTAGATATAACAGTTACATGTGAAGAGCCTAACAATGGTCTTCTACCAACTTCACTGACAGAAGATCTATGTACCACTACAGGTAGTCTGGCACATAAGAAACTGCCGACCGGTATCCCCATTTATAAAGAGGGTACATATTACTGTTTGACAATGTAAGACATTCAATTAAAATATTATTCCTTACTCTTTGACATGCGAGTCAAGTCTCTCTCGCTCTGACAGCAAAGCTTCTAACTCATCTTGATTATCCCTCAGCTTGCGGACTTCTCCCAACTGCCTCTCCAGCTCACGTATCCTGTTATCTGGAAGAAGAAAAACAGCAAGGAAGAAATGAAATACGTGTGACAAAGTCTGACGCACAAATATAATCAAGACAAACTAAACTGCTTATATAAAATTTTGTTTCACAAAAGAAATCAGTCTAATTTCATGGACATTGTGATAATAAAAATTTTCTGATGGATTTGAAAAAATGTGGGATGGTATGGAAAACTTAACTATGGTGTGACACAAGCCCCAATGTAGAATGGTTGAGCTAAAGATGTATTTCTGAGCATCAGGTTGTTACTACACTTCATTAGCTTGTATGGCCTAAATTTCTAATGTGTAACAAGCTTACTGTCTGCTAAATTGTAACACTAAATAAATAAGTCTGCAATTGGGTAATACAGTAAACAAAAGTATTTCTGTCCAGGTTTAAACCTTTTTCAGCATGTTTCTTTCCACATTGTTCAAGATCATACTCAAGCTCTTGTCGTAGGTGTTTCTCGTTCTTTAGCTCAATATCAAGACGTTTGTACTCCTGTGTTTTCTTCCGTAACAACGCCTGAAAATAATTAAACATTTTCAAATACGGCACAAAATTCACAGCAAACTTTCTGTGTCATGTGAAATCATAACTTCATCATAAATATTTTGAAAGATAATATGTATACATTTGTACAATTGGTATGGGATGGTTCCCTGACACATACAGTAAGCTACCAAAAACAGACTTCAAAAAATTGAAAGTATTCAATTTTGATAATCAACTGCAGTCCTGATACTTCCTATTATCAAATATTCTTTAACTGCCATATTTACTTTGTGACTCACCATGTCTGTTTATGGCATATTTTATCAAGTGTGCAATGGTTTAAAGGAAATAATTTGAACTGCTTTTAGGTGATTCAAATAACAGTGAGTATTAGCAAAACTATAACATCTTTACATTAAAACTAGCAAATATATCATAACATAAATTAATGCACTAACAGTAATGTTAAATTTTAATATGTCGTACTTCTATCATGGACTTCCATCAAAAATAACTTTTTGTATTCAAGATTCCATCCATTAAAGGAGACTTAGTATATTTTGCTATTTTGCCTCTTAGTTTAAATCATTTACCCCTTTTCTTTTCTAGCTTCTAGCATTACAGCAATACAGGAGTATGGAAACCAGGCCATTGCAAAAGCAAAGGGTCATATCTCCTGTATTTCTACAGCAATTCAACTGTAACTCGAGGCGTATAAACTCAATGTAGAAATAAACCTTTCCACAAATTTTGAAATAGCATATCAGATGTGGTAGATATAGCTCCATGCAAAAATTGCTAACAAAGGGGCAAACAGATGGACGTACGATCAGGGCAGTAACATACAGGTAATATGTTTACATAAAATCATGTACAGTAACAAAACCATAGTATTGTGCGCCCATTTATTGATTTAAGCTTGCGCATATCTCAGTTTCTAAACTAGCATTTCTTTTCTCAAAGCCTAGCATTTTTCTCTTTTTCCACTTTACAAGCAATTCTCACTTTCTACCATGACTGAACCACATCAGAAAAGGATAAAAGAAATTCAGCCTTCCATCACTAAATGTGAGGAACAAAGAAGCAACAGCAATCTACAGACTATCATCAAAATACTATACCATCTGGCATAGTGCGGTGAAGGAGCAGATACAAAGCAGGATTGTAACATTACTAATATTTAACATTACAGAGCAATGTAGATGTTAAGTGCTTTTGTGCAATGATCAGAGAAAACAAGCTGTATATTATGTGTATTAGCAACAAATTAAAAACAAATAACCTCCAGTTGTCTTCTTTTTTCATCTTCTCGAGACATTATCTAAAACATGAGTGATCACTATCACAACTTACCAGTAAATTAATTTTTTTTTATACTGTGCATGTCTTACAATGCATGTTCATACTCTTAGTAAGTGACATTACCGTTTATAGTTAACATCAAACTTTTTTTAAGGAACACATTATTCACCAATTTAAATACATTGCCATAGATATAACCAAAATATATGAATCTTTAAAATAGTTTTATCCCCACTGAATATACATATAGGGAAAATCTGCAAAAAATCTTTTTGGACTATCCTAGTCAAAAACTGAAAATCCATCCATTTTGTTGTAACATGTATAATTTTATTCACACCTATTAGTAAGAAGATGTAACGCAGTAAATCCCACTTTTTACATGTTTTAGAAGTATCTGCTACGTTATAAGCTTCAATCTAGACCAAACTTCATTATTGCCACTTTCCAATGTTACTGAATCTTCAGGGTGAACTTCCTGTCATGCTGAACACAAGCAGCCTTAAATTACAACGACTGTGTAAACATTCTACAGTAATTATATTTTGGGCTAATTTCTGCGGCATCATACACTCGTGAAATAGTGGTCATGCAAAACTTATACCATTGAGTTTTCATCAAATGTGTGACTTATTTGACATAAAATACTTTGCATAGGAGCAACATAATAAATCCAAGATCTTGCACAGGAAAAAAAGGAGAATTACATGGTATTAAAACATGCTAGGCTTACCTTCTGTGCCAGCTGGGGGGAATACATGAGTGCTCCAAGTGGTGTTACAGGTGAAGATATAGACATTCCGCGCAGGGGAGACGATATTTCCCGAATGTTGAAAGCACTGGTGTTGCCAGCTTGTGGACTGTTAGAATACATGGCAGCAAAGACAGAGTCTGTAAAAGAAAAAAAAACAAAGCATACAGAGATTTGTTACACACAGTAACAAAAGAGGAGCTTGTAAAAATCATACTATGAAAAGTAGTTACAGATATAGATGATTTGAGGTCCGTCCATAAGACTAAGAGCAAATATGTTAGCTTAATGTGGATTAAGATATAGAATGACCAACAGACATATATCGCAATATAACAACAATATCTATAATGTAAAATGTTTTTATATGATCAATATTATGAAATTTTGTTGGCTATACAAAAATATTCAAGTTAATACATGCAAATGTGATTAATATTTAATATAATAAATTTTTATATTAGTAATATTATTCAGAGAAAGTAGTCACTTCTGCAAGTTTAAATTAGTGAATTTGGATTTGCTTTGATAATTATTTATGCTTTTCTAATAGATTTAATATGCAACAATAATGAAATAATTGTTTACCCATTATTTACAATTTTGTAGTTATATGGGTAACACTAAAGGAAACCATACAATATGGTCACAAAATGTGCTTGTAACATAAAACGTAATTTGCAAACAAGACATCACTTACATTATAATCCTTGCTGATGACATAAACATATTTATATGGATAAGGACAAAACAATCCCAAATAGTATAAAGTCCTGGAGATGAGAAAAGTGAGTAACTCAGTAATGTGAGAAATAAACAAACAAACAACTGTTAATAATGATCATCAAACTGTGAATGAGTTCTAGTTGACAGTTGAAGTACCTGTAGCCCCTTTTGTTATGCCCTATCAAGCATAACTGTAATTATTCAACAATTAAGATATTTTATCTTTTTTTTCCCTCTAGAAATGAACAATAAAGAACAGGAAACTGATGTGATAAGTGTGATTTAGATCATATTTGATAAGTTACTTATATATCATAAATGCAGGATATGGCTTTGATGAAATAAACACTTTGTACAATAATAGACAAATATTGACCAATCCAATTATAACAGTTATTTAATTATTGTAAGTTTCAAGTTATAGACTTTTAAAATGTAATTAAAAGACAAGAGATTCAAGATAAAGTATTTTGCAATGCAGTAAGGGTAGAAAAGAAATAAAGTCTGAATATTATTGCAAGCACATGAAGCAAATATTAAAATAGAATCAGTTTCAATTGAAGAGGTAATAATTACTAAAAATATAAAACTTTTTATTTCAATTAATTATTGTATGATAAGATGTGTTAATAAACTTATGGATAATAACTGTTCAGAGAATGTTATATTATTCATTGGAATAAAAACAGTTTCACCAGCAACACTCCACCTCTGTCTGAATTTATGTGCTGGTTGTCAATGTTTTATGGATTTTATCAAGCCTTTTCAACAATTAAATTATCTGCAAACACAATGTCAGGCAAGTACTTAGTCAATAAAGTTAGATAAAATTATTAATCAACCAGTTCATAAGTGTGACAAAAATAAAAAGGTTGAGGCACTGATCCAACCCATTTTTCTTGAAAGTCATTCACAAGAGTACAAGTAATACTGATTGATGCTCTCTGAAGCAAATACTACTGCATGATAGCACACATCTGTTCCTGCGATGAAAACCTATTTGTTTCTTTTCATTTGCATATGAATTTTGACAGCTACGTAGCACACAAGCAGAACAAAATATATTACGGGGATGTAATACAATCATAGGCCTAGCTAAAGTTATGATTCTTGAATATTGCACTTCCTTTCAATATTCATTTTTCATTGTGAATCTGTTGAACAGATTTCAAGCTATGTTCCCTAATGTCATAATTTCACAATCATGATAAAGGATAATAATTCAAAGTATGGGAAGGTATAGTTAAGGTTATCAGACACTGCATTTCTGCTGAATGCTCTCTATAATTGTGTCAAATATAAATTCAATGCATGCCATTTATATTTCCGAGTTATTTTCCACACAAACATAATTTCACAAAATAAACATTTATACATAACACTTCCTTTTAATGCCCTCTCTCAATGTGTGTAGTTTAAAGTTAATCTTTTACTATAAATCTGTCTAGCTCAGTTTTAAAAGTTCAAACTTATACATAGACACTTCCTCTTTAATTCCCTCTATCAATGTTGTAGTTTAAAGTTAATCTTTTTAAGGATACAATTTAAGAATAAATCTGGGCAACAACAAAAATCATGTTTCAAAGGGAGATTATTCAAAACTGGGATAAGCTAGGTTTATGGTTCTTAGTCATAGCACTCCCTATTAATGGCCTCTATCATTCTGTGTAATATCAACTGAATCCCGTTTATAGTTTTTGAGTTACCCTCTCCCTGGTCAAGCAAATTACATAAGGGGGATAATTCAAAAATCGGATAAGCTAGAGTAATGGTTCTTTGTCAATGTACTTAATCTCAATGACCTCTACAATGTGTAATGAATCACTTCTGCCGTTTTAACAGTTCTGGGATTACGCTCTGGATAGAGAAGTGTGACGGACAGACAGAATGATGGACAGACAAAGCAGCAACTACATGCTCTCCCGGAAGGAAGCATAAAAAATCACTGTTACATCGGACGCCAAGCAAGCACTCAAACAGCAGTCATTCAGAAAAGTGAAAGAAGACATACAGATTGCAGTAAATAACTTCTTTACATAAAAATCAGGTTTTGCTTCTGTAACCTGTTAATATACATTTCTTAAATGATACAATAAGTACATGAATGAAAATTCAGAATCAGACATGCTTGCTTGTCACAGATCTGCAATGAGAGTAACATTCAGTTTTGTACTGCTACTCAAGAGTTAGCTTCTTTTATGTTAAAACACTTTTTGTTATCTATTTGAATGTAACAAATTATCATGGATGTACTGTAAATTGGTTTGTTTTCGAGTGACGAAAATTTTACTGTGTGCAGACAGACTTATTCATGAATTTAATAGTCGCAAACATATTAAATTATCTAAAAGGTTATTTATGTGAAACAAATCTTTTGCAAGATTTATAAATTACAAAAATGGGAAACTCACAAAAATGGCAATAATTAACTCATTGCGAATATCACCCAATTTACAGTAAACAATCTGACCACCAATTTTGTTGAACTTGCCACGCCTTATAGGCAACATAAGTGTTTAGAAATCACTGAGAACGTGTCTGTGCAAGATACAACTCTGGTAACAGGTCCCAAGCTATAACAGTTAACACAAAACTTTTTCTAACATGTTAGTCAAATAAAAGGAAAGGGAGACTACTCTACCATTGACGCTATGACAGGTTGAATTTGGTGTGCCCTGTGTCCACTGTGGAATATCTGTTTTACCATCTGCAACTAGTTTGAAGAAAAGAGCGGCATCACGGTGAGAGCTTGACTCTATTAGGGTGAAACAAAAACCACGAATGTTTGTTCACACTTGACTGTTACAATATTGAATAATGTTAAATGTATTTGGAATTCAAAAAAGGAAATTATAACAGCAATTATGTCAATAATTTACTTCTTTCTTAAAATAAAATGACATGCCATATTATAAAATCTCTGACAGGCCAGTCTGCTATAAAAACATTGTCAGTTAAAATCTGGTCTTAAAGCGACTGCACTCCAGATGACCCCCAAAATAAATAACTTCGCTTTCGCCCTTAAACATTATCCTTTGTGTATTTAAAGTCTAATAATGGTCAAAAACGAATTGTTTTTAAGAAATAAAAGGTCTGCTGTTGTTTTTTATCTTCCCGGAGAATGGGTTTCCCGTTTAAAAATAGCGGGCATTCCATCATGCGGGCAGTTTGAAACGATCACGTGATCGTTGTATTCAGATGTAAACAAAACAAAATGGCAGATTCTTCAGCATCGAATATTGAAGAGATAAGTGTATAGGCTGTATCATCGATTAAATCGACGTATGATGTATGAAAAATGTTGTAACTTTTGTGAAATGTTTAAATGAAATTAATCTCTGCATGTGCAAACGGTCACGAGCGATGTCATGTGATGACTCCACAATATCATGTGACGATTCAGATAAAAATAAACATGATATTTTTAAACTTACCCCGTTAGTCACGGGGTAAAATTCGCGATAGAAAATATATCAAAAACAGTATTTTTTCGGCGTTTCTTTAGCTATAAAATATGTCAGTGGTCAGATTTCAATGCCCCACATACAAATGTAACACTGATTTTCTTGAAATTTGGAATTTTATTTTTTTTAAGTCATCTGGCCATCTGGAGTGCAGTCGCTTAAAAATATTGCAAACAAGTTTTTCTTGAAGTTGCAAAAACAAAGAGAAACAGAATAACATACATGGTGTCTTTGTCATATGATACATGGTATTGTGCACAGTGAAAATCTGCTCTCTGCAGGTAGGATTTTTTTATAAAAGCTGATGTTATAACTTGACCTAAATTAACTCACAATGGAGCAAAGCATGTACTTCTGTGCTATGATCCAAGTGCACCTTGTTCCTAGAATTCATTTTCTGATATCATAGAGCATTAATTTTGTAAAATGATTATTTTGGGATGAAATTCAGTTTTTTTAATGTTCTACAGTTTTATTCAATGAAGTCTAGTAACAACGCATCTTTTGTGCTATAGTGAATTAAATTTGGCTATTAAAGCTTGTTAAGACGTGGCAGTCTGCAAAAAACAGCTATGAATAAATGCGAAGAGGACGACTTTTGACCCTTAAATGTGATCTTCACCTTTTGGCTTTAGTCATTTCAGTTGCAACATGGGTTCTGCACAATCTTGATGAAATTTACAAAGTTTCTTGAGAATCCTTCAAAGGAAATGTAGTCACATGACTTTGACCCCTAACTGTGACCTTGACCCATTTGAACTAAGTTTCACAACAATTTTCTAAGGGATTAAGGAGTTACAGAGAGAACAAGAAAAACTAAATGATGCCAAAGTATGACCATGACCCAACAAGGTTGGGTTTAGGATGTATCAAGTGGTTATGAAAAACCCCTTGGTATGACACTTGACCCAAGTTTTAAGGAAACCTAGGGGTTTTGGAGTTAGGGAGACAAAAAACCTATGACCACTTAGTGTGGCATTGACCAGGTGAGGTTGTGACATTGGTTCTGTAAGGCATCTTGATGAGATGAACATTTTGCTTAGGTTTCATGAAAATCCTTCAAGGGGTTTAGGAGATACAAGGACAACAAATGTTTCAGACAAAAAGAGACCATTCCACTTTCACCCTCTAGCTTTGTGGCAAGGGATAAAAATGTTACAACAAGCAAGCAGTTTTTCATAGTTATCATCTGACTAAGATGCTATAATGTTGCTCAGTCTTCTTCACAAAAACTTGGTGTTGACAATAAATGACAGCTGATTATATTTCAAACAAGAGCTGTCAGTAGGACAGCGCGCTCGACTTTTTTAGTGCTTGCCAATAAAACAAAACTTTGACAGTTAAGGGCACACAAGAATTTAACTAGGAATTTCTAAGTACAAATCAAGATACATTTTCACAGAGTTATCTTCTCTTGCTTACAGATAGGTCTCATGATGGTACATAAGTACTCCAACTTTCAAAGTAATATCTCAAATGGTTAAGTCAACAAGTGGACAAGAATGAAAATTTTAACTAAGTTTCTAAGTCAAAAAGGGCCATAATTCATATAAAATCCTTCACAGAATTACCTTCTCCTGCCCGTGTTTTGGGATCATGATGGTAAACAAGTAATATAACTTTCAAAGTAATATCTGGAACGGTTTAGTCAAAAAGTGGACTGGTACGAAAAACTTAACCCAGATTCTAAGTCGATAAAGGGCCTTAATTTTTAAAACAAATCCCTGACAGAGTTACCTTCTCTTGTTAAGGCAATAAGTGGATTTTACCCATATTCAATGTATTTTCTAAGTAAAAAAGGGGCATAATTCTGTTCAAAACCTTGACAGAGTTATGTACTCTTGTCTGTTGATGTCGGTCATGATGGTAAACAAGTATGGTAAGTTTCAAAGCAATACCTCCAATGGTTTGGAAATAAAGTGAGGTGGTACGAAAAACTTAACCAAGCTCAATACACTTTCTAAGTCAAAAAAGGGCCATAATTCTGTCAAAAACCATGACAGAGTTATGTACTCTTGTCTGTAGATGGAGGTTATGATGGTAAACAAGTATGGTAAGTTTCAAAGCCATACCTCTAATACTTTTGAAATAAAGTGGGGTGGTACGAAAAACTTAACCAAGGTGTGACGCCAACGCCGGGGCGAGTAGGATAGCTCCCCTTTTCATAGAAAAGTCGAGCTAAAAAGCAAGCTGGTGCACATTTCTTTTGCTTTCCACTGAATACTGGTATATACAGCTTTTTCATTCTGAATATACATGCCATTGAAAAAGTCCTGACTTGCTTGAACGCATGCAGGTACATTGTGTGTGTAAGTTTTAGTAAATTCCTGTGGGTTCACTCTAGGGCAGTGTTGGCACCCCCCCTCCAACACTTTAGAGGGGAGGCCCTGGGAGGGTAACTTCTGGGACCACCGAAGGTAAGGAGTCCGAAGAACTCCAGGCTGCCTGCTAACAACCATCCTCATCAGGGTATGCAACTATTGGGAAGTGACACTAAAGAATTCTAGGTCACTGACTCGCCATTGCATCATTTATGGAAGGCAGTCAGTTGTCTCCTAGGGACTGTTATTTTGGGGTAAGTCCCATTCTGCAGCCAATGTTCCACCACAGCATTTGTTCTTGTCTGGATAAGAGTGTTAATATTCAAACAGCTAAAATCTTCGTTCTTAATTGGTTGTGGTGGCACACACGTATGCGTAATGCACTGTGCAAAACAATTACATGTATATTCATCAAGAGTCTGACAAATGGAGTTTGTTCCTTAAACTAACTTCATATATAATTGTTATGTGTTCTCCCTTTGTCAAATAACAAAACCTGTTGTTGGGATCCATTTTTTGTCCATCTTTGTCAGGAAGTCTTTGCACTAGATGTGTGAGATTTAATATTTTTAATATCCACAAAAATCGATCACTTACAGCCTAATCCCTTGGGACAAAGTTCTATCAATAACAATCAAGTGCTCAACAATTTCTGTGGTTGTCTGTAGAGCAAGATTCAGTTTCATAGAGCCTCACACAAGAAATCCAATAAATTAAACTAGTATGCTAAAGATGGGCATTACTTACTTATTTAAAGTCAAACGAAGGTGTTTAGTATTAACACTTGAAGTTTTTCTAAATTATAACTGTCAACTACAGTTCTATGGTCAGGGGATTAATAATAATTTGAGAACAAGGTGCAACTATGACTAACTGGTCTACTGAGAAAGCTACAGAGCTTAATACATACTGCACAAACTGCATGTATATATTATATGCCAAAAAGGAGCAGATACAATATTGTCAAAAAATACGGTCACTTGAGATAGCATTGATAAATCTCAGTAGCTTATAAGAGATTACACATTTTGCATGTTATGCAAGTGTCACCCTATTCCAAATTAATGCTTACTTTCACATTTGCTACAGTTTCTTATATGTATATAGGGCCAAAATTATATCTTTAACTAACATTTTAAGTTCAAAATGGGCATACATCTGACAAAAATCAAAACAGATTTATGGGGATTGTTTCCACAGGTGTACATGATGATGCTAAAGATATATTTTGAGTTTCAAGTCAATACATTTGACAATATTCAAGATATTTGACTTTATAAAAAACTTAAACCAACGCAGACGCCAAAGTCTGGACAAATGTAATAGCCTCCTTATTCTTCGAATAGACAAGCTAAAAACAATAGGGCATTGGCCTTGACCTAGAATGATCTGCATTTGAAAATCAGACCTATGATTTCTATTTCAGATTTCTGATACACACTTGACTATCTGTGAAAATGCAAAATTTGAAGACATTCAGTGAACAGGATTTTTTTGGCCCTATATACATATATGGGAAACTAGAAAACATCCTTAAAGCTGGTTATGAAACGCAGGTTTGATTTTATTTTCAATTAAATTTGAAGATAATTTCATCGGTTGGCTGGTAACATGCCTGCAGCTTACCGCTGTTCATAAATTGTGTTGTACAGTGGAAAATTCACATAGATGTCTAGCAAATGTTAAACAAATATTAGTAAGCATAAGTGTGCAACTATCTCAAGGTTCATAAAAATAAAACTGAAGTGACATTTCATGATATATGCTTATCAAATCTAGAAAACTGTTTTGGAGAAGAACATATTAATTGTCTCCACTTGACCCAAATAATGAAAAAACTATGACCTTGATCTTGGACTTATTGGGCACAAGGGTCATCTGGCCGTAACTATGCTCCCTTTGCAGATGCTAGGCCAAACTGTTCCAAGTTTCAGAGCAAAAATAGCCTTTAAATATAACAGCAGCTATGTTCTTGTCCTTTTTGGTCTATTAATCTTAAAAATCAACAGGACTCATCTACAGGTCATCACAAAACTTGCTAAAAGTTAAGGAATCCTGCATCCAGCTGTTCTCTAGTTATTGTAAAGAAACCATTTTTGCATCAAAGAACATTGTGCCCTTGACCTTCAACTCAATGACCTAACAATCAATTAGCATCATCTACTACCAATGAACAATGATAGACAC
Organism: Saxidomus purpurata; assembly: GCA_022818135.1. Classification (NCBI taxonomy): domain Eukaryota; kingdom Metazoa; phylum Mollusca; class Bivalvia; order Venerida; family Veneridae; genus Saxidomus; species Saxidomus purpurata. The sequence goes on along the minus strand of JAFMSR010000008.1, from coordinate 40,272,512 downwards.
CAGCATCAAAAAAGCAATTCCTGTGTCTACCATGCTATCTAGAGGACACACTTAAGGTATTACAAAGCCTGCATAAGCATTAGCATAATTATATATGCACATATTACATGTATTAGTTACAAGTGTGAACATGACATACAAACAATGACACAACACAAAAGCAAAGCATACACATGTAGGGACTTATTGTAATAGCTTCTAGTTTCATAATGATGTTACTGATCTGGAAAACTAAACAAAATGCAACATTTGACTGGAAACTTTAAGCACAGCTTATATTTTAAGAGACAATAAAACAAAACTAGTGAATATGGCTTACATTTGTTTTGATATGCAAAATGAGTGCTTGGACAGCATTCAAGTGTCTCATAAGTACAGTGAATAGCAACTCTTAAAATTATTACTTCTTCTATGATCTTTTATAATTCGCCAAAGAAACCTTTTGAAAAAATTCTTGTCCTCATTGAGAAATATGTGTCACTATAAATCTTGCAACCTGTTTGCCTACCATCTAAAGCTATAAAACAATCAATTGTAAACCCAATACCTGTCTTTCTCTTTAAGACCTCAGCAAAGTCTGCAGGTAAATGTGTATCAGCATCATTACAGAAGAGAACTGACTCAATCATCTCCTTCAACTCAAACTGACTCTTAGAATCCATTTCCAATGCAGGTGCTATGAACTTTTCCCGAGTATGGTCCTGTATGACACATCCCAATATGGCTAGCAGCAGCTGAAACAAAATAAAATGTAACCATGGTAACTGTACACAAATGATGAAGTACTCAATGGATAGCTGAGCATGAAAAGATACCACAATCTTCTGTCCATCCAAGTTGAATAAATGCTAAACAAGTATAGTAAACAAAAATACTCTTTAAATGCATCAAATACAATGTCTGAGAGATGATATATTTACAAACTAGTAACTTTAATCAAGTTTAAAACTAGTAACTTATGTAGAGTAATGCCTAAAATTTACAGGAGACCATTCCTAAATATTTTCTGGCAGCCAGAATACTATTTTCCTTAAATTCAAATGATGGAAAGCCTACCAGCAACCTTGTACTGCAAGTGAGTAGTAAAGCACCGTTCAGTTATGGAAATGCACTTTTACAAAGACACATGATAATATGCAAGAAGAATGATAAAGGCTTTATTCAGTTTTTAATTTTTAGTTCTAGACCTACCTTGCCCATCTCTAGCTCAAACAAATCTCCTCTAACATTGCTGGATAGCAGCTGGAAGTTTATCAGAGTGCCATCTTCAAATGATTGGTGGTAAGATCCTAAAATTGAAGAATATCTGTAAGTGGATATGCTTTAGCATTATTGATTATACTCTTCAAATGAAGTTAGGTTTACAACATGTATTTTTCTGTTAATCCCATTAAATTGGTTATTATCAGAATATTTTTTTCCCCAAGTTTTTTTTGGTCATTTTTTTTTTGCCTTTACATAGCAGTAATATTGTCATGATTGTATTCTGGATTTTGACACTCCTAACACCAACATCTAGCATGTGTATGTCATTATTATACTTAAACATGGGTTTACCTTCTAGGTAGGATCTCACACTACGTAATCTTGCTTCTGGACTGTTAAAATTGTCCTTGTCTGGTAGTAAATCACCACTAAAATATAAACACAGCCAGTTACAGTAACACACCATGCTGGAAAATTTACTGGTACCATGTTCAACACATATTGTCTTATCTGTAAAAGTGGTTATCATAATATCATTTACAAACAAGACTTCAACATTTCCCAGCTTATTCAACACACCCATTCACTGTATTGTTATCAGGCTGTTCATCATGGAAAATGGACAAATAATAAATGGGAAAGACAATATGCCTTTTAATGGCCACCATTCACTTGCGAATTAAGTGTTAGCTGTGCAGTATAAATAGGATTATATTGAAGTGGACTGTGTCTGCCTCTGTCATCGAGCGGGTAGAGTCGTGGGCTTGAAATCACTGTAACCTCTCACAGATTGAGTCATGGTTCAAGACCTGCTACCAATCATGTCTCTTAATTTGAGAAAGAAGGCAGTCTCTTTTGGAGGATAGGGCTTTAGTACTGGTGTTTCCCAGGAATAATGATTCTAACTGTAAACTGCCCGCCTGTAAAAATGACCAAAATATGGTTTGAAACGGGTGTTTAACTCGCACAACAATAAGTGGACTGCAAGAGCAGCTCTCAGTCTCTTATAAAATGTCCAACAACTCACCAGCCACACAAGATGTCTGTAATGATGCTCACATCACGAAGATCTTCAAAATTACTCACAGATTGTACACTGAGGGCATCCAGCTGAAAAATTTTACATCATAATATACTTCTGTTCCAGGATGGTACAGTCTGGTCACACACTTAAAGGAAGTGAATATGATCTTACATTACAAATTTCAATACAAGGTTTAACCGTTAGCACCATGCAAGGAACAGGTATATTAAATTAATCATGTTAATAACTTTTTTTATATATCTTTATATATATATATATACCATATATCTAAGTTAGATATGAAATATATTGTTTCTAAAAGTTCCTGCATTTAAGTTCAAACACTTGCCATTAAATGAATGATAATTATGTGACTAGTTGAATGGTATATTGTACCCTGAAATAGGTATGAAATAAGCAGTTATATAGCATTCATACATTCTATTCTGACAATGCAAGATGATTATATTTAGTTCATTATGCATGTTATGTATAAAACTGCAGTGAAGTTGTTTCATCTTTAACAAGTAACATTGTCTTTGCAAGGTTATTTAAGCTAGCATAGTTTGTCAGGTGATTTTCTCAAGACATGGCTTGCAAAATATGCTTTTGTTTACAACTGACTTACCCATTTGATCAATGCTATTTTCTTATCTAAATCCATATCTGTCAGATCTGTAATCAGAGAAAAGAAACACTGTTACCATACTGTGTCCTCCCTCCCTAATTCTTAATTGACCAACACTGTTCCCATATTAAATGATTTAATAATGTTTTCTACTTCATGTTCAAGTGGTCGGTATCACAAATTGCTGAATCTACAGTTTTTGCAAACATTTTTGTATGATTTTTGCCACAATAATGTCTTGTGTTTTGACCAAAGAACATGAAAAACATGCATGTACTTCAGTCACAATAACTGATTTTTCATGCTTACACAAAAGGTGTGAAATAGTTTAACGTCCCTATACAATATGCTTACTTTTGACACCATCTAGTCTGGTAAAACATCTCTCTATTGTTCCCGATGTGCTAGGGATGTGGGTCTTGCACGCAACACGTCGTCTTGATGTTCTAGACATTTGTGCCAAGTTATTTTAAAATATTTCAATGCATGACAAAGTTACAGTCCGGACACGAATGTATGCATATATGCATATATAGAGGCATCCATTACCTTCAAATTCTAAGTGTGACCTTGACCTTTGAGCTAGGGACGTGGGTCTTGCACACGACACGTCGTCTTGATGTGCTAGACATATGTGCCAAGCTATTTTAAAATCTTTCAATGCATGACAAAGTTACAGTCCGGACAAGAATGTGTAAGTGGGGATGCACAGACGGACAGTGCGATTTTAATATGCCACCCTTTCATGCCTTTGGGGGCATAAAAATATGGAACATCGTGATTTTCTTTAAAAGAGAACATCTTGATTTAAATACAGAACAAATGGAGATGTTAATTGATAAATACTTTTTGCATTCACAACTCAGAGGTGTCATACAGCTTGGATTTGCAAACAATTTCAGTATTGACTGAATTAACACGACAGGCCATATTTTTCACACCAATTGCGAGTGACAATGCTAAGGAAGCAATTACAGCTGATTTTTAACGGATATAAATATTTTAAATCAACATAAAGGTCATAAATTTTTATATTTCAGGTTCTGACAAAAAAATATCTCAATGCTATTTAAAACAACAAATAAGCACCATAGCGCTGCAAACAGTAGCAGCAACATCAGTGGCGATGTCTGATTCGATCTTTGTGATTCAATGGATCTTAATTCAACAGGTTGCTTTTACAGGAGTGTTTTACCAATATCTTAGTTGATAAATATTTTCATGCTAAGTCACTCCAAAATACTCGGGAGAAACGCGAAGTCCCGCTTTCAAAATTTTCACTTCAAACAGCAAGTGACTTCATTGAATGGAGTCATTTTCGTTTTTTCTCCTATTTACACGAAGCCACATCATTTTATCTCACTCCACACTTCGCGTATTTTGCATAATCCTCCATGCCTGTACTGTAGGTGTGAAATCATATTGTTATCTAATACATTACCTTCTTGACGAACAGGCAATATAAATCCTTATTGATGAAACAGGGCCTTGAGGAAACCACTATAATTGTCTAGTAATAGAGCAAGCAGTGGTGTAGAGTGGTGTCTGCAGAGAATGCACTAACAAAGTTTGCTCTCTATTTGTATGCTACGACCGGATGTAAACATCACGCACACACAGAGCATGCGCGGGCCTTTAACCCAACCCATATATTCAAATTAATTCGTTACGTTTTTGAATCAGTATTAGTTTTAAATCACGTTCTCACTATAGAAGTGTGAGTATAAATGAATATGTTCAGATTAAATAATAAATTTTTCCTACTCCGGCAGAGTTTCGATCTCAGATCTCCCACGTGTCAAGCGGGAATACAAGACACTGCGCTACCGAGGCTTTGCTTGATAGAGCGTATAACTTCGTTTATCACAGATACAGACGTTTGTTTCGGAATAGCGGTACAAATTTAAGTAAACAAACGAATTTAACTTCCCAGACACTTTTAATAAGAAGTGGACACATTACAAACTTGGTAGTTTCGTAAAGTATATTCAAATATCTATTGGGAAAAAATTGTCTGCATGTTTAAAAAAATTTCAAAGTTGGTTTAAAAGGCTATTTTCAGCCGCTATTGATCAGGTCGGACATCCGGGCATTTGCCGTTGCGCGCACCTGCTCAGGCATAGCAACGCTGTCCGAGGTGAAAACAACCGCCATCTTGTTAATAGCGTATAGAGCAAAGTCCGTGTAATGTTATAAAACTATTTGATTAAAGAATAAAAATGCAGCAGTTATGACGAATTTTTTTTATATGCAAATGACACCAACTTCTGTTTCTGTTTGTTTCTATCAAAAGGAAAAGATGTTTTTCATTCTTAAATGTGTTAGAAATGTATCGAAATGATCTAGATCTACGCATGCACATGACTTACAAATTATTCAATTATGGACGATATTTGTTCCTGACGATTAAAACTTGCCTCCGAAAATAAGAACACAAATGCTCCATTTAATTACATTTCTAAAATGAGGAAGAAATTCACAAGCATGTTATCGAAGGTTTTTCATGAAAATTTTTCTTGTGGGTAGATTTAAGAATTAGAATCTAGTATTCGAGCGATCTACCTTAAGATCGTAAATCAAAATAGTTTTCTCGATTTTATTAGTTGTAAACAAAATGTTGACGTAAATCTATTAAAGACTCATTATAATTGAAATCACGATATCTACCTAAATACATGTACGTGTCTAATTTCACTTATAGAAAAACATTTCATCGGAGTACATAAAATTTGTCATCAACAGCCAAAAATAAGTATTTTCCGAATATTTGTAAGGTTGCTTGAAACTTCCATTTGCTGAATTATTTTTTACCAAGTTTTATATATGTAAGATGATTAAATAATATTTAAATGCAGACTTGATCATACATTATAAATGTAACTCGAAGGTAAGTGTCAAATAACGTATGTGTATAAACGTTATATAGGTCTATCATTCATTAAATTTATGGTTCGTTATTGTCACATGATAAATAAATTCATATGTTAGATCGATCGTTCACAATAAAAAAAAGTTGCGTAATTTAGATTGGGCACTCTGCAAATTGTTATGTAATTATCAAATGCAATTGACCAGTGTGCAATATGCAATGATGTGTGACAAGTAAGATTACTGGCAGGGGGTCGCCAATTAACAACAAATCATATCGCATCCTTTGTTGTGACTTATGCCTTGGGCTAGATCCACATAAATTCCATCAATTAACCATGGCAACGTTGTAAAATGAGATATTGTTTGTGTTGTTTGATTTTATTGAATGGAATTTAAGGATAAGCTATGTGTTCCGCAACATGTAAGTGACTTTTAGTATATGTATCTGTTTCACATTGATTCAATATAGGGCCTTTACTTTAATAACGTGATTTTTTAGATTTATTTTGAATATAAATGCCAGCCCTTTATAAAGACTAAAATCTAAATCTAAAAAACAAATCTGTGTATTTAATAATATCATACGGTCCTGTAATAAAATACATTTTTGTGACAAAATTTTCAACATAACATTCTCGTATATACCTAATGATGTGTTTCGACCTGATTTTAGTTAGATCTAGACATATACGAGAAAAGTTGTGTACTTTGGAAATCTATATCAAATCAGGACAAGTTTGTAACAAATAAATTATTTATCTTAATATAAGAAACTTAAAGAAAATACTTAAAACATATAGATCATTTTACATAGGCCGAATTAAAAATACATTTTCTGTCTTTTCTTGTCGTGCATGATATTTCACCGAACGTCATTTAACACTCATTTTCAAGAATTTTTAAAAGAAATATCTGACAAACATCGCTAAGACATTGAAATAAGTAAAAAATATATATGAAATTGTTTGTTTAACGTCTAAATTTTGTCTGGGCTGAAAAATAAGACTATCTTAAAGCTTACTCCCTATTTGAACTATGCGGTTGCCAGGTGCTTGTTTTCACCTCGGCAATATGGCGGATAATTGGTAACTACGGAAGTGACGTCATGCCGACCTGATCAATCCGGCGACATAATCTCGGTCGTTCCGATGAATTCCTGAACTTTATAACGCTCGTAAACTATCAATCATCGGCCAATTTTTATCATATTTCTTCTATTTTATTTATCATTCAATATGCAATCAAAAACCATCAAGTTTTCTTACATGGAAGAAAACTGTTAAACGTGGTGAGCTTTGTAAATGGACATGTGTCGATTTCCAGCGCACCATAGCGCGCTTACCGTAATTCTAATATGGTGGTTCATTTGCATAATTTATTCATAAACGCAGGAGCATAGAACTTTGTTAGTGGAATGCTGGTCTGAGCCCCACTGGGGTCACGGCTGTACCTCCTCATACACCAGTACTGGTTTTTCTAGGAAGCTGACTCAAGAGTGACTCGATAAGCTTCAAGCTTTCTTCACAATTAAGCTAAAGGCAGTGGCTAGAGTTACGGTACCGTAACTCTAGCCTCCGAGTCTAGAGTTACGGAAGTTCCGTATCTCTAGCAAATGCCTAAGAGGAAAGGCTAGAGTTACGGAAGTTTATAAAGGTATGTACATTGTATATTGCTTTAAAAGGCATGATAATGTATTGTAAACTTAAATATTTTACCACTATTCGTGAATAAACTGATCTGTTGTATGTACGACAATTTCACAGGCGCCATTTTGGTTATAATTTAATATGTTGCTAATATCGGAACTATCATTGTCATGTTGTATATTCTTGCACATATTTACGTGTTCTGTTTACAAAGAACGTTAATTAAACAATAGTAAGATAAAGAAAAGAAGAATATTAGAATTCTAAGAGTACGAAAAACGTAAACCAAAAAAAAAAAATTAAGATTAATTTTTAAATTTAACAGCTGTACTTTCAATCTTGCCTTTTTGTCACGATTTGAGTGCCTTCTCGTGGCGTGGCTTAAATGTAGTCAGACAATTAAATACAAAAACAACACATTTTACTTAACTTCTATCATGCTTTGCACAACATGTGATATAATTGTCCAACTGCAATGACGAAGATAACAACGATATTTCCGATATGTATGTATTACCAAAATGGCGGCTATAAAGTCGATGCATTTGCCGACAGATCGGTTAATCATTATTACAGGTGAAATATTTAAGTTTACGATACATTATCATGCATATTTAAAGCAACATACATATACCTTTATAAACTTCCGTAACTCTAGCCTTTCCTCTTAGGGTTTTGCTAGAGATACGGAACTTCCGTAACGCTAGACTCGGGGGCTAGAGTTACGGTACCGTAACTCTAGCCACTGCCTAAGCTAAAACAAATTTTTATAAACTAACCAAGCTTATTCTTTTTAGCGGCACCATTTTAGCTCGATTCCAGAACTTTCTGTCGCAAGCAGGGAATAGTTTACAAGGAAAGACTGCTGGCCAAGTTTTTCTTTCTTACACTATGCATGTTCAGTTAAAACATGTTCAAACTATTAGATCTATTTTAAAAACCTCCAGTTCAAAAATAATTTTTAAACCTTCCACTAGAACTTCGGCACTTTCTACATTGGTTCGATGTTTTGGCGTAAAACTATGCCCAAAACATTGATATCAGATAAATATTACTTTCTATGCAATCAGTAGCAATGAATACCTTTAAAATATATAGTATCTTGGCTATTTTCAGTGAAATACACCCATATTTTCAGTTGACGTCTCTACTATTTTTGTTTAAAATTTGCGGCTTGCCTCGTTTGGATTTGCGGTACATTTCCGGTTAGATATATTTGGCGCAAATATACGGAAAACCCGGAAAATTTGCCAAAAAACGGAAATCATTAAACTTTTGTATTTTTCTAATAATGAAACAATCATATAATAACAATTAAAAAATTGTTAGAGAAAGGATATTTATAATAAGTAAATAAGCAGCAAAATATATTCTACCTACAAGTTAAATATTGAATAGGTGTCTTAGCAGGTTCATTCGGTCGGGACTAAAAGAAGGAAATAATAACTAAAGCGTGCACGAATTCGAATGTTGCCTGAAGTATTATCTGTAGCAATAAAATCACTATTCCTGGCTAAGGTATTTCGCTTTCGATGAATGTTAATAATAAGCATCGTTTTATTTCTGACTATGTTCGACAACTAATACGCATGTGGTAGTTATACAGGTAAACTGCATTCTCGGCACTACAGCCAGCTTTAGCAGCCAACCAAGGCCGAGAAACATTGAAAGTGGCGAGGCCCCAAATAGCTAACATTTTCACACTGGAATCTATTTAATATAAAAGTGGACAATCAGGATTCATTGGTATTGGATGTTTAAGGCAGGTTTCTGCTTAATATCGCTGTCCATAATAACAAAGAGACATGTTATAATTATCTGAATATTTTGAAGAATATATATGCATGATATTAATCGACTAAAGTGATATTGATATGATTATGACAAAATTTTGAGATTTTTTATCAAATTTTATCATTTTCTTCTAAAACAGCTCTTATTTTTGTGTGCATTAAATGTAAATTTCCACCTTTACGGGCCAATATTCCCATGTCTAAGGAGGGACGCAAAATGACGTTTTTATTCAACCCGTGGACTTCTGTTATACGATCAATGCGTGTGCTCGCCTATGAGTAAGTAAAAGGAATTCAACAATATACTTTTTTTTGGTTATCGTTCCTTGTCTACAGTGTATAACGCGATAACAAGCAATTGTACGGATTTTATGTACACATATTATTTAAGTATTTAATGATAAAGGATATAACAGAAATACCTATAATACACAGTATGCCTTCTGTTAAGATCAGTTCAACAACAATTATACAATCTTATTAAAATTGGGTGAATGAATTCCATACATGTCTTTAACATTCTAAAACTTCATGCGTTTTTTTCGTAAATTAATAATTATTAGTTGTAGTAGTCATTATTAACAATTTGTCAAATAACAACTTGGTTAGACTAAACGTTTTATATCAGTCAGGTGGGAAAACAATGCTGTCATTGAAACAGTTTTTTTTTGTCCGTGAACTATAATTCTTAAAAAATTGGGGAAAAAAGTAGCCAACATTACCATAACTACTCAATCTAAGTTAAAGTCTCATATATATTTGGAAACGCTATTATACGTTCTTTACGATGGTATCTGTTTTACATCAGTCAGATGAAAAAATGTTGTCTTTGAAACATGCTTTTTGATCTCCTGAAATTATACGCCTTGACAAATTGCGACAAAAATGGCCAACATTACCATAATTCGCAGAGGCATTTGTATTATAACTACATAGTCTGCTAGGTTAAAGTTCCAGTATATTTTGAAACTGGGACGTCTTCTTGACAGTGATAACATGAACGCTCTACTTCTTGCTGACCAGTATTTCTAGCCAGACGGTGATAGCATACTGTTGATCAGCAACACCCTCAGAGGCGCGGAGATTGAAACTACATCTGATAAAAAAGAACTATCTTTAACAAAAATGGCGCAATTTTGGGTATATGAGATTACAGTAGCAAATCCTGTCTTATGCAGTCAGAAGACGTCAAATATCTCAGGGTAAGAAAAAAGTGTGCATCCTGACCGGGAAGCGAACCAAAGGCCCTTTGCTTACAGGGTTGTCAGAGCGAATGTTCTCCTGACTGACCTAACCGGCAATTTACACATTTTCTCACAAGTAGTGCCTTTTCCTGTCCTTTTCTTTTCTTTCAATACAATACGATACGAAACGAAACGATACGTTTTTTTAAATTTATTGTTGGTAAATAAAATATCCTACACAAGCTATATATTTAGCTTTTGACCGACCCCAAAAACTGTTGCACATATATTTTAATTTGCTTTTAACTCAGTAACCAAGCAAATCAAAGTACTTAATATAAATCAAATACATAGCAAAGCGACATATCAAATGATGCAGACATGAAGCATAAAATAGTTAACTGTAAAGTATTAGTAACGAATCAGGAGTAACAAACTAGAAATACAAAACTTCAAACTATAAATAAAACATATACTGCAAGTTAGTTACTAGTGGTTTAGAAAGCGAACAAAATAACGAAAACGTATTGAAACGAAACGTTGCTGTCAAAGACTCCAACTGGCAAGAAAAACGAAACAATATGAACATGGAGAAAAGGAAAAAGAAAATATGTACAGTTTACAGCATAAAACGGGCCAAATTCGAGCAACGAATGTATAAGGCTATCACATCTATAAACATCTTACCTACTACTGAGACAGGAAACATACACAAATCACAAATAGAAAGGATGAAAGCAGCTCTCCACACTTCAGACATTTATGAGACCTTTGAAAAATTCAAACTTAAAATTTGTCTCATCCCTGAAGTGCCTGAGGGATGAAGTTCGAAAGCTTGGCCCACTGACCTATAGACACGTTCTTGTTTCTGCCGTAATTGGTTTCTCTTACTGAGGAATCCCTGCAACATTCTTACTATCACATAAATCTCATATCAACAAGCACGTATGCCCCCTTGATGCAAAACTCGTACTATGCAAAGAACAGCTTTTAAAGTAAAAGTCACTGTGAAATTCGTGAAAACGGCGTCTGTAGAAATTGTAGAATTAAAAAAAATTCTAATAAAACAGTCATCTCCATAGAACAATATTAGAATTTAACATCGACTTTGACCCTAGTGAAGAAAGGTCACCTTGACTGTTCCAGGTGTGCTCTTGGGCAAAAACACTCGCTTGAAACAATTTAAAAATTGGAAAAAAAAGTTTTTAAATAAGTGACCCTGACCTCCTAAAAATCTTTTTTTGATTAAAACAAAACTAAAAAAATGAAATTTGTTTTTAGTAACAGTGACCTTGACCCCCTATTTTTTTTTTTTTGCTTACTTAAACAACTAGATGCCCACGTGCCACGTGCATGTCGAGCCCGCCATATGTCAAAAGGGCTAACTCCTTACCAAGTAGAGATGGGTCAAAATACACCTAAATATTGGATGTAACATGCATGTTGTACCACAGAAAAGTGGTCTCGATTTTTCTCTACGGCCAGTAATAAAAAAGTTACAATATAAACTATTTATAGTAACAACAAAGTGAAATAATTCTAAAAACAAGGGTAACCCATGGTGGTGAACATTTGTACAAAGTAACATCAAAATCCCTCCATGCATGAAGAAGAGATGCTCCAGACAAAGATATTCTTGATTTGAACTTTAACCTCTAAGTGTGACCTTGACCTTAGACCCAGGGCCCTGGTTCTTGCGCATGACACTCCGTCTCATGATGGTGAACATTTGTGCCAAGTTAAATTAAAATCCCTCCATGCATGAAAAAGATATGCTCCGGACAAAATCGAACGGACGGACGGACGCACGCACGCACGCACGCACATACACCGAACTGCCAAAAGTGACAACTATATCGAGCTCACCGCAAATAAAAATAAAATAAAAAACACTATTTTTAGTAAAAATAAAAAAAAAACAATATGATTTTTTTTAAATATAAATATCTTCCTCTCCATGCAAGCTACCTACATACCAAGTTTCATCGCAATTGGTCACTCCTAATTCATGTTATTAAGCGGAAACCATTTTTCTAGTTTTAGAAGCAGTGACCTTTAACTTGGCCCCAAATGCTATCCCAAGCTTCCTCTCCCCGCAAACTACATACAAACCAAATTTCATTGCAATTGAGCGGAAACCATTCTACAATTCCGGGTTACTGTGACCTTCACCATTGACCTAGTAATCTCAAAATCAATAAGGGTCCTCCACCGGTTATGACCAACATCCACATTAAGTTTCAAGATGTTAGGCTAAAACGAGTTATCGTCCGGAAACCGTTCTACAATTTCGGGTCACCGTGACCTTGAAGTTGACCTACTGACCTCAAAATAAATATGGGTCATTTGCTGCTAATGACAAACCTCCACATTAAGTTTGAAGATGCTAGGCCAAAGCGCTTTCAAATCATTATCCAGAAACCGTGTTACTATTCCGGGCTACTGTGACCCTGACCTTTGACATTCTTACCTAAAAAACAATAGGGGTCCTCTGCTGGTCATGACCAGCCTTCACACCAGGTTTCAAGATCCTAGGCCTAAGCGTTATTGAGTTATCATCCGGAAACCAGTTGGTAGTCGGCGGACGGCGGGACGGACGGACGGACGGACGGACGGAAGGACGGACCGACGGACCGACCTCTGCAGACCAATATACCCCACTTCTTCGAAAGGGGCATAATAAAACCTTGTAACTAATCAAACCATGTAGACAAATAAGCCATTGTTTATAAATTATTTTATTCATTTTTAGGGCCATTGTCCTTATCCAAAGCAAGTTCAGTGAGGGTTGCTTAGACATTGGGGTTTAAATTTGCTTCTAGCGACCGAGAAGCAAATTGAACGTAATTTCAAATAAAATTGACTTATGAATGTAACAGGAAAAAGATGGGACTTGCTTTCTTAGTTTAACTTGGCCTTTGTAAAGTTGTTAAAAACTCACTTCGCATTTTCTACATCAGTATTTTAACTAAATCATTTTGTGAAACGTCCGTTCAGTAAATATTTCAAACTGGATACTACAGGTAGAAAATTCCAAATTCCAGTTGTATGTTTTCAGACGCTCGGTGGTGAGTTGCCAGGTCCATCAGAGAGAAGCGACACAAAGGCTTCTAAGTTTGGAGTTGAAACTACCTATAGTGGGGAACTGAAATATTCCACTCTCCCGTGCTTGGAAAAGCATATGTAGTCATCCAGCGCGGCTATGGTTACTCTAAAGTTCTTGTCTGATGAGATGGGTCTGCATTTAATCATAATGTTTAAGACAATGTACCACTGTTGTACGTTTATAGATCTTTGCAATAGCAAAGAAAGTTTTAGTACGTAGATGTGTGGGAAGGAAAACAACTACAGATTAATCGAAAACAAGTGCCTATTTCTTTGACTAAAATATGAAATATTATGGCGACAAGTCGAACGTTACAGAAGGTCTTATTTCAACAGTTTTACATTCACCGTTTCTGTAAATATTGATTTTAGATATCATACATTGTAAATAGTTTAAGCTCATTTAAATGTATTTTTTCTTTACATGACATTTTATTGAATATGATTTAGATAATACTTTAAAAGTTAAAACATTAAATTGTTCCATATTTTAACAAGGTATAAACCCCTTTAAAAGTAGGTATTTCGGTATACCGTATTGGTGCAAATAAAGTGTCACACTCTATGATCGATAGGCTAGAGTCCAGCCATTTTCTCAGATTTTGTTAAAGGCAATTCAGCCAGATTTGAAACATGAAAGGGGGCATGAATATCCATGCATAATTTTTATTAAGAATCAAAGCTACACGTTTTGGTGACAGCGCTTAAACATGAATATGTTAGAAAATAGCCACAATACATTCAATGGAAGTTTTCTTTACAATGTTTATGGTATCATTTTTGCAATGAATACATATGCTACATTAAAACATTTAGTCTACATTATTGTTTTAGGTCTTTAACCGTAGACCGTGTTCGTGGTGTGAATTTGATAAAATACCGATTTTCTTTTAATAAATTGTGCGTGACTTCACTCAGACATTATATTCTTTCTGAACAATGGTCAACAATACCACTTTATCAATTAGTGAGGCCAGCAGTCTGATTCTTAGTGGACCGTACCTTCTCTGGTTAGAAAAAGATGTTTTGCCATATATATATGGAACCTTCTGTCTTCTGGCGATTATTCTTGGACTTACCTTCAACATAGCTATATGTAAACTGTTCAAAAGTGAGGAGCAGGGTGGAGTAAAAAGAATGATCAACCAATTCATGGCATTTGATATCATTGCAGATGTGTTTGTCTTGGCTCCGGGGGCATACTTATCGTTTTCAAAGCAAGGAGATCTTCCTGATGTTTATTGTATGATAAATGGAATATTCAACTTAACAACATTCTTGATTCAGTTCGGAATCTTATCTCTTGGTCTGGCAATGTCGTCTGTCACTCTTGCAAAACTACAAGTGAGGGAGGAGAAAATTAATATCTGCAAACATTTATCTTTCATTATTTGCGTTTGTTTCAGTTCTTTTATTTTAGCTTTGGTCCCAGTCACGTGGAATGATGGTTATGTGTACAAGACAAACGAATATCAATGTGGACCAAACAAGTTCATAGAAAAAACATATATTCATGTAGTAATTTTCTTAAGTGTGTTTTTATCATTTATCCTTACTTGCATCATTTCAGTCATGCTAATAAAAAGACTATTGTCACAGAACGCCAAAGTGTCTGAGCTTATGCATGCGAATTCGGAAGAAACTGTTATAATGGACGACCAGACAAGATCAACTGATAGGTGTGCAGAAGAAGGAGATGGCGTTAAACCACATACGATCAAATCCAATGTAACGGTAAGCATAGAAGACCAGACAAAATCATACGGAAAACTCAATGAGCACGAACACGAGGAGATAAATCGGTTTCAGTCAAATGTTACCATCAGTATGGAAGACCAGACCAAGACCTACGCAAAACATCCTTTCAGGAGCTCCACTCAGACAGGAGTTACCGTTAGTATGGAGGACCAGACAAGATATTACGGTAAAAGTAGTTTCAAATCATCTGCAACAGGCTCAACAAACAGCAGTGACATCAGCGAATTTGGACAACCAAGAGAACTGATAGTGAGCTGCTTACCAGAAATAGATTCATTCGGTGCGTTGCCCCTGACAACATGTGGCATATCTGATGGTGATTCAACAGTAGGGCCAAAACATCTGAAACAATCCGCTTGTGGGACAACTTCTGCTACTAGCTTTGATGGTTGTAACGATTCTGCAAGCATGACAGACAGCGACGAAAAAGTCAGTTTTGATGGATCCTGTGGTCCAGGAATATTATCACGTGCGACTTCAAAATCAAGTTTACCAAGCAGTGTTAGAAGTGAAATACAAAGACCAAAAGCTTTTAAAAGGGAAAACGGACAGTTGCAGAAAGAAAGCAAAAACCTTTTGTCTAACATTTTACATTCGACTATGACAAACAAAAACAAGACATTCCAGTTAGCTGCATTTTACACCGTTGTATCGTGGACCCTACTAGCATGCTGGTCACCATTTGTAATCATGGTTTACATAGATATGTATGGCAACTCCTGGTGGGGAGGCTGGTTCACAATAGCGGGTCTCTGTGGCAACTTATCTTACTGTATAAAGCCTATGCTTATACTAGGTATAAGAGGACAGCTTCTAAAAGCCACCAAAGCGGTTCTGCCTAAGTCAGTGAAGAACAGGGCAGATCACATAACGTCAGCAGTTACGCAAGCAATGGATAAGGTCAGCAAAAAACTGTACTAGCCCTGCACTGCTTTCTCAGTTTTTTAATGATATTTCTCAATTTCACTTATTATTTAACTGATATTAACTTGGGTACATTTTGTATTTAGTTATGGTGACCTTTATTTTGTATGTTTTTAAGCTGATGTATATTCGTCGATGATGAACTCTTTTGGGCTAGACACAGCTCTTTAAACCACATCACCACGCCGAAATAGCCTGTCGATTACAGATTTACTTTTACAGCGATTAGAAGCACAGGACACTTTTCATACACGCTGTGTTGTCGTGCTATGCCAGAGCAATCTACAGATACATTTACCAATATCATGGTATGCGTTCACTGGAACTTTCCATGAAATTATGTATCAGCGCACATGCGATAACTTAAAAGTGCTAACAGGAACATGCAAAATTATATGCTGTATAAAGAAACACCGTGCCTGCATATAAATTGCAATGACGCGCACATTTTAAGGAAATTTGTGCAACATTATATTTTAGTTTGCAGCTTGCAGTCGGAACTGGGCTTTTCTTTAAAATTGTTTTGTCTTTTTACCTTGACATAAGAAGTAAATTAAAATTGCCGTTTTATCGTTTATATTCTACCAACGAAATAGCCGACAGAGATCCCCCGAATAGGTGTCTTTCACACTATTTTAATAACTCTTAGTATACTTTAAATTGGGTAATTTTCACGTGAAGAAATTTTCGGGGTTTGTGAGAAGACCGACTTATTCGCGAAAGGAGTAGTTTCTAAAGACGGGTGCTTGCAATCCGGAATTGAAGGAATTAATGTGATATGTCAGAAGCTGAATCGGACGCATCAGAAGTGCTTCTGGGAATCAATTCTCAAGTCAGAACTAACAAGTCTTCACAGTGAACTGTGAAATTAATCTTTAGCGAGATTTTTTAATTAACGAATTGGAAAATCGCGAAAATAGCAAAAATTAAATTATCGCGAATATTACCGAATGTACAGTATCAACCCACATTTCAATAAGACAAGTCCCAGATGAATCCAGCTAGACTTTGGATATGTTGGCGTGAACAGAGGAAAATAGGTTTCCATGAACCGATAGGGAAAACAAAGGTGGCGAATGATTCAATAGACAGATTGCAGGAATCAGGAATCTCGTTTAATTTAGGAAATTTGTAATGTAAATGAGAATTAAGTTTGCTACATTAATTTCTAGTGTATCTGTTGAAATTTACCCCGCAAAGGAACTTACTTTCCGAGATTTTGTGATTAACTGTCCGTACATTTCTTTAAACTATTTACCTTTGTTGCCAAAATGATCGGCTAGAAATTGCTCAGATTGAAGAATAACAGACAGTCGAACAACCTATTTTAAGGGATGCATCAATTCTGTTAAATATGTAATTACATTCCAATGCTTAGAAATCAGTGGCTGTGGGGCTTGTTTTCGAATCGGCAGATGTATCGTGCATTGATAAGGACTTTCCAGAAATATCATTGAAAGATGTTTTTAGTATAACGTTGTTTCATCGGCTAGCACCAAAAACTGCAAAGCGCCTGATACGGTTCGGCATAACTTTTGCTTTATAATCAATCATCTAAGTTTGTGCACTGGTAAGACATCATTTCAAACAATTATGTTAAAAACTATTTGATATTTTCAGATATATCAGAACGTGCATGGTAAACACTTCAATTCCTACGGAATATTTCTGCAACTACAGTTTGTCACTATAAGCTGATAAATTCCACAATCGTGGCAATGTGATTTCAAAGAATTCGTTGTCAGGTGAAATTGTCAGAGCAGTCTATCATCTTTTTTGTATTTCTTTGGCTGTAAATTCCATAATTATTGTTCGTATTTACCATTATCGTCATATGCCTTAACTTGAATACACTCAAGTTATTAAAAACAGTCTGGATTTATCTCTGTAGACAGATATCAAAACATAAACCTATATTAAACACCTTGACATTTTAACACCCCAGCATCCACTACAGCATACTACTCCAGTCCAGCTTAGGTCCTACATGTGGATGAAGGCTACATAGGAGCTCGCGGTCGGGATTATGATTTTCCGAATTTGTTTTGTCATTTTACATTCATTTAAAGCTATAATACTGTTCAAAATGACCAGAACAATTATGGTCAAGAAATATTGAAAAATGTTTAGAACATTGAAATGAAATAAGTCATGCTCAACCTTTTCTTTAATTAGTGGAAACAGACACAAATTTATCATACAAAACTGATAGAAAATCATTTTATAACTGGGCCAGTCAAAAATATTTTGTTACTTTTCAGCTATGTTCAATAGGAATAAAACTATTACATTATTTATGTTATTTAGTTATAACTTTCACAATAATTGTTTTTCGTAATCGATGCTATTTAACCATTTTTGAATGTATCGAATTAATTTGCAATGGTCTAAACGAAGGGTATTATCACTTTTAGTATCAAGCTAACAAAATATGAGTTTTTCCCCGGATCTTAACATTTATATTTGACCACTGAAGTACCCGATAGACTGAAAAAAATCATCCTGCCGGCTACTTCAGTGGTCAAATATAAAAGTTAAGATCCGGGGAAAATAAAATCATATTTTGTTAGCCTGATTCTTAAATGAAACAAAAAAACAAAAATAATATCAAACAGGGAATGCCAGTCCAAAAGCGCCTCCCCAAAACGGCCCCACCGCCAGAAGTGCACACCACCACCACACACACACACACACACACACACACACCACACAACACGACACACACACACAATCTGTACACACACACATATACACTACCAACACACCTAGCATACAAGCAAACACACGAGGACAAAACGAACAATTAAAGGAACACAGTGGGGCACCGCCTTGGAACGGTCGTGGCAAAAACCCACTGGGGAGCTAAACCGGTTTATGGTGCGCACCCAACCTCCTCTTACCCCCACCATGTTCCAAAGTCACAGGACGTGTAAATAAAAGTAATCCCTGCTAGGTGAATCTCTCACCAAAAGGCAACAAAGCCGAAAAAGGCATAATCACGGCCGCGAGCACCTAAGGTAAGCCCATGCTTAAGCCAACCCTGTCAGCAAGAGTTAAAATTTAGGTTTCAAAAGTAAACATAAGTTCTATGTTGACAAGAATTTGGATGATTTTACCAACAATGCACGTACGGCAATATTTAGACCAGAAGTGTACCAAGACAGCAAATTATGACAAGCCATTTTACTATGTATTCAAAAAGATATATTTCTTAATTACAAAGAGATATCTTTCGTTTTAATAGAGATATGTTCGTCCAGGTCAGTGCATAATTGCCCGATTGGACTTTCCAAATTCGTCTTCTCGAAAACTGATGCTGGTTTCATGCGATGTCATAGAGATTGTATAAAACGACAGACAAACAAAACACATATGCTTACTATTGTTGAAGGTTCGAGTAAGTCAAAAATTACGAAATATCTCGAAAATGAAAGACTTGGTATTTTCACAGAAAGTTATAATCGGAAAGTACTGAATGGCCTTAGAGATATAGATATTGACAATAGAGTGTGAATAAACATATTTCACCAGAAAACACCTGACGTTTGGACCCCGCTTTTACGATCCGCCCCTGCAAATCTACTATCACAACGTTAACTCCTTTAAATAATGATAATACTAATACTACTAATAATAATCTTTATTTAAAGGTCGGGAAGATACATAAGCTTGCGCGAGCTTTTGAACCGACCGCACAAATGTTAGCGTATTGGGAGGAAATCGGAATCGTGCTTAGGGAGTAATTGATATGGCCCCGCAAAAAGGCTGCACCGTAGAGTAGATATTTCTTAATTTTGCAGAGATATCTTTTGAAATAAAGATCTTTTGAAATAAAGATATATTTCAAATGAAAAGAGATATCTCTTAACGGCCATCATAAAGATGTCAGGCTTTCGTTGAAACAGAGATATAACTCTAAATGTAGAGATATCTTCCCATATATAGGAACCTGACATCTCTATGAAGTCAGAGAGAATTATCTTCTTTATGAAATAGTAAATTGGCTTGCCATATACCGGTAATCAGATTGATACATCTAAAGGTAAAAACTGTGATACAACATTATTGAACTACTTAGTGACATCATTTTTTTAAAAGTGTACATGTATATCTGTTTGCCTAAATCAAGATTTACAACCGGGGGCGGAAGTAACTTGTTTTTGTTTCTAGTGCTGGGGTGCAGCTGAGAGTGTTCATATTTTCTTTGTATACCGTATTGTAGAACAGTTTTCCCTTTTCATATATATTTTGTTACTGCCAAAAATGTATAATAAAAAGTACTTCTTTAAAATAAGTATAAAAATGTAAAATAGTACAATCGGTGATTAGTGATTTAAAGCATGTTAATGAAATCAGTGCAGTAAGTGTATAGACCATGCATATGGAGGCTTTATTCCCGAAAGGTAACCGGCGCCAAACACAGTAACTTAAGATAGCGCACCATTTTACTTAGTAGGTGGGTTTGTGCACGTTTTTCTCATTTTCATTTTTTCTTTTAATGTCATATGTGTTTCACTTGATTGGGATGCCATAATAATGTAAGGTACTTACGCTAATAATTTATGTAAAGAAAAATAGAAAATAGTGAATTATGATGAAGAACGTTTACATTTTGAATCGTATTTTTGCTCGCTCACGAACAAAAACATTGTGACAGAATCAGTGGAATTAAAGGAACTAAAACATAGTTAACACCCTTGTGGTAAAATCGTTTGTTTACCAAGTCATTCAAAACAAATAAAAAACTCATAGATTTACTGAAAGACACCCCTCATGTTTTACAGATTTTTTTCAAACAGTAAGAAAAAAACAAGAGTTTGTTGATAACGGTATAAACTAAGTTTTAGTTCCTTTACTTTCACTGATTCTGTTAGTCTTTCTTCGTGGACGAGCAAGGTAATATTTCAAAATATATCCATTTTTCATGTTATTGCACTAATTTCTACTTTTCTTTACATGAACTACTAGTGTAAGTATACTTATATTATGGCATCCAAGCCACGATAAAAAGTTTGATATTAAATGAAAAAATATGCACCCCACCCACTAATGAAAATAATGCGTACCTTAAAAACATCTCCCTCGTTTGATTTATTTGTAGTCCTGCCCGATCGTGGGATTTCTCCTCTGGTGAACTTGCAAAAAGCCAGTTTGACTCCCATGCAAACACTGGTACCTAACAAAATTTGAAAATCTAGGGAGCTGTCTTGTACCTGACTGCAATACCCATGTCAGTTTTGTCCAAAGATTATGATTACTTAGCCAAATTGTGTATTTTATGTTAGAAGCCAAAAGATAGGTGTGTAAACTTGCAGACCAGAAACTTAAAAGACTCCTGTGCAATGGCAATATTTGTGCTTTCGAAAACTTCGCTTTGTAGAGTCAAATTTCTGAATGATCATGTCAGAGTGTTCGTGGTATGACTTTTGTCAGCGTTTATGGGCTACTTAGTATTTAGTATACAGTCAGAACTGCCGTTTCTTTAATATAACATGCTTATAAAGAAATATTTGTCTATGTTTCTAAAAACATCATGCTTTATTCAATCTCTATCTAATATTGAACTATAGATCTACTGTGAGCTTCCTTGTAGTAAATGAATATCTAACAACATATTTAAACAAGATAAACGGCGTTGAGCTGAGTTACCACAAAAAAAGCAAACAAAGAAAAACAACAAACACATATAGGCAGAAGATTCCCACTTAATATAGTGCCTAGTCCCACTTGTTCTATGACTAATAGAAAGTCTCTTGTCGCTCCGGTCCTGTTGATCATTATATTTTCCGCAGAACAGTAGATCTACGGATAAATAGAATATACTAAGATATAGGCCTATAATGCAACGTTATTTTACATAAATATGTTTTAAAATGCCTAGATTATACAGCAGTACTTTATAAATGTTTGCTTAATTTTTCATGTGCTCGGAGAGGTGGTGGTCTGTGTGTTTTTTTCTGATCCCAACTTCCATCTGGCTTTAAATACATGCCCCTTTTTTGTCGAAAATTAAATAGTCTATGTGTTAAAAGAGGTAATGCAATTCACATCCACAGAAGAAATACGCATCCCCCCTCCTTTTATCCCCCTCACGATCTGTGTCTGTGAAATTCCTCATCAGTTACGCCAAGGGGTTACCAACGCCTTTTGAAACCCCATTTTGTGCCGCCTTTCATTTTGAGCAGACGAAATGTTAGTGATCGTTCCTGTTTACTTTAGGTATTTTTCAGATGTTTCATGGTGAGGTTTATAGTACCACAGTAGTCATTAGATACTTAAAATAATAATCAACAATATAAATATCATTTTAAAAACTCAATTAACTGCGAAAGCAAAACTCATGTGTAATTGAACACTATACGTATTTATAGATTTGCGATCATGTGACACTCCACGTGTCCAAGGAGAATATTCTGTACCCAGAGTTCTTTGCGTAAATATTCATTTTACACAAAATGGCGGATTCTTTGTAAGTCAGAAATAGGTGAAATTTGCAAGCTTATTTAAGAGCACCAATTGATTCCCTTTCATTGTAGTTTTAGAAAATCGTTTCTTAAATCATTTGCTTTCTATTTGAAAGTGTTACATTTATGTAAACTGCATTATGTAAAGAATTGTAAGCCGTCGTATGAAGCGAGTGAGATTACGGCGTTATGGGTATTTCGGTGTGCATTTTGCGGATGGTCACGTTGTTGATTATTGCTTATATCTCTCCATGGTGTCGCGGTTTATAAGCTAAGCGGTAACATATTATGAGTTAACCCAGTATTTAAAAAGTTGCAAATATAAACTCTGTTCTTCATCCGATATTTGTACAGAAAATCGCTTTGAAAGTTTTAATAACATTATTATCTTCCCGAATACGGAAGGCGAATTCCCGCTTAGGGTACGGTCTTGGTGTTTGTTTTTGTGCAGATTCATTACTACTGAGCTGTTAAGTTGCAGATTCAACAAACAGTTGAAGAATGCTTGCCCTCAGTTCTAGAATAGAAGATAATGAACAAGGGAATTCAGAGACAAATCTACTTACTAAACTGTAGATCTAGATTTATCTAGCATATTTTTAATGACCTTGTTTGTTATTAGGCTTAACAATGAAATACTATGTTTGTGATTTAGTCATTTTAACAGATGGAACAGATTCTAAGCAATATAAATCTCTATTTTAGGATCTTACTGTTACATCTAGAACTAATGTGCACAAATAGAAAACTAGTTCTAACAAAAGAAGAGAGAAAAAATAGGTTAACTGCTCTATCCAAAACTTTTTAAACTTGTATTTTCTAAATCATAGAAATTCAGAGAAAACAATCGCAACGAGCAAATTTTTTACATATCCTCTATGTCTTTATTAATTATTGTGTCACAGTTTTAAATGTTTACTGTTAACATGACTTGAGTAACACTGATCTAGATCTAGAGAACAGGGTTTTGTTTTTGTTGAAAGTTTGTATTTCGCATATAATAGATCTACCACGAGAGAATCTTTGCAGCATTATAATCAATAAAAAAAGAAGTATATATGCATGAAAAAGTAATCTGTACATGGATTGGATGTGCTTTACTATCTTGAAAAATTAGATCTGAACATGCTGAATACATGACATCTATAAATCTCAATAGAAAGTTGGACTGTGCATGCATTGTCTGTTTCTTTAACCTTTTACTAAGTTTAGATAAAAAGCTTGTTCGAAATCCAAAATGAAATGATAGGCAGCTGAATAGCTTGTAAATTTCAACAAGCGGTCAAGAATTAAGTCCTTGTAATACAGTATTGTCTTACTAAAACTTAACTGTTGGTGTTGATCAGTTGATGAAGTAAAATGCTCAAATTAAGGTTTTATTATGTCTTTGTATAAGTAAGTATGAGTTTTCAAAGGATGTGACACAAAATATTTGGTAAGACAAAAATTATGTTGACAAATCATGGAAATGAAACTACAGTTCTTAAATTATATAACTAATTACCAGTATTTACAAAAGTTTTTGAAGTTATATTACCCTTCAAAATGCCTTTGGTAAAAATAAACAGACACAAAATGTGATATCAAGGATTTTATTATTTTAATACAGCTGTAAAAACATAAGAATTTCATAATGTTCAAATCCTTTTACAAAACTTCACTAAATTCCAATGTTGGGTGGTAGAAACCATCCTCGGTTTTAACCAGCGGTTGTCAGTACTCCAAAATTGAACAATACCAGTCATTACTGGTCAATTGATGGTCAATTGAATGTTTTGTGACATTGTTTGGTTAATTAATGCAAAAAATGCACTAATAATACTTGAAATTGATTTAACAAAGATGATAGTCAGCCAAATCCACTGGTCAATACCTCCAAAGTGGTCAGTCAATATAAGTTAGTATTGGCTGTTAGTGGTCAATGCTGGTCAATTGGTCATATTTGGTGGTCATTTGAATGTTTTCTGTAAGTGTTTAGGTAAAATATTCAATTTAGAAGTGAATTAAATAAAATATAAGAATTCAAATAAATAAATTAAAGGTATTGCTCTGTTAATGCTTCTGTTCCATACCTCCTAAGTGATTTCAGTATGGGCTGTTAAAAAAATTGGTCTTTACTGGTCATTTGATACATTTTAGACACTCTTTGAACTAAGTGATGTCTCTTAATGATGTTACTTAAACTGTATACATAATGCAGACATTGTTTTACTGGAATTACACAAGTGTGAAGTGTGGCAGGTTAATTGCTATCAGGCAGCCTAGGTGTGAATAATACCTCTGCAAAGGGGTCCCATTGTTTTGAAAGCAAATATACCATTAGTCTTGTAGACCTATAGTTATGAATTGACCAGGGTGCATTTATTTGGATTCAATGAAAAATAATTATTAAATAGTCAGTATGATTATAATGTTAAGTTTAAATTAACATGAATAAGCTGTAAGTTAATGTGAAAGTTTAGATAGTAACGTAATGAAGATTAAAGTATAATTAGACATAATTTTTCACCTGACCAGTATTGGCCAGCTTTAAGTGGTTTTAACCAGTATTGACTGCTGGTCCTGTCAACACTCATATTGACCAGTTGGTTGCCAACATTGCTAATTTCATTACTTTATCATTATCAATGACCTTGCGTACAAAAATTTAGAAGTTACTCACAATTCTGACATGATCTGCAATTTTTCCTACAGAAGAAAAGAATCAGTACATTATTTTATGATAATATATACATTGTGCTTTTCACAGGGAACATTGTGTGGTAAGTTATGCACAGGAAGATCCAGAGCTTAGATATTTGGCATGTAGCAATGTCCAGTGTACCTATACCAAGATTGTTCAAATCATGGTTCCGCATGAGGTGTCACATGATTTTACATCGCAGTTTACTGAGCTTTCAGACAAACTTGAAATGATGTAATGAATGCTTGGATGACCAAAAATTACTTTACATAGGCTTATAGGAAAAACTTTAAAAATCTTCTTCTCTGAAACCTCAAGGCCCGGAGCTTAGATACTTAGCATGTACCATTGCATAGTGGATCTCTACCAACTTTGTTCAAATCATGACCCCTGGGTCAAAATTGACCCTGTCCGGGGGGTCACTTGATTTAACATAGGTATTTATAGGAAAAACTTATAAAATCTTCTTGTCTAGAACCACTAGTCCCAGAGCTTAGATATTTTTAATACAATATTATGACATTGTAGTGAACCTGAGAATCCCCAGATCAAAATTGACCCTCTCTGCTATTGATTACCTTGTATTATAGCCAATAGTAGCCAGATGAGCAATGTAGGGCAATCTTGCTCCTCTTGTTCCTAATGAAAAAGGGACCCAATACTCTGGTTTAGAATGGTAAAGAAATCCCTGCATGGTTAGATGGTTACACACCATGTCTAAAGGATTTATATAGAAACTGGACAATGTTCGGTGAAAACCTATGACAATACATAAAAATATAGTAAAATATTGTTAACACTGACTCTGCAGGTTACTTTTGCCATTTGATTTTCATCAGTCTGTAAAAAAAAGCATGGACAATCATGATCTGCATAGACATTGAAATGTTCAGGTCATGTCCCTGGTGGTACCCTAAAAAATACTCTTTAAGTGACCTGCAGTCAGATTATAGAAAAACTTTATTAGTACTCTGCAGATCATATTTTAGATTGTCTAATTTTTTTGGGAAAAAATGACTAGCTATTGTCGTCACTTGATCGTCGTTGGTGTTGGTTCAGTTTTGCGATTAGTTCACTTGTATGGAAACTATCAAAGCTATCACTTCGAAACTTGGAAAACTTGTTCAACTTAAAACTTGTTCAACTAATACCCTTCTTCACATTGTATGCTAAAGATGCTAAGTGTGACCTGTTTTACCGACAATACAACATGACATAGTAAAATCATTTTAACAATGTTTATAGGTCACATGATCCATTTTGAGTTTCAGGCTTCAAACTTGGCATTTGAAGGCCAGAATAATAGTAGTCAATGTACAGAAATTTGACTTTGTTGAGTGAAAACTTGCAACACTCTATCAGATTACAGGGAAAAACCTCATTGTGACTTAGGTCATATCTTGCAAGACTTGCATCCAATTTTCTTGAAAATCATTTCTGTTAGGTTCTCAGTGTGTACAAACCTGCACATCAGATGAAAACCTAACACTTCTTCAAATTGTAGCAAAATCTCATGAGCACTATAGTATGTATAGGTTTCATAGTTGACTTGATTTTCATATAGTTAATACCGATCAATTTCGATTTTGGTTACAATCTACAAATTATTAAAGGAGTTGTGGACCCTTTTAGACCTAAATTTCTGGGAATTTGATGCTTCTGACCATTATCTCATAAACGGTTGGATGTATTACAATAATATTTTCTACAAAATTTAATGTACATGATTATATATAAAATACTATAGGCCCTAGTGTCAAAATATTATGCAAGAACCATGTCCCTATTACCTTGCATGCATATATTACGAACATTAATTGAACTTTGTATAGTATTAGTTGTTTGTGTCCAACTCATGCTCATTACTGTCAGCTAGTGAACAAAGTGCAGAAAATGAGTTATTCTGACATTATAACAAGACAAGAAAATGGTCTCGCTTTAAAGGTCATGTGCACAAAAATGCATGATTGAATGTTAATTGAACTTTGTGAGAAGTGGCCAAAATGTTGCAGAGGTCATGGCACTATCAGACTCGGAGTAGCATTGCAGGAGAATATATTAGTCACATACAATATTATATACAATAAAGGTCTAAATTTATCCTGAAAGAAATGTTAAAGTCCCAGGCTCACAATTACAAGTAGCCCTTATTTAACCAAGAAAGATGTCTTACCAGTGGAAATGACATTTATTTGTACCACAATCATTTCCTAACTTAAGTTTTTTGAATCAATGTATATGTTTGAAATATAGAGCTGTATTTTTTTCAATGATATTGCAAAACACAAAAAAAGGCTTTATGGCAACTCTTTTTCAAGAAGAAACAATTTGAATGCAAAAGAAATAAATATGTAGACATTGTTTTAAAGTGAATAGAACGTAGTTTTATCATTATCCTATCAGCATGATCAGTATATATATTTTACAATATCAGTAAATTCAAAGAGATCTTGGGACTTGAAGTTTTAATGTGGATTTTAGCAATATTTAAAAAAAATGTTACTAGCTAAGTCCCCATTGCATTTTGACAATAACTTTTTACACATATCAGTGCCTGTTAGGTATTGATTGTAACAATTCATGACTATGAACCAGGAAGTAAAACATACTACTGATTACAAAGAACGACCTGAAAACAAAAAAAGTTTGACTATGAGTAAGTTACTATTTACGTTCAAAGCAATCCTTAACGAACACATTGCTTTATAAACAAGATTTTAAAAAGGAGTATGCAAATAGCAGGATTTAATATGTAAACTAATGGAGAAGAAAGAAGAAAGTAACACTTTTAAACTTGGATAAGGTCATCGGGGAGTGTTGAAGTACATGTATGTATAAACTTGGGTTTTGACAGTTGCGAAATAAATCAGAAAATAAGTCACATGTCTTTATCTCAAATATCATACACTGATTGATTTTAGAAATAGGTAACTTTTTATGATGACACAGTGTTAGTCATTATCAGTTGAATAATTTATATACATGTATAACTACTTTTCAGTGTGAATAGGTTGCAGCCTTATTTTTACATGTAGTAATTCATATAAAGAAAAAAGTTCCTTTGGTTGTTATTGACGAGTGTAGTTAAGTCTGCAAACTACAGATTAAAGGCATTTTTTACCATTTCTTATACATATACATTTTTTGTATAAGGCAAAAATTTCCCAAATAGAATTTCTTTGAACTTGGTATGTTGACTGAGAATCAAATCTGAAAAAGAAATATGAAATAACAATCATAGGTTACTGGCCATGATCTTGAATTGTCTGCCCTTGAAAGTCAGAAAATAGTGACATACAAGTATGACTTTTATTTCAGATTTCTGTTTCAAACTTGATTCTCAGTCAACATACAAAGTTTGAAGAAAATCACCTATTAGGAAATGTTATGCTATATATATATACATAATTTTATAGGGAATGGTAGCAAACTTATTTAACAATGTTTAGTGAACTGTGACTGCACTTTTGGCTTGTTAGAATGGTCAATACAATGGTATGTCTATTTTGTGCTTCATTTGCTGGTGCTTAACATTTGCTTGTATGTATTTCCCTGGTGTACTTGAAAGTGCATTTCTTTAGTTAGATCCAATAATCAGTGCAGTAGCACTAGGTCATCCTCTATAAAACTTCCTTTGTAGAATAGATCTTAATTATTTGGCTTCAGTTTCTAGCAAATCAGATGGATTTGGTTTGAGACTAATGTCACATAAAACTTAAATTTCTTAACATGGGTGTAAGGTTAACCAACAAGAAAGCCCTGACTTTTAAATGTATTTACATGGGAAATTACTGGAAAAATGGAAAAGACATGGAATTGGATTTGCCATTTTGTTATAGAAAAGTCATAGAATTTTCAAAACAGGTCTTCCCCTGCAAATTTTAAACTGGAAAAAAATGCAAAAAATATAGCCCAATTATACTGTCAATTATAGGGATGTCTTTTATGAAATGTCCAATGTTCACTAAGAATGTTACAATTGTATTTAAGAAATATGTCTTACTGAAAAAATTGACCCTGATTTATACACAAAAAATTAGTTCATGCTACCTCTTTTTAATTTGGAAAATACTCTTTAAGTTATAAATATAGCAAAGTAATTAACAAATTACAAAAATATCACATCTTTACTTGATCATGAATTAACTGCCATTAAAAATTAAAAATTTGCCTTGAGTGAATGTTTTGTAACATGCCTTTTTAACCCATATTTTACTTACTTGTTTCAGGGAATAAAATCTGCCATTATGTATGTAAGATGAAAGAAGATGGAGGTGTGTCTACTACGCAAACTGCTGCAGTACAGAAAACTTCTCGCTGTAACACACACTTTACATTGAGGTAAAAATTGTATATATTCTAATGCACATTATAAAAAGGAAACTTGTAAGATGCTGAAATATCTGTCACATAAAGTTGATTTGATTCTGAAATTATCAGTGATGTGCATTTTCAGGAGCTAGGAGTATTGTTGTAAAATGTATATAGGAGTCAGCTTGTCTGTCTGTCTGTCTGTCTCTTTGGTCTGCTTTTGTGCATAACTTGAAATGTATCGAAGGGACTCTATTGATACTTGATTTATTGATAAGAGGACGATGAGATGAAGTGAAGTGCACTTGAACCATAACTAGCCTCATTATTTTTGGAGGTACTGCCGCTACTGCTCTTGTGCAGATCTTAACACTAAGGTCCTGTTGGTAACCAACTCATACTTCATATATTGATAGAGGACAGTTAAAGGAATCTCAGTGTTTAAGAGCAATTACTCTAGCTCTATTATTTTTCGCTCACCTGAACATGAAGTGCTCAAGGTGAGTTTTTGTGATTACCCCGTGTCCCTTGTTGTTTGTTGTACATGGTTGTCAACATTTTACTTCAAATAACTGAACATTCCTAAACCCTTTGACAGAAGTTGATGAAACTTTGCTGGTATGTTACTTGCATGAAGTTCTACCAAAGTTGTCCAAAGAATTCCATTCCATGGAGAACTCTTGTTGCGATTGCAACAAATAGGAAAAACTTTTAAAATCTTCTTTTTCGAAATCACATGGCCTACAGCTTATATATTTGGCATACATGTAGCATTGCTTTGTGGACTTCTACCAAGATAATTTAAACCATTCATGACTGTAGGTCAGCACTGACCATGCCCTAGGAGTCACAAAGGCTTACGTAGAGAAAACATCAAAAATCTTGTCTAAAACCACAATGTGTAGAGTTGATATATTTGTACTGTAGCATTGTCTAGTGAACCTCTATCATGTTAGTTTCATTCATGACTCTGTGGTCAAAATTGACAGCATCCAGTGGGTCACTGGTTTTCATGGGGACTTGCATAGGAAAAACTTTAAAAAATCTTCACCATAACCACAACACCCAGAGCTTTTATATTTGGCATGTAGCATTGTCTAGTTACAGACATCTCTACAAAGAGTGTTCAAATTATCACCACCATGTCAAAATTGACCCTTCCCTGGGTATCCCTTGAATTCACAAAGGCATTTATACGAAAAACTTATCCCTTGAATTCACAGAGGCATTTATACGAAAAGCTTACACAATTTTCTTCTCTGAAACCACATGGCCTAGAGCTCATGTAGCATTGCCTTGTTAAGATAATTCAAATCATGACCCCTGGGTCAAAACTGACCCTACACTGGTGGTCACTTTATTTCACATAGGCTTAAAAAGAGGAAACTTAAAGAATCTTCTTGACTAAAAACACAGTGTCCAGAGCTAATATATTTGCAATGTAGCATTGTGTAGTGGACCGCTATGAATAACTTTCAAATCATGACCCCGAGGTGAACATTGACCCTTCCTGTGATTAGATTGTTGACCTTGTATTATAGCC
Source organism: Saxidomus purpurata (assembly GCA_022818135.1). Taxonomy (NCBI): domain Eukaryota; kingdom Metazoa; phylum Mollusca; class Bivalvia; order Venerida; family Veneridae; genus Saxidomus; species Saxidomus purpurata. Next base: position 40,241,372 of record JAFMSR010000008.1, on the reverse strand, counting down.
AATGGTAGCCATCTTGGCCCTCTTGTTTACCTTTATTGTGCAGAGAGAAAGGGCAGTGCACAAGATCCATTACCCTAGTTTTAGTAAATTTATTTTAGAAGATGCTCCTGTTATGTTTGCAACTACATTTGATGATAAAAGGAAATCATTATAGCTTTAAATGCATGCAAATAAATGTTGATATTGCAATCAACGCTGCCCTTTGAGGGCATAAATATGCCCCTTTGTAGGAAAAGTTCTTGTATTTTTAGAAAAAAATCAGTAGTTTTAAAGGAGCAAATGTGATTCCACATTGTCTATCAATCTTTTCAAGATTTCATATACTGTTTGGTGTGAGTATAGGCATTATCTGTACAATTTGTAATAGTTGAAAGTGTAATACTTACAAAACCAGGTACCAGTGCACTTATAAACAACAAGTACCAGTGTACTTATAAAGGACAGGTACCAGTGTAAGCTTACGTGACTGTATATGAAACCTGTGATGTGATATTTTTCAGAGATACCCAGTCAAGAGTGAACAAGAGGAAACAGGATCGTATTTTACCCCAGGATAGAAAGAGTACAGGTATATATAACTACAAACTGTTGCTTGAAATGCATTAAAAACAAAATAGAACATTTTACTATTAGTTACCGATAATTTAATTAATTTTAGATTTTACCTTTAGAGTATTAATAGGAAGAAAATGCTGAAAACATGATTTATAGTTATGTAGAAAACATACTAGATTTATTATTTACGTTATTTTCTACATTCTAACAATAACTTTCCAGGAATAAATCATTTTAGTTATATATTTTTATGCCCCCGAAGGGTGGCATATTAAAATCGCACCGTCTGTCCGTTTGTCTGTCTGTCCGTGCTTACATTTGGATACTTAGGTGGCTATAGGAACAATAGGTAACAGTAAATACTCTTTGATGTCATTCATTCCGTAAGCTCTTAGGTGGCTATGTTTTCTCATATGTGGCTAAAATAACAATGGAGAGAACAATAGAGTAGCCACATAAGTATCCATACGTCCGTCTGTCCGTCCGTCTGTCTGTGCGTCCCCACTTACAATTTGTGTCCGGACTGTAACTCTGTCATGCATTGAAGGATTTTAAAATAACTTGGCACACATGTCTAGCACATCAAGACAAGGTGTCGCATGTAAAACCCACATCCCTACCTCAAAGGTGAAGGTCACACTTGGAGTATGAAGGTTATGGAATCCTCTATATATGCACACATTCGTGTCCGGACTGTAACTTTGTCATGCATTGAAGGATTTTAAAATAACTTGGCACAAATGTCTAGCACATCAAGACGACGTGTCGTGTACAAGACCCACGTCCCTAGCTCAAAGGTCAAGGTCAAACTTAGAGTTTGAAGGTAATGGATTCCTGTATATATGCATATATGCACACATTCGTGTCCGGACTGTAACTTTGTTATGTATTGAAGGATTTTAAAATAACTTGGCACAAATGTCTAGCACATCAAGATGACGTGTCGCGTGTAAGACCCATGTCCCTAGCTCAAAGGTCAAGATTACACTTCGAGTTAAAAGGTAATGGATTCCTCTATATATGCATATATGCACACATTCGTGTCCGGACTGTAACTTTGTCATGCATTGAAGGATTTTAAAATAATTTGGCACAAATGTCTAGCACATCAAGATAACGTGTCGCGTGCAAGACCCACATCCCTACCACAAAGGTCAAGGTCACACTTAGAGTTTATAGGTAATGGAATCCTGTATATATGCATACATTTGTGTCCGGACTATAACTTTATCATGCTTTAAAGGATTTTAAAATAACTTGGCACAAATGTCTAGCACATCAAGCGATGTGTCGCGTGCAAGACCCAAGTCCCTACCTCAAAGGTCAAGGTCACACTTAGTGTTTAAAGTAATAGAAAACTGTATGCATGGTTACTCTGTCATGCATGGAAGGATTTTAAAATTACATAGCACATTTATTGAGCACATGGAGAGGACACAGACTGTGAGGCACCTCTTTCGGGGGCATTCGTCACTTGTGAGGGACAGCTCTTGTTATTTTTGTCAGTGAACATGGTTTGTCCATGAACATGGTTTGTCCATGTCTGTTAGTTGATCTAGCTGTCCGTAGACCAAAGGGTTTCAGGTCAGTAAGTGAAGAACGAGGTCCCTAGTGGGTCGAGGATCTGCTATTTATCTTTAGGCAGGATGCTTATGATCAGTAGATGACCCGAGTAACTTTTCATTGGAAAATCTGTGATACTATCCTTTATCATGGCAAGATCTTGAAATGTCTATTGGTGATTGATTTGGCATCATACAAACCATGCATTCAGTCTGACTGTTGATCATTAGGGCATTATGTGTCATTCAGACGACTCTTGTCTTTGTGGAGATGGTTATTTTGTTTAAGCATGTAGGAAATGTCTGACTGTGAGAACGACTTGAATATAGAATGTAGAAAATTTTTAATAAAAAAAAACTTACACATGTATTTAAGATAATATTGACCAATTTACTTTTCACAATGAAATGCCAAAGTTCTATTTGACAGATACGACTATGTGCTGTTATCTCAGTATCTGATAGTAGGGATTATCAAGAATCTTGTATTCGATAATCCTTCTTAAACACATCATCTAGTGGGTGGGCCGTTGTCCCCAAAACTACATAATGTGTGTTCCCCCTTTGTCTGGTAACAAAACCTATATAGTGTTCCCTCTTTGTCCATCTTTTAGTGCTTTGTCTTAAACTAGAGGTGTGGGATTTAATTACCCTATATGAATTTGATAATATGCATTAACTCAATGAACCACAGCATTTTTATGCCCCCTTTTGAAAAAGCGGGGGTATATTTCTTTGCACATGTGGTTGGTCAGTCGGTAGGTTGGTTGGTAGAGCACAACGGTTTCCGGATGATAACTTGAGAACGCGTGGGCCTACAATCTTGAAACTTGGTGTGGTGGTTAGTAAGTCAAAGGTCAAGTCAGAGTGACCGGGAATAGTAAAACATTTCTGGACGTTTACTCAAGGACGCTTGGGCCTAGCATCTTGAAAATTAATTTAGAGGTTGATCATGACAAGCAGGTGACCCCTATTGATTTTAATGTCGGTAGGTCAAGGTCACAGTGACTGGAATTATAAAACGGTTTCCGGACGATAACTCAAGTACAGGTGGACCTACCATCTTGAAACTTGGTATGGAGGTTGGTCATGACAAGCAGATGAGCGCTATTGATTTTGAGGCCAGTTAGTCAAAGGTCAAGGTCAGAGTGACTGGGAATAGTAAAACAGTTTCCTGACGTTAACTCAAGCGCTTGGGCCGAGCATCTTGAAACTTGATGTTGAGGTTGGTCATGACCAGCAGATGACCCCTATTGATTTTGAAGTCAGTTGGTCAAAGGTCACTGTGACATGTGATAGCAAAACGGTTTCTTGACGATAGATTGAGAAAGGATGGGCCTAGCATCTTGAAACTTGATATGGAGGTTGGTCATTACCAGCAGATGACCCCTATAAATTTTGAGGTCAGTTAGTCAAAGATCATGGCTACTAGGACTTCTTTTTTTTCAGCCACATGAATTTTGTTTTTCAGGCCACATATATTTTTATGCCCCCAAAGGGTGGCATATTAAAATTGCACCGTCTGTCCATCCGTCCATCTGTCCGTCCGTCTGTGCGTCCCCACTTACAAAATTGTGTCCGGACTGTAACTCTGTCATGCATTGAAGGATTTTAAAATAACTTGGCACACATGTCTAGCACATCAAGATGACGTGCCGCGTGCAAGACCCTCATCTCTACCTCAAAGGTGAAGGTCACACTTGGAGTATGAAGGTTATGGAATCCTCTATATATGCACACATTCGTGTCCGGACTGTAACTTTGTCATGCATTGAAGGATTTTAAAATAACTTGGCACAAATGTCTAGCACATCAAGACGACGTGTCGGGTGCAAGACCCATGTCCCTAGCTCAAAGGTCAAGGTCATACTTAGAGTTTGAAGGTAATGGATTCCTCTATATATGCATATATGCACACATTCGTGTCCGGACTGTAACTTTGTCATGCATTGAAGGATTTTAAAATAACTTGGCACAAATGTCTAGCACATCAAGACGACGTGTCGCGTGCAAGATCCACGTCCCTAGCTCAAAGGTCAAGGTCATACTTAGAGTTTGAAGGTAATGGATTCTTCTCTATATGCATATATACACACATTCGTGTCCGGACTGTAACTTTGTCATGCATTAAAGGATTTTAAAATAATTTGGCACAAATGTCTAGCACATCAAGACGACGTGTCACGTGCAAGACCCACATCCCTACCGCAAAGGTCAAGGTCACACTTAGAGTTTATAGGTAATGGAATCCTGTATATATGCATACATTTGTGTCCGGACTATAACTTTATCATGCTCTGAAGGATTTTAAAATAACTTGGCACAAATGTCTAGCACATCAAGCGGATGTGTCGCGTGCAAGACCCAAGTCCCTACCTCAAAGGTCAAGGTCACACTTAGTGTTTAAAGTAATGGAATACTGTATGCATGATTACTCTGTCATGTATGGAAGGATTTTAAAATTACATAGTGCATTTATTGAGCACATGGAGAGGACACAGACTGTGAGGCACCTCTTTCGGGGGCATTCGTCACTTGTGAGGGACAGCTCTTGTTTATTTTTGTAAGGCCAAATATTTTATTTTTCTGTTTAAAGTGGAATTATGCACATTTTTTTAAAGTAAAAATCCAGCTGAAATAGGTGTGTGTACAAAGGGTAGAGGAAATAATAGCTTTGAACCCAATACAACAAACTCTTCCTGCTACAAGTACAAAATAATAACTTTCCAAATATTACTTTTCCTATTTTGACTGGGAGAGTCAATTTAAGAAATAAACAACTGTATGAAGGAGTTGCTTCCCTTCCACTGCCGAAATCTCTACAGGCAACAACACTAATAACACAAGGGAGATCACTGCCAAGGAAGGAATTATTATTTTATTAGTCCATTTTTTATGCCCCCGAAGGGTGGCATATTAAAATCGCACCGTCTGTCCGTCTGTCCGTCCGTCCGTCCGTCCGTCTGTCCGTCCGTCCGTGCGTCCCCACTTACAGTTCGTGTCCGGACTGTAACTCTGTCATGCATTGAAGGATTTTAAAATAACTTGGCACACATGTCTAGCACATCAAGACGACGTGTCGCGTGCAAGACCCACATCCCTACCTCAAAGGTGAAGGTCACACTTGGAGTATGAAGGTTATGGAATCCTCTATATATGCACACATTCGTGTCCGGACTGTAACTTTGTCATGCATTGAAGGATTTTAAAATAACTAGGCACCATGTCTAGCACATCAAGGCGACGTGTCGCGTGCAAGACCCACGTCCCTAGCTCAAAGGTCAAGGTCATACTTAGAGTTTGAAGGTAATGGTTCCTCCATATAAGCATATATGCACACATTCGTGTCCGGACTGTAACTTTGTCATGCATTGAAGGATTTTAAAATAACTTGGCACAAATGTCTAGCACATCAAGACGACGTGTCGCGTGCATGACCCACATCCCTACCACAAAGGTCAAGGTCATACTTGGAGTTTGAAGGTAATGGATTCCTCTATATAAGCATATATGCACACATTCGTGTCCGGACTGTAACTTTGTCATGCCTTGAAGGATTTTAAAATATTTTGGCACAAATGTCTAGCACATCAAGGCGACGTGTCGCGTGCATGACCCACATCCCTACCACAAAGGTCAAGGTCACACTTAGAGTTTATAGGTAATGGAATCCTGTTATATGCATACATTTGTGTCCGGACTATAACTTTTATTATGCTTTTGAAGGATTTTAAAATAACTGTGCACAAATGTCTAGCCATCAAGCGGATGTGTCGCAGCAAGACCCAAGTCCCTACCTCAAAGGTCAAGGTCCCTTAGTATTTAAAGTAATGGAATACTGTATGCATGATTACTCTGTCTGCATGGAAGGATTTTAAAATTACTAGCACATTTATTGAGCACATGGAGAGGACCAGACTGTGAGGCCCTCTTTCGGGGCATTCTCACTGGGGCTTTTATTTCTAAAGCACCAACTTCGAATAATTATGCGGCATTATCATTAGTTAAACGCATTAAAATGCACAGCAACCGAAAATTGCTTTTATAAAACTGTCACCAAAAATACACTATGTGCAGTAAGATGCGCATAATGTCACTTTAAGGCCAAATATTTTAATTTTTTTTCTTAAGGCCGACATTTTGTTTATTTTTTTTACTTTACAGGTCTTGGATAGTTTGCCTTTTTCTATGTTACCAATTGCATCAAAGGGGGGCATACATGTTTTTGTTAAAATGAAAACTATGAATATTAAACTAGAACCATCTATTTTCAGCCACGGGAATAGATTGAGCAAGGTTTACCTTTTATAATGAGTCCACATGCTGGAAACCTGTTTCACAGAGTTTCCTACTTTGTTGGGACTTTATAAGATAGTATACCAAGCTAAATTCACTTCTGTTGGTTGCAAAAATGACAAGAGGCATACATCTTTGTTTATAAGAATACCTTGTAGATAATTTTGTAGATTTTAAAAGAGAAAATGGATAGTAAGTTAACAATTAGACAGATCCTTGCAGGTAGTTGTAACTAACACAGACTAGCTATGGTCATATGGCCTTATTTCCAGTTGGTATGATGGACAAAGAACACACTGAAACCAGAATCATTCTGTTAAACAAATGAGAGATCTTTTCATGACTTCTCTGTTTGGAAAGGGGGACAGTTGTAGGAATCTTCCTATGTCTTTCCATTCGTTTGTTGCCAGCTTCCTGGCACCTAATCCATGAAGAAATTTCTTTAAACTGTAGTGAAGTGATTGCCTGCCAACTGTCCTAATTCCATGCATGTTTGTTTATGGTCAAGGTCACTATAAATATTAAACTTGAAGTTCGATTTCCTACTCCTGCCAACATTCTTTAGGAAAATATTCTTGAAACTTTGTCCACTCTTTCTTAAGGCACATTTCAGAACCCACCCGAATATGTATTGCTTTAAGATTTGACCTGTGCATCATGTATATTGTATCTTTGTTTCAGCCAGACGAAAAAAAACACACAATCAGCGTAAAAACTGTAGTGAAGACACAGAGTATTTAGACATCTCTGATTGTGAATCCTTAAAAGAAATATCTAGAACATCATTACCAGATCCAAGGAATAGTTTAAACGGAACAGCCTTGTCTGTGGAAAGTGACACATCTTGTAATGGTGAAAGAAATGTTCCACTTCTTGGCAATGTATTAAAATTTTCATATAAAAGAAACAGGAAACAACAAGGAAATTTTGACATTTGGAATTCTTATGGTGTAAAAATAAAACCTGAATACGAAAGATGTAAGCATGCTGTTGTTTATTTGAGAGACATATTCAAAGTTAAAAAGGAACAAAAAAACGGAACAACTGTATACTTTTCTAATATTGAAAATCTTGTGAAAATGAAGTCAGGAGGATCAAGGTCTCCGAAAAGGCATTCTCCAGTTCGGGGTAGTGTAACTACTCAAAATGCAAAAGATTCTGTAGCGGTTAGGACTACATACATTAAACCTGGCAGCCAAGATTCTCTGCTAGACGGAAACAATCTTGCAGCTGGTAAAAGCAATAGCTGCACAATACTTGATGGTTTATTGGAAAAAGAATTACTTGGTACTGATAGCCCTAAACAAAAGAAAAAAACTATTGGAATGGACAAGACAGTTACAAAGAATGAGTCACCTGGTCTTGAACAAAACAAGACACAAAAGAAGAGAAGTCCAACAGTACATGGTGATAATGCAATGTTGGCAACAGATCAAGAAAAAGCCAGCAAGAAAAATACTGATAAAGGTGATGGAGAATTTGATACAAATAAAGATGGTTTTGGTAGTGATATGAATAAAGGTAAAAGTGAAATGGAAAACAGTGGGGCTCCAAAGAAAAGAGGCAGAAAGCCAAAATCAGCAGATTCAACACCAGTGAAGGAAAAACGTAAAAAGTCAGCAGGGCCTAATGCTGAAAATGATATTTCCAATTCTCAGTCAAAAGATGGTAAGAAAATTCCAAAGAGTTCAAGAACAAAGAAAAAAAGTGAAGAGTGTGAAAATCCACTGGAAATGTCAAAACAGAATGATAAAACAGTAGAAAAGGAAACACTTACAGTGAAAGCAAAGTCAAGAGGGACTTCTGAAAGCCCAAGTCCAGTTAGAAGGAAGAGATCACCTAAGAAAGAACAGGGGGAAAATGAGAGTCCTAAATCCAAAAAGGCAGGAAGTATTAAAAAATCTAAGAAAGCTAAAGTTTTGAATGAAAACGATGATAATAATGCAGTGGAATCGCAAAGTGTTAAATCTTCTGTGGATGAAGTAATTGATGCTGTAGTTAATGAAAACATTGCTATGCTAAATAAATCTACTGCAAGTAAATCCCCTTCCAGAAAAAATAAACAAGAAAACTCTGGCAAAAAATCAACCTCACCATCTAAAGACAAAAAGCAGACACCTAAAGAAAAAAAACCAGTGAAGACTAATTCTCAGGAAAAAGAAGCTTGCTCAGTAGAAAAGAAAAAGCCACGCTCAAGGAGCAACAGTGCTTCACCAAGAAAAGACCAGAAAAAACTAGATCCAAAACTTGAAACAAATGGTGATGATGAAAGTCCAAAAAGAAAGCTAAATTTTGATGATGATATTACAAGGTTGATCATAGAAAAATCCAAGTTGCCTTTCCCAAGTGACTTTCAATACAAATTTACCTCATCTGGAATTAAACCAGCTCTTACTGGGTTGGATGACTTGATAAATAAGGTAAACAGTTCTGTGAAGGATAGAGATGACAGTCTTACAGCAATATTGGGAGAGGCAGAAGAGCCAGATTATGAAAGTGATGAAAAATCTTCTAGCCTAGTATGTAGTGATGTCAATGTAAGTACTGACAGTGATAAAACTATAAGTGAATTTGTGGATTTGCCTGAAAATTCAAATGAAATCACAGACATTGGGTTAAAGGATAACCTTACTAGCATTATAGAAAATGCAACAAAGGATGTTGATTTGCTTGATAATGTGAGGAATGACAATCTAGAAAATTTTGAAACAGAAAAAATACCTGAACAAAATGAAGATAAAAAAGAGACATCAAATGAAGAAAATGCCAGCAAGCTTAATAGTGATAAAGGGAAAGAATCTGAAAAAGACTTCATAAAACATAAATGTGGTTCAAGTGAAATTGTTAGTGACTCTAATGTTCTCTCAAACATTGATCAGTTGGACACAGATGAGATAACTTGCGAAAATAAATGCAAGAGTGTTGTGAATGACAATGAGCAAATGTCTGTCGAAACTGTCAGTATATTTGATATGTTTGGGTTAACTTTAAAAAGACCAAAGCCTAAAGAAGTTGCTAAACCTGACGATGAAGAATCCTCTGCAGAACAGAGTCACTGTGAAAAAGAAGTAACAGAGAATGATGCAGAGAAGTGTAGTGATGACAAACAGGAGAAAACTGAAGAAGAGGATGATGATGTTATGTTTATTTCAGAAACAAAACCAGACAGTAGTATTGTGATTTTGTCTGATGATGATGAAACAGAGGGTAGATGTGTAGACCGCACAGGTTATGAAAGTTTGAAAGAATCTGCTCATGCAAAAGTGAGACCAAAGTTTACGACTGTTAATAATGTGGTTGAACCAAAGCCGTTAGATGTTTTAGCTAAACTGGAGAAAGCTGATTCTAAAAATGAAAATGCCTTTGCTTGCAATGAGCTGGATGAATATTTACATTTAAATAAAGAATATACAGGACCAACTCAAATGTCACAAGACTTTCAAAATAGCAGTGATATTGTTGACAAAGAATTGGATGTTAAAGAAGAATTAAAGAAGGCTGAGCCTGACTTTGATGAAGTAGGTGGCCATGTTTTTGTTTCATTTGCTTCAGAACATGCCCTTAAGGCACATGTTTATCTTGAAAAGAAAATAGACTGGTTAACAGAAGCTCAGTTGAAGAAGATGGCTCACTTAAAGCAGATGAAAGAAAGACAGCATGATTCAGGTTCAAGAAGAATTACAGATGTAAAATCTGGAGAAGAACAGAAACAAAACTTTCGCGGCATTCCAATGCGTTTAATGAAGTACCAGAAAATGTTAAAACAAGAGATGGAAGATATACTATTGGGCAGGCAGTCAAAATTGCAGGAGAAGTCCCCTTCTAAAACCCCAACAAAGACTACTGATATAACAAAGATAAAAGGTTGGAAAAGCAAGTTTCAGAATACAGAGGAACTACAAGAAGCAACTGGATTAAATATTTCAGAGTCTGGTAAGGTACATTGGAAGACTGAAGAAAGACTAGTGAAAAATCTTGATCCAGAAGAAATAAAAGATATTGGACTTGATCTAAAAAAGAAACGTAGAAAATTGGTCAATTATACTGGCAAAAAGAAAAGTGGTCATGGCAGTAAAACAGAAGAAAAAGATAGTGAAATGATGGAGTATGAGTATGAAATTGATGATTTGGCTATAATAGAAAGTGATGTTTTCAATGAAGATGAAGGTAAACCACTACCTGAAAAGATACCGTATAATGTGAAATATTCAAGTCAGCATAAGTATGGTGTACGTAAACTGTTCGTGAAGAAGATGAAATTGGATGCTGAAGATGAAAGAATATTGCAGAAACTTGGAACACAGAAGCACATAGGCCAGAAGCCAGAAGTGTCAACTTCACCCAACAAACGTAAGAAAGGGAAGCAGGTTTTTTCCCTGAGTAAATTGACACATACTATGGCTGTAGCTGCTGTGTCAGCATTTGACAAGACTCTGCTGAACAGGGCAATAGGAATGGAAAAGGTGAGTGTAATATAAGCTATGATTAAGGATTTAAACAAGAATTATTAACACATCATTTAGTAGAACTCTATAAATGACATAAAATGACATAAATTTATATAGCTCCCCAAAATTGATAAACATTCTGTTGTCCTCAATATATTCTAAATTAAGAAAAGTGAATAATTATTTTTACACTTTACCATAGAAATGGCAAACTTTAAAATTTAACTAAATCATTCTTAATGAATTTTAAATGAATGTACTTTGTAGGCTGAAATTTCAAGAAAGAAGAAAATGGATGCCAGATTGGCTAGAAAAGAAGGAAAGATGTCAAAAAATACTGTAGTTCATAAGGAAAGCCAAGATGTGAAAGAGGAAAGTGATGTTGATGAACACCATGATGATGATTATGGTAAAGCTTGTTTAACTTTCTTGAACAATTTCATTATTTAACTGAAGGATGTATAATTCACTTGGTATATTCATTTACTTTGTTTTTGAATGATGAACGTGTTCGTAAAGTCGCGATTAAATCTGCTTTTAATGCAAGACTGTGGAAGGTTTGAGACAGAAGCAGTCACCAGTTATGTAAGTATGCTCACAGGTGCAGATGTGTCTGGTCTTGATTGTTGAATGTTTTATTTCACACAAAAAGTTGTTTCCTGCCAGTGATTGGTAGAAGTTTTTTGAAGGATTTAAATGTTTTGTGCAATTATGGTATAATGTGTCCATAAAAAACAGGTCAGATTCAGTTTTGGTCCTGCACCATTGAATATATGCATATATTGAAGGTTACGCTTGCATATTTAGCAAGATGCAGGGTTTATAACAAACACTGGAACAAGATCTGAATGATTCTAAAATGTCTCTTGTTAATGGTGTTACTTTTGAGATCTCTATGGTTTATTCTATAGATGACATTCCTCCTGATGCAGAGTCAGATGAGGACAATGATGAAGCAGAAGAAGATAATGTTGAGAACTTAGAAGAACTAGACAATGAAACAGAAAGAAATGTTAAAAGAACTAGAAGACATTCAACAGTGAACAGAAAGTCAAATGATATAAGTAAATCAGGCAGTGAAGAGGATGTTGCTATTAAGGGTAAGTACTTCAAACAATTATGTGCTGGTCGGTGGTCTTTATGAATAAAAGATTGAATACAAATAGAACAAGCTATAGATATGGATACTGTCTTTGTAACTGAACGAACATCAGATATTTCATGGAGGACACCTAATGGTCCTGATATTGTGTATACTTTGTATTGCAATAAAATATTTTTAAACGAGTTACTACATTGAATACTCTTACAAATCTCTGCTTGAATGTTTGCTTCTCTACTCCCAGAGAATTGTAATAGTAATGAAAGAAATAACAATCAGTGGTACTTTGATTTCATAATGGAATTGATTACATTGTATTGGATAGACAATATGTACTACACTGTCAACAATGACATTGACGTCTATGAAGTTTTAACTAAAAGTTAATTATTGATGGTATTTTTGTCTGGGGAGTGGCATTTGTTAGGAAAAACTGTCATATTGGGAAGGTGATTATCAATAATCGCCTGCCTATGTGATTTGCTCAGAGTTGTGTATCATTATGCCTAAATACAGTTCACAATCATTTATACGCAGTTTATATAGGTCGATGACATTAAAATAAATCTTGCAAACACAGATCAATAAAGCCCACGAGATTTATCTATATATCTTCAAAACCTCTCTTATTTCATTTAGTGTACATCATTGGATGATTTGTAATTAACATCTTTCGATTGAAATTTCACTATTTATAATAAGCAGTATGTGCAAGAAATTCTTTCTAGGTGATGGTTCTGCCTTAGTCTTGTAAGTAGATGTTTTGTATACATGTAGTTTTGTTACAAAGCAGAAACCAATATTTGAATCTGTACCTTTCAGCCTCATCACCTAGCATTCTTACTTTCTTTCTCATCAAAATACACAATTATGTCATAATTGATATTGTCATAGCAACCAAAAGTAGAAAATCAGATTTGCACAAATTGAAATTCAGAAAAATCAAACCAAAGCATATTTATGAACAATATCATGAATATCAGTTATTTCTATTAGCTCACCTTGCACAAAGTGCCAGAATGAGCTATTAGGATCACTCTCCGTCTGGGGTCCGTCGTACGTCGTATGTCGTACGTCCCTCAACCATTTCTTTCAAACGACATCTCCTCTGAAACCACATGTTGATGAAACATTGCAGGGATGTTCCTTGCATGAAGCTCTATCAAAGTTGTCCAAAAAATTCCATTCGATGCAGAACTCTGGTTGCTATGGCAACAAATAGGAAAAACTTAAAAAATCTTCTTCTCTGAAACCACATGGCCTAGAGCTTAAATATTTAGCATGTGGCTGCGGCATTGTTCAGTGGACCTCTACCAAGATTGTTCATCTTATGAGCCCTGGGTCAAAATTGATCCTGCCCAGGGGGTCATTTTGTTTTACATAGGCTTATATAGGAAAAACTTTTAAAATCTTCTTCTCTGAAACCACAAGGCCTAGAGCTTAGATATTTAGCATGTGGCATTGTCTAGTGGACCTCTACCAAGATTGTTCAAATTATGACCCCCGGGACAAAATTGACCCCGTCTGGGGGAGTCGCTTGGTTTTACATAGGCATATATTGGAAAATCTTCAAGTATCTTCATCTCTGAAACCACAAGGCCTAGAGCTTAGATATTTAGCGTGTAGCATTGTCTAGTAGACCTTTACCAAGATTGTTCAAATCATGACCCCCTAGTCAAAATTACCCCTTCCCAGGAGGGGGGGAAGTCACTTGATTTCACATAGGCTTATATAGGGAAAACTTAAAAAACACAAGGCCTACAGGCAGGTAAAAGATATTTGAAATGTTACTTAGCATTGTGTAGTGCACCTCTATGAATTATATTCGAATCATGACCCCTTTTATTATAGCCAATGGTAGTCAGGTGAGCGATATATAGGGCCATCATGGCCCTCTTGTTCAGCATTTGGCAACATTTTGTGAGGATCCAGAAATGTCCTGTATACCATGAGAATATTTTACACTTTGTTTAACGTCCCAGGAGCATTTTGGATACAGAATTATTGTAGCTCCTATATTGTGAAGAAAGATACCCATGAAACAAGCAGGCTTTAAATAGTCTAGTTAAGGAATAAACTTGCAAGTTCTTGTTTATATTTTTGCAGATGAAGAAAAGGTGGAGATTAAAACAGAAAGTCCTGATACATGCACAGAACCAGGTGAGGATTATGTTAAGTTAGACAATACCAAGCATGTTCAGTACACTAATGTAACTTTGTATATATGCTTTACATTATGCATGTTTTGGGGATATTTTTGGATGATGAGCTTGCTTCATCAAGTTTTAGTATACCCCCTGGAATACTTTTGTTTCTTGTCTTTGACAATGGAGATTCTAGCTTAGTTTATTCAGCAACTTTATGATACATATTTTGTTGCCTATATGCAAATTAACAGGGCAACAATTTGGGATCATTGGCCTATTTTCTGTAAACCTACTCATCCTTTTTAGCTCACCTGGCACAAAGGGTGAGTTATTAGGATCACTCACCATCCGGTGTCCGCCTGTCCGTCCACCATTTCCTTCAAAAACCACTAGGCCACTGTTGATGACAATTGGCAGGGATGTTCCTTGCATGAAGCTCTACCAAAATTGTTTAAGAAATCCATTCCAGGCAGAAACTTGGTTGCTATGGCAACAAATAGGAAAAACTTTAAAAATCTTCATCTCTGAAACCGCAAGGCCCAGAGCTTAGATATTTAGCATGTTGCATTGCCTAGTGGACCTCTATCAAGATTGCTCAAATCATGACTCATGGGTCAAAATTGAGCCGGCCAGAGGGGGTCACTTGATTTTACAGAGGCTTATGTAGGCAGAACTTTTAAACTCTTCTTGCTTAGAACTTTAAGGCCCAGAGCTTAGGAATTTGAAATGGATCATTATATAGTGGTTCTCTATGAATATTGTTAAATCAGGACCCCCATTAAAAAAAATCCCTTCTGCTATTGTAAACCTTGTGTTATAGTCAATGGTAGCCAGGTGAGTGATATAGGGCCATCTTGGCCCTCTTGTTTATTTGTTTGACATGCGGTAATTCAATTGCCCTTTATTTTGTATGTGTCAAAGGGGGTTACTGTTAACTTTCAACATAGAGAAGGAGAGGTGCAGAACATAAAAGACAAATTTATCTAAAAGAGTTTTTCAGTTATTGCCCCTTTCTTTATTTCCTTTGTGAAGACACTATATCTGTATCTTACTATTATTTTAAAGTTACAGCCGTTACTGAAAACAGAATTTACACAATGTATACAGTCTGATGTGACCCCTGTTGTTGGGGGTTAGTGCGTAGGTGCCAGAATTATGCAGAGAAGTGCCCTTAAAAGATGACGTAATGTAAACAAGCAGGTCTGTCAGGTGCAGAGGAAATCAACTTTTTTTCTATGGATGTTGGACTTATTAAATGTTTCTGTTTGTTAAATAAATGCTTCTTTTATAAGAAATTCCCACAGTATAAAGATCCCTGTTCTCCAGAAAACGGACCTGGTGTGGGTATGAAATAAAGTTCCTCTTCTGGTACATACCATACACAAACAGGTTATGATGGATTTCTAAATGAAACTTAGAAAGTCTTCAAAAGCAAAGAATAGTGTATGGATTCTTTGAATTCCCTATTTGTGTTGTTGCCGTTCTGCAAACTAAGGTTATCCTAGCTTTGTATATTGTTTATTACATGAGGAAAAGCACTTACCCAAATGTCTTGAACTGTTTCATGAATATGACGGGTCATATCGCTAAATCAGAAGCTTTACAAATTCAAAAAGTGAAAATTACAAACCGTACATTAATCTACATCAGACTTAACCCATTTTAAACAAATATAAAATTAAATGTCATGAGATAATTGTTTCAATTTCGTAGGGCCAATTATCACTGGCTCACGTACACAATCCAAAGACTGTTATTTGGGTATGTTTGATTTCATTTTATCCCTGTATTACATACACGTGTAGTCAGAGGGTGTCTGTTATACAATGTAGTTACTTTTGGGTTGGTATTGCAGTTACGTCACTTCCAGTATGCTTTATTTTCATCTAGAGTGTTGCTTGCATGTATTTTGTTTGATTTTTAGCTCGACTTTTCTATGAAAAGGGGAGCTATCCTACTCGCCCTGGCGTCGGCGTCGGCGTTGGCGTCACACCTTGGTTAAGTTTTTCGTACCACCCCACTTTATTTCAAAAGTATTAGAGGTATGGCTTTGAAACTTACCATACTTGTTTACCATCATAACCTCCATCTACAGACAAGAGTACATAACTCTGTCAAGGTTTTTGACAGAATTATGGCCCTTTTTTTACTTAGAAAGTGTATTGAGCTTGGTTAAGTTTTTCGTACCACCTCACTTTATTTCAAAACCATTGGAGGTATTGCTTTGAAACTAACCGTACTTGTTTACCATCACGACCTTCATCAACAGACAAGAGGACATAACTCTGTCAAGGTTTTTGACAGAATTATGCCCCTTTTTGACTTAGAAAATACATTGAATATGGGTAAAATCCACTTATTGCCTTAACCCTTTGAGATATTGCTTTGAAACTTTTAATGCTATTTCACATCATTACCCTCATATGTACGCAAGAGAAGGTAACTCTGTCAGGGATTTGTTTTAAAAATTAAGGCCTTTTATCGACTTAGAATCTTGGTTAAGTTTTTCGTACCAGTCCACTTTTTGACTGAACTGTTTGAGATATTAATTTGAAAGTTGGAATACTTGTTTACCATCATGATTCCCAAACATGGGCAGGAGAAGGTAATTCTGTCAAGGATTTTATTTGAATTATGGCCCTTTTTGACTTAGAAACTCAGTTAAAATTTTCATTTTTGTCCACTTTTTAACTTAACCATTTGAGATATTACTTTGAAAGTTGGAGTACTTATGTACCATCGTAAGACCTATCTGTAAGCAAAAGAAGATAACTCTGTGAAAAATTTTCTTGATTTGTACTTAGAAATTCCTAGTTAAAGTCTTGTGTGCCCTTAACTGTCAAAGTTTTGTTTTATTGGCAAGCACTAAAAAAGTCGAGCACGCTGTCCTACTGACAGCTCTTGTTTACTCTATACTGAAGTGATACTGAATAAGTGATAGATATTATATGTTTATTCTTTTAGATGTCACATTGGAGTTCTACTCAACTGTAGGGTAGTGTACACATGTAATTTTACAGAAATATCTAATCATGAATGCTCGGGCTTATATGTAAAATAGTAGAAAGGCTTCATAAAGAAGAAGCTTATAGTCACCATATTGTTGTCTGTATATATGCACATCTATTTGTTCGATATTCTTGTCCATGTACATTTCACAGCAACTACAGGCTAGAATTCAGCATAGCTCGATGGGGAAGTTTCACTTCTAAAATGAGATGAGCAGCAGCATGATTTGGCTTAATGAACTCGTTCATGGCCCCTTGATTACTTCTATACTTAATATATATAGCTCAAATCCTGCCTGTGCTTCTTTAAGCAACAATATTTTAGATAAGTCAATAAAATCTCCATGGAACTTCGGTACTTTGGGGAGATATACATATTGCAGCCTGTTTTAGCTTAATGATTTTTCACAGAGACAAGCCCTTCTTATTATTTCTACATGATAGTATATCCTTTGCACACCGGCATATTTTGTTACACACTCGACAGACATGCATGTGTTTTTGTAAACACTGTACATCACGTTATGGCTACTTTCGGTTTACTGCGCGTGTTGTATACGTCAGCAAATAGATTGAGCTGTAACATGAAAGTAAAATTTCCATTGGCCCACCTACAGAGGTCACGCCGGGGTCACCCTGTCTGCTAACCTGTGCTGGACTTTTTTTTTTTTTTTTTTGCTAACAGAGGTCAATTTCAAGCGTTCTCATAAGATGTCAATATACCTAGGTTTGAGTACGACATGTCTGCTTTATGTCTGTGAAAAAATATTTGCACGCGCTCAAAACACTATCCCACAGGTCCCACAGGGGCCTGTACACGAACATTGGTAAAATGAAAAATTTCAAAGCTGGTAAAATTGTGTCCAAGGTCATTTTCAAGGTCGTCTTAAAGTGTCAGCATTTGCCTCGGACGCCTGAGTTTTCACATTCAGGAGCTGTCGGCTTAGCCTTTAAATTCATACAGACAAAACGTGTTCCATACGGTAACTGTCACTTCTATGGAAGGCCAAACCTGTCTTAACCCGCGTATACGTTTAATTACGTTACAGGCGTTCAAAGGATATACAGCTTTATGCTTATCTTTGCTGTCTCTCAGTCATAAGTCGTAATTCAACCAAAGTCTTAATATATAAGACAGTTGTACTATTGAGCAAGGATAAGGAAGTCAAATGCTCAAGAGTCATAATGTTTGCCATTGTATAATACAATGCTTAGAGGGCATACATTGTTTCCAATGATACTCTTGTTTTCATTGTGTTTACATAATTTTAAATCCCCTGTTCAAGGTTTTCATTGGACAAAATCAGAGAATGACTTTAAATGAGTAAAATGTATCACAACAGAGTCAGAACAACTAAATGTGCTCTTACCAAATCATTATAAAGAAATGAAAGTATAATAGAAATAAAACTTCCTAGCTTTGAAAATCTTTTGATATAAAAAAGTCAGATAGTGTTACTTTCTTATGTGTAAAACTTCTGATTAAACCATTTTACTAATAGGTTTATATTGCATAACTTGTACATTTTGTGTAAGTAACACTTGTTGTATTTTCATACTTGTAGGTTGCCGCTATGGATGTATATGTCATCTTTGCAAGCTCTCAGACAGTGGGGAGGAGAAAGAACCAGATTTCAAGCCTCCATGTGACAAGGAATATTGTCGTCTCGGATGTATTTGTGACAGTATTGATACAAAATCAGTATGTTTTGCATTCTATTTTATTTTCTAGTCTTTGTTAAATTTGTTTGTTTTGTACTTGTCCTTGTAAATACAATGCAACCTCTTAGGAGCAAACACCTTTGGTAACACAGAAGTGTGTTTGTTGCAGAGAGGTGTTGTTCCAGAAAGATGGATTCTTTAAAAATTGATGCAATAGGAAAAAAAAATTGTGTCATTTTAGAGAGGATGTTACTATAGGGAGGTGTTGTTTGAGGAGGTTGGACTGTGTTCATAAATAGGATTTTATCCCCCTTGGCACAGTGGTTGACAATCCCTTCTGTTTGTGTTGGGATTGTGTGTCTAAATTTTCTTCTCTAGGCAGGTTTAATTTCTTTGATACATTATCTTCCCTCTTCCCCATCTATTTGAAACTGGTAATTTGTCATGCTTTGTCAAACAGAGTCTGTTATTTCACACTGCATAGATGGAGTCTGCTTTATATAACCGTTCTACTTAAATGGGTATCAAAACAAACCAGCAAGGCTGGACATGTTGACAGTATAATTCAAGGATTTATATAACTTTTCAGGCTGAGACACACCACTGTAGGAAACCCGGTTGTATGTTTGAGTGTAAATGTCCTCCAAAGCAACCAAAGCCGGACATTCCGAGAGAAAGGGACCATAGTAAAAAGAAGAGAGGAAGAGGAGCTAGAAGGAAAAAGAGAACAGTTGAGAAAAAGGTACTAAAGTAGATGATGATGATGATGTTAACCTATGTTAAGACTTCTGTTTTGCTCAGATAGGGTTTACAAACAAAGGCCGGTTCATGGAATTATTAGAAGTTATTTTCCTTTTAAGTTTTGTTCATTTATTAATCACTACCTGCTGTCTTGTCAGAAACTTTGGATTCTGCAATATCTCCGGTAGTATTGAAGTCAGGTTGATGGAACTTGCCTTCTCCATAATGGGCAGTTTGGAGATTACCTATGCATGTCCTTTTATATTTCAGAGACTCTAAAATAACCCACTCTGCAATGAACTTTCCACACAGAAAAATTAATGAAGATAAAAACTTGTCAGAAAATGATTTAGTTTCTCTTCACTTAAGGACCACCATTCGTTAAAAGTATAACAATCTCTTTATGTATTGTTTTTGTGAACCCATGGGAATTATGACTTGGAATTACCTCTTTCCCCAAAAATTAGGAAATCATTTCAGTCTATTACCTACAGGGCCTGTTGTTTCTAAAGATAGAAAAACATCTGGCTTTCTTCTGGGATCAATGGAAAGACTGTTGCAAAACTTACTATCCACCATTGTTGCATTTACTTATTTTACAAAAAGATAGAAAAGTTTGCCACTCTGCTGCACATAGAGGTAATTTGTATGAAAATACAAGAAGCTTTAAATGATCTCTTATGAATTGTTACAGCTTGACAGCAGCTATTTTTTTTTCAACAGTTTAAGTGTTTGAAAATACTTAGCTTTTTGTTATTTTCTCAGGAATGTGAAGGTTCCGGGAAAGAGGAGGATGTCCTGCTTTGTGATGACAATGAATGGGAACCGCCAAGTAAAAAGAAAAGGGGAGCAAGCAATAGCAGGTTTGTAATTTCGGAAGCCTATCAGTGTTCCCACTCTCGTAAATTATTACGTAAATCACGCAAAAAAAATAAATATCGCGTAAATAATTTTCACTACGTGCGAAACCCCCCCCTACGAAAAATGCCGAGGACGAATAGGTTCAGCTGGAACCCTCAGTATGTTCTAAAAATAGATCATGGAAATTCTACTTTCTCGGCCAATCGGTCGGCAAAACTGCTGGTGATTTACCGTTGACGTCATGAAATGTAGACGGTAAATGTAGATGTCACTGTCCTGTGACTTTGGAACATGGTGGGGGTAAGAGTGAGGTTGGGTGCGCACCATAAACCGGTTTAAGCTCCCCAGTGGTGTTTTTGCCACTGACCGTTCCAAGGCGGTGCCCCACTGTGTTCCTTTAATTGTTCGTTTTGTCCTCGGGGGTTTTTTTTTTTTTTTTGGGGTTTTGGGCCCCCCCCCCCCCCCCCGGGGGCCCCCGGGGGGGGGGTTTCCCCCCCCCCCCCCCCCCCCCCCCCCCGAGTGTATATGTGTGTGTGTGTACATGATTGTGTGTGTGTGTGTCGTGTGTGTGTGCGTGTGTGTGTGTGTGTGTGTTGGTGGTGTGCACTTCTGGGTGCTGTGGGGTTCGTTTTTGGGGAGGCTGCGTTTTGGTAGCGTGGCATTCCCTGTTTGATTTTTTTTTTTTTTTTTTTTCATATTTGAATGCTCTGGGAATTAATATTAGCACTTTAAAAGTGTGACCAATCTAATGATCCGGGCTTCGTCTGCAAAAAGGATGCTGACAAATCATTGTGTTTTGCTTCACGGCGAGTAAAATTAATGATGCCCAACAACAAAGTGAAGAGTTACCATCCACAAGTACTGAAACAACTACGAGTAGTGTTAAAAGTCGGAAAAAGTATTCGAAACGGTTTTATAAAAAGTGGTTGCCGCGGGTTGTATAAATTTTAATCGGTCGCCGCTTGACTATCATATAATTTTCATACCCCCAAAAATCGAGATTTACCCCTTATTTTTGTGTCCAGGGGGTAAGTATACCCTTGAAAAAAATACTGAGTGGGAACACTGCCTATACCACAGTACATTGGAATATCTAATTTAAATACGTTAAGAATTTAAACCTCATCCCTGTTTTAACCAATTATTAGTGCCAAATTTTAGTTCTGCTATTAAAATTAAAGTTAATGTCTTATAAAAAAAAGATAAATATTCATATTATTTTACTCTAGTTTTAATAGTCCCGCCTCTTAGAGATAAGACATTATTGAATCACTTGTGATGGGTGGACTAGGGACTGGATTGGTTACGTCCACAAATGCTGTGTACTGTTGACTCAAACATTTTTTTTATTGAATCATCACCAAATGTAGTCACAGTGTTTATTGGCACAACATTTCTATAAAGTGCAATAACCAGCCAGATTTCCATACGCACAGGTTGCCCTTGAATTGCCCTCTCTCATCAAGTTAGCTATAAGTTTTATAATTATGATCATGATCAAATTTTGTCACAATGTTAATGAGCATAGTATCCAAGTCGGAAGTGATAACCAGCAAGACCACCCAATGCATACTGGAATTATTGCCATTCAATTTGCTGAAGGATTACTAGAAAGACACTGTCCACTGACTAACTGAAAAAGTTTATATTCATTTAGATCATCATCAAATTGGCTCAAAAAATGTGTGTATAAAATTTAGGCCAAATTTGATAACATGCCAGATTGCCCCAAGGGACTTAGAAGTTATGGTCCTTTAATGAACTTGTTTTATTTTTAGGTTTGCTAACTTACCAAAGAGGGAGACAACATACAGGTTGGCCAAGAATCTGGATGCTGTGAGTAGGAAGGCAATGGAAGTGTACGCGAGTAGTGAGATGTTTATAGAACAGAAAGTGAGGCGGAGAAGAAGTGTAAGTTTGGCCAAACTTTGTTTAAACTCTGACAGCCACAGTACAGGTTTTTACATGAAAGTGATTTGTTTAAAATTCATAGCTGCACTGTGTAAAATCCGATGTCTTTACTTAATGACATACAGTATAAATTGTATTAAAAGACCACCTTTGGGAATATAAAAAATAGTCTCTTCTTAAATTACTTATTTCGGTTTCAAAATAATGGTTTCTTAACACATGTGGTTTCTCAAGCAAGTTTTACTGTACATGACATGTACAACTGCTAAATGTCACTCTTAGTAGTGTTGTGGCATAGGGGTTTAGTGTCACAGTCTTAACCTTAAGATCATTGGTTTGAATTCTGTCAGTAAGCTTTTTGTTACCTTTTCCTCCAAAATGTCTTTTTTTGATGCGACTGCTGGTTAGAACTACAGAAAGCAGTCATAAAGAATAGTTGAAATAAGTTGCAAAAACTTTTCGACTACCAATGTAAAATTGATATGTTTAAACTTAAAACGTAAGAATCTACATGTGCAGGTTACTTGGGTAAAGGAGTTACAAATGTATTTTGCCATGGTGCCCACGTTACTTGCGTAAACAAGTTGTGTTGCCATGGTGTCCAGGTTACGTGCAGTATAAAAGTAGTTAGGCCTTATATTTACATGTATTTGTAGTTATATATTTATTTTCTAGGACCAAGGGTATGAAGATGGTACGTTTATGCCATTAGACTCACAGGAAAGGAGCAAATCATCTTCAAGACTAGACGAAAAGACTCGGCCTAGGGTATGATTTATCAAAACATCTTGGTTTTTACTACTCTTAGATATAATTTTAGCGCTTGTCTAGAGCAGCCCTGGCTTCTGTTACAAGCCTGTTGTAAATATAGTTGCAGTGTATTTTCTTCTCTATCTGTCTTTAGTTTGTTTAGTGAGTGTATTGCTTTAATAAAACTGCTAAGTTAGGTTTCTGCAAGTCTTCTTTGTGTTTTATTAGCTCATCTGAGCACAAAGTGAGCTGTGTGGTTACCAGGACTGGTGTCTGTCAACATTTACCTTTTGAACACTGTAGAGACCAGGTTTTGTAATCAGACCTCATAAATGTTGGTCAGAATGCTGGCCTTGATTAACTCTTTTAAGTCCAGATAGTAACTGGGTATCATGGGGTCAAAAACTGTGTCACCAGGTCAAATCACAGAATGATCTAAGACTTGTTTTCCACATTGGTCACATTTTCTTGCCAGTCTTCTAGTTCTCAATGTTTGTTTTGATAAAGGCTGAGTTTGAAACTGGGTGATATAGGGTCAAAAATAGGTCACCAAGTCAAATAAGAGAAAAACCTTGTTTACAGGCTAGTGACCACACTTTTGTATTTATCATGCAAATAGTATCCCAGTATCTATATTTTACATGGACAGAAATACTGTCATCATAGTTGACATTGCGTTTTGGTTTTCTCCTGAAAAATTGGAGTTCTTGTTTTCAAACTTTAGGTACCCTTTCATCATAAATCAGAAGTTGACTATGTAATGCAAGTTACATAACTCTACCCTTCAGTTTGTATGAGTAATGACCTGTTTTGAATATACAGCAAAGATACAGTATGACATGGGTTTAAGTGTTGTGTTAAGGTCACCTGAGATCTGAAAATGATAGCTTTGAAACTTTGAACACTTACTTACCTTGATAATATGACTCTAAAAGCAATCATGGTAAATTTCTGCATTTGTGTCAACATTTCTTTTTGAACTAATAAAGCTACAGTATAGCTATTACAACGTTTATATTACAAGATGGCCCTGTACCACAAGTGACATTTTTCATGCATTTTAAATGCTATTTTTGATAAAAAAAAAAAAAAAATTGTTTTAGTTGCGTAAACTTGAATTATACAGTCAAACCAGTGTTCATGACCACCTCCAAACAAAGATCACCCTGCAAATAAAGTCCAGCAAACAGAAAAACTTGCACTATTCAGCTATCATAGAATTCACTGTATAGAATTTCACTAGTTTTGTATTGAAAAAAAATCATGTTTATATGAAAGTTACATACTTGTTTGTTAAGGTAGATCATCTATGCCTAGCATAGCAACTAACAGGGTCACTTCATCAGTGCAGTATTGAAAAGTGTGAAAAATTTTGTTCACAGGTACTTGTTAATAAAGGGGCATTGTTGTGAGTGAATCTTAATAACTTGTGGGGGAAACAGTGGTTCCTTTTTACTTTTAACTTTTGTTTGCAAAGTTACAGTATTTTAATACCTGGGCGAAACTAAAGCATGTATTCTGGGTTAAAAAGCTATGTGTGGGTGAGAAACTTTTATCAAAACTTTAACTACAAATGAAGATTATAAGTGTTAATTATGAGATTGAAATGTCAAAATCTTTGTGATGCCAGAACTTATAGCTATATATATCTTAATTTGTTTCGCTTATATTATGCTTTTCTAACAATTTGTGGAATTTATTTATGGTGTAATATTATGAGCATGATAATAACACCAACAAAAGAGGGATGAAAAATAAATTTTGTGATCCAAACTTACTAATTTGTTTGCTTATATTATTCTTTTCTAACAATTTTTTTTTTTTTTAAATAAAATGAAAGAGTTTGATTATTGGGTTCCAGCTTCGAAGGATTATGTTATTTTTAACTTCCTGGTACGCATAAATACATAGTGGCTGCAACTTTTATCAAGTATATGGCTCCTATTATAAAAGTATGATTTGTTTGAATACAGTTTATTCATTAAATTTGGCGGTAGCTTTATTTGTGGCTATATTTGCGGTCAGGCTGACGGTGCTAAACTAAAGCTATCAACACTATTCACATTGATGAAATCGCGGTCAATTCGATACTGGGTTAGCTAGGGTTAAAAAGTCAATCACTAGGTCAAATTATAGAAGAAACTTTGTAAGCACTTTAGAGGCCACATTTTCTACCTGATCCACATGGAAACTGATCAGAAAGTTTGTCTTTATGAAATCTAGGTCAAGTTTGAAATAGGTCACATAGGGTCAAAAACTAGGTCACCAGGACAACTTGTAGAAAAAACCTTGTAAGCACTCTAGAGACTAGATGTATTACCACTCTAGAGACTAGATGTATTACCCAGTCATCATGAAAATTGGTCAGAATGTTTTTCTCAATGTTTTTAGGTCAAGTTTAAATTTAGGTCCCCTTGGGTCAAAAACTAGGTCACATGGTCAATTAAAAAGAAAACCTTATTAGCACTATATATGCCACATTTATTAACCAAAAATCATCATGGAAATTGATCAGAATGTTTGTCTAAATGTTTTCTAGGTCAGGTTTAAATCTGGGTCACTTAGTGTCAAAAATTAGGTAACATGGTTAAATCAAAGAACTAGGGGCCACATGTTATACTGAATTTTCATTAAAATTTGTCAGAAAGTTTGTCCCAATTATTTCTAGGTCAGGTTTGAAACTAGGTCACTTGGGATCAAAATCTAGGTCATAATATTGTATATTTGATCTTGTTACATGAGCTACTGGCACAGATAGTTGTTTGACAACAAAAGCTAGATTTTTCATCTGTATGACATACCTTCATCTTTTTTACCTTTTAATCATTATTATTCTTTTTTTCTTTGCAAATACTCCACATTCAAACTAAATGTCATAATACAGCATTTACAGCAATGGTCTATAAAAACATGATACAACTGTTTCATAGTGAATACTGCATGAAGAAATGATTTTGATGATTTTGATGAAATGAATTAGAAATTCTAAATTTGTACAGATTGTAATCTCTACCATGTCTACCATAGATTGAATCATGTTGATCAGATGGAAAAGTTCTGAAGTTTTTATTGCTTAAAAGATCATAGTAAGCAAGTCTTGACTGTTCATGTATGTATGATTCTTATATTTTCAGTTAAATGAAATTACGGGTATGCTTGAGATCTCGGATGAAGATTCTGAGGAGTCTGATGACCTAGATGTCTATCCTGAAGATCTTGTCTCCTGTGCCAGAATTCTACCATATAATGGTCCATACAAACAGTAAGTAACATACTAGTATTATTGGGTTTGGTTAACATACTAGTATTATTGGGTTTGGTTGTTGGTCTGGTCAGAGTGTTTGTCTTGATGATTTCTAGGTCCAGATTGAATGTAGGTCACCTGGGATTATAAACTAGGGTAAAATTGAATAAAAACCTTGTTAATACTCTAGTTGTCACATTTTATAGCCAGTCATCTTGTGAAGGTCAAACAGAATGTGTGTGTTTATGATATATAGTTTAAGGTTGAATTTCAGTCACATTGAGTGATATGTAGGACATGTACTAAGGTGAGTGATATATCTTGGCCCTCTTGTTTCAAAGTTTTCACCAAGTTCTCCAAGTTGTGTGATGTTACTTACAATAGGAGTAGATAAATGGATACAGAAGCCTTCCTTGGCCTTATGTGCTTGCTTATCCTAGACACAACTGCTGCACTACTGCACTACACTACATTAAGACCACAGGTTGAGGTCAGAGCCTTTCATTATGTACTTAATTTAATAATCCCTACGCAGGATCAGGTGTGTGCAAATTTAAAACAGGACCCGTAGGAAGGTCAACCATTGATCACTTTAATCACTAATTTGAAGACAAATTTGTCATTCAAGAAGAAGAAAAGAAAATGAACTAAGAATTTTAAGATGCTTTATGAAATATGTCCAGAGCATTAATTGGTTGATTCTACAACTTCAACGTATCCATTAAAGTGGAATTCAGTGCACACCATTGACTAATAACAGAGTTATTGCCCTTGTTTGTTTTTCCTTTTCAAGCCTAAAATTCAATCTAGCTGGTAAATTAGGTGTGCTGTGAAAAGTACTCCCACTATTACAGGTTATTCCCCCCTGGTGGAGGAAATAGTAACGGTTATTCAATTAACCCAATACAACAAACTTTTCCTGATACCAGTCAATGAACCATAACTCCAACTTGCCTAAATAAGAGTTATCTTTTTCCTATTTTGAATACTGGGAGAGTCAATTTAAGAAATAAACAAATGCATGCAGGAGTTGTACTTCCCTTCCACTGCCATTTCTCTACTGGCAGCAACACTACTGGTTGGTAACTACAATGGAAGATCACAGAATTATTATTTTAGCCATATCCATTTTGACTCATTACAGAGTTTTGCCCCTTTTAATTTCTAAAGCACCAACTTCAAATATTAATGCGGCATTATCATTTGTTTACAAATTTAAATGGTGCAGCAACCACAAATAATTACTTTTTTATAAAACTTGTCACCAAAAATACACTATGTGCATGCCACTTCATAAAATAGCTAGTATCAGGCTTTGAAATTCGGAATCTTTCTTGGCTCTGAAATTATACCTTTGTTACTTTTATTGTCCGGCTAATAGCTATTGGCTTGAATTATACTATATGTATTTGTACTGAAACACTTAAATATGGATAACTGAAGTATGTATTTAAACTCTTGTGGATTGCAGTTTATACAGAAATATCAATGTACATTAATATAGTTTTTTTGTTTGTTTTTTCAGAAAAAGAGATTTAAGCCAGCTGAATAAACGTAAAGGTGGTCCTAGTAGCAGCAAAAGACCTCCCAAAACTGTCATAGATCTTGTAGATTCTGACAAGGAAGACAACTCTGGTGATACCAAGGATAGGCAGGAACTTCCATCTACATCAAATGATAACTTCCCACAGAGCGTAACAGAGAAAATGGGGCTGACCAATAAGATAATAAATGTAAGGATGATGTCATTAGGTTGTTGTTGTTGTTGTATGAGTATGGGCAGTTTATCTTGCCATTGTTCCTGGGAGGATTCAGTACTAAAATCCTATCCTTAATAAGAAACAAATTAGAAGAGACCATTTTCTGCGACAAGGGACATTTGTAGACATTCAGTGATAGCTCCAGTTATCGCCTGTGTCTGTTTCAGAAATGCTTATTTTAGAATTTTGCTAAGTATATTGGCCTAGTTTAGGACAGTTGGTGAAGGTTGAATATAACACAATTATTGTACCTTAAGTTATTTTGGAATAATCTCCTCACATAAATTTGACCTATTCAGGTCATAATTTTATCTTGAACATTTGTAATGGCAAAGACTGCCATCTTGGTGAAGAGGTCAGAGTGTTTGACATGAAGACACTTAAACCTCTTATTGATTGAGGATTGTGGTTGAGACCATCTCTTTGTGAGATGGGTGGGGCAGATTTTCAAGTTTAGATATTCAGAAGACTCTCGAGTATGGTTTAAATGAAACTTTCAATTACTGACCTAAAAAAGTAACCTCTCAATAAGAGATAATATGATTTTAACTTCTCATAACAGTTTAATAAAATACTTATAAAAGTTAGATATCTTGTAGATTCTGAATACCTTATTCCAACTATTTCAGAAAACAGCTCAAGCTAATCAGAAATGGAAAACACAGATGGTGTGCTTAAAAGCAAAGAAGAAATCAGATGATAAATCTCAGGATCCAGAGGCTGAGATCAAACTGTTGGAGATCATGTCAAATTGTAACTGGGAGATAGACAGAACAAACATGCTCTCCAAAATCTCACACATTATCTCTAAAGGTTCTGTTGGTGCTACTTCAATAAGTCAGTTCATAGCCTGGGGAGCATATTCCCTGGAATTTTTACCAAAAGCTGAAAAACCTGCTGTTATCCCACCTGAATTGAAATCAAAACTCCCAAATGAGATGTTTTCTATCCGAATAAAAGTCACAAAGAATATATGCAAGGAAGAAAAAATTGATCAGACTGTAAAAGAAACTGTTGTGGTAGATGAGGAGGATGTTGAAATGAAATCCAAAGAAATGACTGAGGAAGAAAAGAAAAGGTACAATATGAAATTACAGAAAAAATTAATTGAGAAGATTAAATTTGCAGAAAGGTTGAGAAATCTAATAATCGCTGAAGAACAGAAAGGGGTGACTAAGTCCAAGTTTTCTGTATCAAGAGAAGGTATTGAAAAGGCTTTGAAGAAATATAAGACACAGTTATGGAAGGCATATACTGGTACAAGTAACTTCACCATTCAACAGTTAAAACAGGCTTTACAGGCTGCAAAATCTTCTGCTAAAGGGCCATCTACTTCTGATGGAAATTCTAAGTCAGTTACTCCAGTTACTACGGCAACCAGTGGTGATTTGTTATCTTCTTCAACAATTTCAAGGATTCAGTCAAATCAGGGAGTAACAGTAAAGACGTCTGTTTCATCATCAGGCAGCTTTATTAATCTAGGTAACTTGCACACGTCAGTTTCTGCTTTAGGTAGTAGTGTTCAAACCGTTGGAAACCTTGTTATTCATGGTGGATTACCAGTAAGTGGGCATAGTACCAACCAAGAAACAGTTGGACAAAAGGGGTTTATTGAAAATATTGAAAATGTGAAGAATGTTGATGGAGCTCACAAGGCTCCAGCTACTCAAACATCCAAAAGCTCAGTAAGTGCTTCAAAAAAGTTTCAAATGCCAAGTGCAAGTGTAGTTTCAACAGTGTCGTCTGATGTTGTCCTTATGCCAATAGATAATAACATGCTTTCAGGTCAGCTACCTCATGGAGTTAAACTAGCTGTTCTGCAGCCAACCACACATCCTGATGGTTCACCAGTACCACTTGCAGTAGGACAGCCATCGGTAGCAAGCGGACAGCTCAGATTTAACTCTATTGTTATTGCAAACTCTTCACAAAATTCTGACACACTTTTTCCAAAATCTGTGGTAAATCCAGCTATAGCATCTTCTGCATCAGGCACTGCAATGCATTCACAAGGATTTAAGGGAGCTAATGCATCAGTTGTTTCGTGTTTTTCTGGACCTCTGGTTGCACCTCAACATCAAGGATCAGGAAGTAGTGTCCAGACTTCAGGAAATGGTTTCCCACCGCATCACTGTGTTCCAGTAGGACCTCTTCCTAATGCTCCTCCTACTGCAGTACCTAGTGGTTTCCTTCCACTGAAAAATATCTCAAATTTTGGGATGGAGCTCATGCCAGCAGGTACAGGTGGTGTACTCCCAGCAACAAAAGGAACTTCTGTGTCTCCTTCTATATATCCAATAAGGTTTGCTAACACTGTTCCCGGCAAAATGCATGTTGCTGTACCTCCAAATGAAATGATAGGTTTACCCAAGGTAGCGTCAATGCCACTGAAAGTTGTTCAAGAGGGGAAGCAGGTGTTTCTGATACCTATGACTTCCACAGTGGCACCAGGTTCAATGAGTACTACTGTGGCAACTAGTTCTAATGTAAATCTTCCACTTTTAAGTACAGATGCTGCAGGATCGGTCATACCTAGACAACGCCCAATTAGTCCTATGTTTATTGCAGTGCCTGTCCAGGACAAAGGAAGCACTGCACCAGATTTGCAAAACCATATCTCAATAAATTCAACTGTTGAAAAAAAAATACTGACATTAAGGATAACGAATCAAAACTATTTACTCTTGGTGAGGAAAATGATTCCCAGACATTAGAGCCAGACATATCAGAGAAAGGCATTGCTCAAGGAAAGAAATTAAGCATAGAAGCTGGTAAAAGAAAGGGATTAAATGGTCAGATAAGTGAAAACTGTGATAATGCTCATATTGATAGTGATGATAATTGTGATATAGATTCTCTAGCTAGTTCAACAAGATCTCTCTCTTCTCTTAGTGATATAATGAAAACTGATATTAATACAGTAGAACTCAAACTTGATCATAGTAAAGAGAAATTGGAAGAAGACAGCTCTAATAAAGATAGTCTAAATATGAATAAAAGTGTAGAGAATGATGAAGTTCAAAACATTTTAGATACTGCAAAGGCTACAGGAATGGGAAAGGCTGATGTTGGTGAAGAAATAGATGAATCAGATAAAAGAAGGAGTTGTTCTGATTCTGTTGCTGAAGTTAAGAGGCTTTCCAACACAGAAACTTTAAATAGAAATGAATCGAAATCTGATTCAGATTGTGTAGTTCTTGACGACACAGATGAAGACTGTGTGATACATGATCAGAAAGAGCTAGATAGAAATCAGTTTATAGAGAATGAAGCCAGGAAAATTACTGATAAGAACAAATGTCAGAAGTCAGCAAATTTGAAAAGATTGAGGATGTCGGATTTCATAGATAGTATTGATAGTGAACATGAACTTAGTAAAGTGCAAGACCATCTAGAAAATGATCAGCAAAAGGAAGAAAGTAATGGTTACACACTTGAGGCAGAAAGAGAAACCATGTGGATAGAAGATTCTGAGGTGAGAATTCTAGATGAGCCTTGCTGTAGAGATTGTTTTTATATTAATTTTCATCAGTTTGAATCTAGATTAGCCTGTACCTGCACAGTCTGACCTAGACCTGAACTGTTCGCTTATTCATCTATGGGAACAAGAATTTACAATTTTGTGTCTCATCAGAGCAGTGGTTTTTCTAGACATTTTTTTTCATTCATTTAGATTGTTTATAGTCCCGGCCAACCCTGGGATTTCTCCATGGGTGATCTTGCCATGACTCCTGACAGGCACAGGTTGAAGAGATACAGATGCAGATACAAGTGAATCCGAGTACCAGACCATAGCTCTTTTACAAATAGACCCCTTGGTTCTTTCATGTGTGTGGTGTATAGCACCAGTACACATCAGACTACATCTGGGATTCTTACCAGTTCATCTCTAGATGAGTTGGAAACAGTGAAAAGTGTTTCTGAAATTTCCAGTACCCCGGTCGTGATTTGAACCAGGGATCTCAGGATAGGTAGTCCAGAGCCTTAACCACTTGACAGTTTTTTTATCATGAATGTTAATGTTATTATACTGCAGGGCTCCTTTGAATATAGGCTAGCAAGACAAAATATTTTTTTTGGTCACTAGTAATGGGTAACATAGTAATTTACTGTTAGAAATAGTTAGAAATAGTCTGTGGTCAATGCTTAAAACTACTTGTACTTTTCTATGAACTATTGCCCATGGTCTTGATCCTTTTACAATTTACTGCAAATAAGTTTGACTGTGATTGGGTCAGACACGGTTAGTGCTTACTATGTAGTTATAATTCTTCATACAATATATACTGTACTCTGTGATTAATGCACAAAAAGTCCACAAACATGAGTGCCTCTCGAAATGTAGTGATTGCAGTTTCACAGTTAGGTTACTATTTGATGTGAAAGTGTTGTAAATAAACAAGGAATATGAGAAAGAAAAGCTGTACTAGATTTTGATGTTTTCATGGTAAGAATAAGTAAACATCACATGGCAGAAAAATGCATGTACTTGATTTCAGAAATAGTGATAGTATAATATTTTTATTGGGATATTTTTCTTTGAGATTGTGTGTATTCTGTTAAACTGTGTCTGCTTATAGGAGTCTGACGTAGATGTAACATCATACGAAGCCATGGAGTCACTGTCGTACATATTTCCTGGGGTTTCCTGGTCCGGTCAGCAAGGAACAAACAAGCGTAAATCTCAACACAAGGTTGCACCAGAAGAAGATGATTTTGAGATAAAAAAGATCAAGATGGAACCGGTAAGACGTTCTCCCACAGGAAATTTTTAGCTGGACTATTTGGGGATTATGGAGAGCTATTACAGTCACTTGTGCGTCGGCTTTGCAGCTTTGGTTAAAGTTCTGCCTGCTAAGTACTATCATGCACATATCTCAGTAACCACTTATGATATTGACTTGAAATTTTGTTCATGTCTACAGGGGTGTCATATAATCAAGTCAGTTAACTCTTGTATAAATTTATTACAAATTATGGCCCTTGTTTGACTTTGAAAATTTGGTTAATGTTTTGCCTGCTAGGTACTATCATGCACATATTTCAGTAAACACTTATGAAATTGACTTGAAACTTTGTTAATGTCTCTTGGAGTGTCACACAGTCAAGTCAGATAACTCTTGTATAAACTTAGTGCAAATTATGGCCCTTGTTTGACTTTGAAAATTTGGTTTAAGTTTTGCCTGCTAGATACTAAATTTGGTTAAAGTTATGCCTGCTAGGTACTATCATGCACATATCTCAGTAACCACTTACGATATTGACTTTGAAACTTTGTTAATGTCTTAAGGGTTGTCACACAGTCAAGTCAGATAACTCTTGTATAAATTTAGTGCAAATTATGGCCCTTGTTTGACTTTGAAAATTTGGTTAAAGTTTTGCCTGCTAGGTACCTATCATGCACATATCTCAGTAACCACTTATGATATTGACTTGGAACTTTGTTAATGTGTAAAGGGGTGTCACACAGTCAAGACAGATAACTCTTTATGGTAGTTATATCAAACTTAGCAATAGTGTTCAGGGGTACATTTTGTACCAAACAATTAATTAACCAAAAATTTAATGTATAGTGCTAGATTTTGACTTTTTTGTGATTCAACTTTCCAAGTTTATACTTAATAGTTAGCAGAATTTTGTTTTGCTATTTTACTGATAAAAGTTTTGTTTTATTAGCAAGCACCCACAATAGTCAAGCTTGCTGTCTTATGGACAGCTCTTGTTTTACAAAGAGATACTGGTTATGGTCCTAGTTTTGAACACTTTTAGCACATACTTACTATAACTTGCAAACAAATCTTTATGAAATTTCACCTCGACCAAAAATTGGTTCCTCATGCTACTGAAGTTTTTTTGCTTACTCATAAAAAAGATTTAAGCTCACAAATGAGGCCCGACAGTGGGGTCACTAATGGAGGAAATGTTTTTTTTATTAAATTATAAACTAAAAAAAGTAAAACAGCAAGTATTTTGTAACTTGTCAGCTCAAAGTAAATGTATATTTCGGGTTCAATTACTTATGCAAAGCCAATACTGTGACGCCAGTGTTGATGAAGAAAATTGAAAAAGATAAAACATGCTTGATTTAAATTGATGGACAGATAGATTCTCTCTTTTTTAGCTCTCCTGGTTTTGCCAGGGTGAACTTTTCTAATTGATGATTGTCTGTCGTCCGTCAACATTTTGATTCAAATGACATCTCCTCTGAAACCACAAGGCCAATGTTGATAAAACTATACAGGAATGTTCCTTGCATGAAGCTGTACCAAAATTGTTCAAAGAATTCCATTCCATGCAGAACTCTGGTTGCTATGACAAGAAAAAGGAAAAACTTAAAAAATCTTCTTTTCTGAAACCACAAGGCCTAAAGCTTAGATATTTGGCATGTAGCATTGTCTAGTGGACTTCCACCAAGATTGTTCAAATTATGATCCCCAGATCAAAATTTACCCGCACGGGTGGTCACTCAGTTTTACATAGGCTTATATAGGAAAAACTTTAAAAATCTTCTCTGACACCACAAGGCCTAGAGCTTAGATATTTGGCATGTAGCATTGTCTAGTGGACCTCTACCAGGATTGTTCAAACTATGACCCCCGGAATAAAATTGACCCCGCATGGGGGGGGGGGGTCACTTAGTTTTACATAGGCTTATATAGGAAAAACTTTAAAAATCTTCTCTAAAACCACAAGGCCTAGAGCTTAGATATTTGGCATGTAGCATTGGCTAGTGGACCTCTACCAAGATTGTTCAAATTATGACCCCCAGATCAAAATTGACCCCGCACGGGGGGTCAGTTAGTTTAACATAGGCTTATATAGGAAAAAAATTTAAAATCTTCTTGTCTGAAACCACAAGGCCTAGAGCTTAGATACTTGGCATGTAGCCTTACCTAGTAGACCTCTACCAAGATTGTTCAAATTATAGCCCTTGGGTCAAAATTGACCTTGCGCCCGGGGGGTGGGGGGATCACTTGTTTTACAAAGATGTATATAGGAAAACCTATTTGGTATATAACATTGTCTAGTTATCTTCCACCAGGCAAGTGGACTTGTACCAAGGTGAGCGATATAGGGCCATCTTGGCCCTCTTGTCTTAGGTAAATACTCACATAGAGGTCTATTCGTTGAAATGCTGTTGTTGGCTTGGTTGAAATCAAAGGTCTGAACTTATGACAGCAGATTATTGACAAATATAACAAAATCAAGCATTTTAAACTGTGTCAGAATTAAAGGTTTTCCGAATTCAAGGACCATTTATAATTACAAGCTCTTATATTTGTGGAAAATAGAGTTAGTAAAGAAAGTTAATTCCTGGTTTCTGATGTGTTTCCTATCTCAGAATGTACCACTGATATTTCAGATATTTATGGTATTTGACAGCATAAATAGAAAATTAAAACACGCTGCTTTGATTTCAGAATAAGGATACCAGCCAGCTTACGGATCTCCAGGACCCCTCGAAAAAAAAGAAAAAATATCGAGAGAAATATAGACGTCTTGAATTACGTCATCTGTTTGCTCAGATTGAGAGGACTGTGTTCAAATATAACAGTAAAATGCAGCGTTACCGTGGAAAAATTCCGAAACATATGATACTACAAGAGGTAAGTACACATACATGTAGGTGTGCGGCTGGTGTTTCAGCTCAGAATAATACAAATTAAAAATACTTCGCAGAATTAGTGAGTTTGAGATGTGATTTAAACTTAAGTTTTTTTCAAGAGCATGAATCTAAATGAACTGTAGCGTAATCACTCTCTGTGCTTGAAGTATAATTTGTTATTACGCCTCAGTTTTATTGTCAATGTAAAACTCCTATGGACAGAGCAGTAAGTATTTTTACTGTTTCTTCTAAGATACCATATGACGGCTACAAAGGTGCTCTCAGCCATTTGACAGTTTTTACTGTCCACACCTTTCTATATTTTCAATATTTTAACAGTTGTATTGCAGCCTTATTTTGTAATGGTAAATACAAATGACTTGCAAGATCAAGGTAGCTGCCTTTCAATCAAGCATTGTTCTTACATGTATAATTTGTTAAATTTATTTAAGAATAACTCAATACTCAATACTTTAAAGCAAAACTGCTATTCACTCAATGTGGATTTATATTTTGGATATGAAAATTAAAGTAGCAAATAAAGTGATACAAATTATCGTTCCAGGCCTTGAATCTTCTAGCAGCTTTGACACGAAGGGAAGGAGAGCTGAAGGAATCTCTGCATGATGGCAAACAATATAAAGAAACTTTAGAAGCCCACTTAAAACAACAAATAGGTATTGTTTCTAGTGAATACCTTCACTTTTATTATTTTGACCAGCCAAGGAACAAACTCAAGCTTCTCTTATGTTCAGTGTATCAAGACGTTGTGCAGAACATGATCCAAACCATTTACGTCAAGATGAAGGTCATACTTAAGGGTCATCAGCTTTTCATGTCAGCTCAATATCTCTTGAAGATCTTACAAGATTTTTATCGAGCCCACTTGCGGTGAGCTTGATATAGTTGTTACTTTTGGTGGTTCGGTGTATGTGCGTGCGTCCGATTTTGTCCGTACCATAACTTTTTCATGCATGGAGAGATTTTGATGTTTCTTGGCACAAATATTCACCATCATGAGATGGAGTGTCATGCGCAAGAACCAGGTCCCTAGGTCTATGGTCAAGGTCACACTTGGAGGTTAGAGGTCAAATTCAAGAATGACTTTGTTCGGACCATATCTTTTTCATGCATGGAGGGATTTTAATTTAACTTGGCACAAATGTTCACCATCATGAGACAGAGTGTCATGGGCAAGAACCAGGTCCCTAGGTTTAAGGTCAAGGTCACATTTAGAGGTTAAAGTTCAAAGTCAAGAATATCTTTGTCTGGAGCATTTCTTCTTCATGCATGGAGGGACTTTGTTACTTTGTACAAATGCTCACCACCATGGGCTACCCTTGTTTTTAGAATTACTTCCCTTTGTTGTTACTATAAATAGCTTATATTGTAACTTTTTTATTACTGGCCGTAGAGAAAAATCGAGACCACTTTTCTGTGGTACAACATGCATGTTACATCCAATATTTAGGTGTATTTTGACCCATCTCTACTTGGTAAGGAGTTAGCCCTTTTGACATATGGCGGGCTCGACATGTTGCACGTGGGCATCTAGTTATGAAAGTTATGTCAAATGTTCATCCCATCAGGACAACATGCAAAAGCCATGTACCAATCCTGTCACCTCAAGGTCAGGATAACTCTAAGGGGCCATTGGATTCAGTTATGACCACTTTGTATCTATTATAACCATTGAAGGCTAGAAGGATTTTCATGAAAGTTTTGTCAAATGTTTATCTCATCAACAAGAAAGGTAGAACTTATGTTACAACCCTTTCAACTGTGGAGCCGCAATGGTCAAAGGGCCTGGTTTCGATCCCTACCATCGCCATGTCGATAGTGTCCTTAGGCAAGACACAAATATTTTCACATTGCCTTTCTCTCTTGGAGGTTGATCAAAACTGGAATGAGTCCCGAGAGCGATTAATAAAGTTGTAAGAACTTGTTTCGCAATCGAGAATAAATAAATTAGTATAAACTAACCCTGTCAGCTCATGGTAAAGGTTCCACTTAGGGATCATTCATTTTTTTGTGTGTCAGCACCATATCTTTTTAACTCTTTGAAGGATTTCATTGAAAGTGGGGACATATGTCATCTTACCAAAACTATATGCAGAACCCGTAAGCCAACCCTGTAGCTTAAGGTCAGGGTCACTTAGGGATCAAAGTTTATGAGAATATATTTCCAAAACCTCTGATAATTTTCATGAAAGTTGGGTCAAGATGTTACCTCATGGAGACCACCTTAACCCTTTCAAAGATTTAAATGAAAGTTTAATAGGTCAGATGTTCAAATAATTAATGTGACATGAAAAACATATGTTCTAACTGTGCAAGCTTAATGTCAAGGACACTGTTGATGGTCAAAGGTCATGAGACTATATCGAAAGCTCTTTGTAGGATTTTCATGAAACTTTGGTCAAATGTTCACTTTATCAAGATGATTGTCAAAATGTGTATTTTTGCTATAAGTATTAGTTATATGGTTATTGAGCTTCGGTAATGAGAGAAGCCATTTCTTGTGACAAGGCACATTTATACGGGTATTGTGATAACATGACATTTTTTGGGAAAAAACTGTTGTCATGAATTACTTTTTCAGATTCCTTTGTGAAATCTGGTGTACCAGAACCTATTATAAAAAACTTTCTGAAGAGTGTTGAAAAGTCATTTAACCCAGTGGCTGGAAAACAGAAGAAGAAAGTGCCACAGACGGCTTTACCAGAACCAATAGAAATAACAGATTCAGAGGAAAGTGACACTGCCCTTGATTATGATGCATTGACTCCTGCTAAAGTACAGTTAAATTGGACAAAACTAGTTGATGACCATTTGTGTTCATTAGATACAGACATGTTAGGTGCTAGTACCTGCCCTGATCTAAATTTGGTGGGATCCCCACAAATAGTAAAGGTAATCAGTGTTCATAAACATCAAGATTTGCTGAGGACACAAGCTGCTAGCTCATCAGTTGAGAAAGAGGCAGTGAAGGAGAATAGTAGTGCTAGCAAAGACATGCAGCCAGATATATCGGATGGTTGTAATTCTCAGGAAAAGAAGACTATGAAAGCAGTCACTGAACTAGAAATTATAACTGGTTCACCAATGACAAACGAACTGCAAGTTGGTTGTGCCTCTTCGCCATTAACTGTCGTAACGCATGGTCAGAAGTCATCAAGTGATGATGATGAAGTTCGCAGCTCTACTGGGGATGCCTTGATAGAGCATGATATACAGAATGAAATGTGGATTGACAATGAACGAGTAGAAGCCGTGTTGCACAAAAAGACAGCATAGCGTATGAACCTTCTAGAGAGAGAAGCGTTTAGGATTGTAGCTCGGTTCAAGCAATAAGAATGATCATATGAATAATATACGAAGTACTAATAGCAAAAAACATATCAGCGTAACAGAGAAGCTTACTTCTGTTTGCCGATACAGATTACAGAATGTGCCTAAAGTGCCATGCAAAACAATACTGTTGTTCCTTAGCTTATTTCTTTCACTGTTAATCAATTGCATAGAAATTAAGTGTGCTACATGTAGTGGAATTCACTAATTAATTCATGTGTAGCTACATTGTTATTGATAGTGTATTGTAAATCAGGGAAATGAATTTACTGTTTAATTTTTTGTTGTATTATATTATTACATATATCCATGATTGGTATATGTTTGATATCGACTACGGTCAATAGCCAACAATGAATGATTACTAATATTATATATATATACATGTATATGAAAGATCTGGGGTAAAGTGCTTCCATTTAAGGAGGGTGGATTATAGGCCAACTAATTGAGTACTGCAAATTTTGACAGTTTTGTATAAACTGTAATTCTTGCTTTCATTTTGTTACATCTTTTTTTTACAAGCTGTAAACTGAACAGGCTTTGAGCAGTACCTGAAAAGACTGCTTTTATGAAATATAAACTACTAAGGATTTCTGTGAAATTAAGATCTATTTCATTGTGAAAAGTAACAAAGGGCAGATGATTGTAAATATTTTCAATCTTTGTTTTCCAGAAATTTGTGTTCCTGCACCTTTAGTAATAGAAGTTTTCCCTTTTTTTTTCTTGCTTCTTCTGATATGTAAGTTGAAAAGAAGAAAGGCCATATTATTTTTCCTTTTTATGTAGCCTATAAATAACTGATTTTCATTGGTCACAGCTGTTTACCTGCTTTCAGAATATATTATCATGTAATGGGTCAAGTTACCCCTACAAGTAGATACTACAGTTGAATTTAAAACAAAACTTTTTCATCATCCTCATCACTGACTTCACAATATCAACGGATATTTATTGTTCACTATATGTTTACTGTTACATAGTTACTATTCGGGTATGACTAGTTAAGGGCTAAAGTCTGTTAGTTAATACACTGTACGGACAGAAATGTATGTTTTATGCATAAAATTGGATACATGTGCATGGGAAATTATTTATCGACCCTTTGGTTATGATGTGATTTCACCAACATAAAAGCTGTGTTTTCTATCTTGATTATTATCATGTAGTATCTATCACATGTATGGGTGAAGATTGTATGTTGTTAAAGCGCACATAATGCCAGAATTTCCAGAAATAAAGTATATAACTATTTGTTGTAATCAGAAATGGAAAAATAAATTTCAGTGTTTACCTTTCTAGAAAAATTGTCTGTGATACTCGGATGTTTGAATGTTGTCAGATGGCATAAATTTTTACAGGTAATAATTGCACTGTCTGCTCATTTGTTGGTTTGTTAGTATAGGATTTTAATCAAACAACACGCATCAGAAGTTGTAATGGACATTAACTTTGTCCTTAGTTCAAAGGTCAAGGTCTCCCTCAGTGCTCTAACCATCTAAATGAGAATAAAGCAACTTCTTTGCCCCAATTTTATTTAAAAGAAACGTAGTTCTTCCACTAAATTTCACAAACTTGTACAATGTTATTGAGATGGAGCCCAGTGCTAAAAATAGGCTTGAACCTTTTTTGTTGACTTGCCTCGTCAGGTCACTAACAGTGACAGCTGTTGTTGGGAAATGCTTTAAGTGTGTAGACAGGCACAATTGATTTTAGTTTTGTTATTTTAAGTTAAAGTAAAATCTATGGAAGGTATGTATTAGCATTGGTCAATGTAAATTTTGTTTACCTTCTACTTTGGCAGCTCATGAAATAGTTCACACTATGCTGAATGATTTGTTTCATATGGGGCTGTGTAATGTTTGACAAATTATCACTTTTATTAGCTCACCTGTGGCGCTATTACAATCACTCTCTGTCGTTCATCCATCCGTTCTTCACCCATTTCCTTCAAATGAGACCTCTAAAATTGTTGCTGAAAGTTGGCAGTGATATTCCTCCAAATTTGCCTCACCCCATGGTTCAATTGTCTTATAAAGTCTTTTATAAGGAAATACTTTTAAAATCTTCTTGCCCAAAACCATGAGGCCCAGAGCTTAGATAGTTATGTAGTATTGCAGAGTGGTCCTCTTTCAGGTTTTTTCAAAGTGTGCCATTGGTTTCTAAATTGTCCCTGTTTCAGGGTTCACTTGTTTTATATGGACTTTAGTAAGGAAATACCGAAAATATTGTGTACTTTCATTTTGTTATTTATGACCATATTATTGACCTTGTATAACGGCAAATGGTACTCAGGTGAACGATATAGGACCATCTTGGCCCACTTGTTCCTAGAACTCTTGTAGTGGGACATTCTTAGAAAAGAACAGGCTTTTTCTTAGGAGCAAGATGATGTATTCTGAGGTGTTTGTTATGTGTTTTACCTGTATATACCAGTTTGTATAATCTTTACATATGATGGTAAGGCTGATGATACCCATTTGGTTGTGACCTGGACCTCTGACACAGGACCACACTTTTCATTAGTACATGATTGTATATCTTGCCATCCATAATACAGTAACTATTCAAAATGGGAAAGTTTTTGGCTTCTATGTATTAGTTTTTTCATGAAGGAAGCTGGTATTTTACTTGCTATACAAACTTGTAACAAAGTTAACGTAGAAATCAACAAATGTACCTTCGTCTAACTTTTTTACTTCCAGACAATTGGAAATAGTTTTAAACTTGCAGGTGCCAGATGGATATGAGCTATGTGGCAGATTATTTCAAAAATGAATCCAAAAATAATCACAAGATGACTGGTAACAATTTAATGAAACTATTCTTATAACGGCAGCTACCTTCTGTGTAAATTTCATTTTTTGTATTCATCAAGTTCAGACAGGACATAATTAGCATACAGCAGAGCTTTAAACAAATCACATGAATTCATGTTCATCTTTATATGTGGTGACATGTATGTTTCAAATACATGTAAACTGCTGTAAATTGAGTCATTTTCACAAGACAAAAATTTTGCGATTTGTGACCAGAAACACTTGTTTGCGAAGTTATATTTGCAAAAGGAAAATTCTCCAATGGTAAATCTAGGTGAAATTTTTTGTGAGGTTTTTATTGGCTGAAATTTGTGAAAATTAACTAGCAGGTACAATTGCCTCTGTAACTCTGAATTATTACTGGTCTATGTAAGTTATCTGCCTAACTGTCTGTATGAAATACTTCCAATCTCTAAACTTTCACCTCAGGTACAACACAAATAACCATACTGATTACCCTTTACATTGGGGGGGGGGGGTGAAGAAGCCAGTTTTGTGGTTACATTTTATGACACTAGTTCTGATTTTTTCTGGCCTGCAAACCATTTCACAATGTCCGTGGCCAAATGTAGGTATAATGTTTTCATGAACTTTCCATGCTCACATAATTAGTTGGTTAATGTTAATTGTTTAGGTGCTTGTTTGGTTTGAGAAGTATGCTTTGAAATAGCTTGTCTTATTATTCCTGAATATCAGGATTATATGATTGCGGTTATTTGTATGCTTATGCTTTGGTTGATATGCACACATCTCCCTTAATCTGTCTTTGCAACTGTTGTTAATCGTTGATAAAATTTTGACTAGTACTGTAAACCAATTAATTTGCGTGCCATTTAATGTTCATGTTTTGCCAATGTCAGACAGTTTAGCTGATGTTTATATTTGTTTTTCAGAAAAAAGAAATAAAATAAAGTAAGGATAAATTATTATCTTATTCTAAAGATCACAGAAAACTGGCCTCAAATAATAAAGCGAAAAATAAACTGCAAGCTAAAGTTAGTTGGTTTACAGTAACCAGTTAAACTATAGGAGCTGCTATTGGAACAGTAAAATTTCTTGAATTTTATAATGTCTTATCAAAATGACCAGGTCTTCATGTAGTGGATCATGTCGACTCGCTTGACCACTTGTGTTCAAGCTGCTAAATTTCAAGAGGGTTATGTTTCTTATGAATTTCAAAAATGTTGGTTCTTTAATAGAATGGACGGTTCCAGTGTTTACATTAATATTAAAATTAATTCACTAGAATATCCAATGGCCACACTGGGACATCACATGTCCAATGAATGGCCTGGTTTGCACAAAAGAACCCGTGGGTTTGTTTGTGATATTGTTTGTTAGCAGTTGACCTAGGCATGAAAAGAAAATAATTCCTTAACAATACTTTGAGATAGACTTTAAAATTTGTCCTACAAAAGTGGAATGGTGTGTCTGATGCCCGTATGAAGCCTTTCCATTTCTGTATTCATAGTTTTCTGTATATACCTGTAACATTTTGCAAGTAGCCAGAAACTTTAATTATAGACCTGCAAACCTGTGACTGTTTTTGGTTCATCTTGCAGTAATTGGTTCTTGCAACTGAGTGCAGTAATTAATACTTCATAGATGTCAAAACTGCTTTTGGATAGTATTTTTTACATTTTTTAGCAGAATTTTTGGAACAGAGAAACAGAAGGGCACAGAGCACGTATAACTGTGTAACAATTCCTTGTTAATTCTGTTGTAAGATAAACACATTATAGTTCAGTTGTTTTTGTATTATGCGTCAATATTAAATGCTGTATAGATGTATAGCCGTTGACTAGTCTTGTTACCATGTTGTTAAACATTCTTTTGTCATTTTCAATGATCTACATTTTATTCCTTTGCTTATAAATAATTATAACAACATGAGATTATAAAAGATAAAAAAGTATTTCTTAAAAAGTTTTGTTGTGTTTTATTTCTTTGTATCTATGTCCAGTTGTGAATCAGATACTATGTTTGTAAGTAGTAGAGGCTACGCCAGGGTGAGCTTTTCTGATCAATGATTGTCCGTCGTACACCGTCCGTCAACATTTTGATTCAAATGACATCTCCTCTGAAACCTCTAGGCCAATGTTGATAAAACTACGCAGGAATGTTCCTTGCATGAAGCTCTACCAAAACTGTTCAAAGAATTCCATTCCATGCAGAACTCTGGTTGCTATGGCAACAAATAGGAAAAACTTTTAAAATCTTCTCTGAAACCACAAGGCCTAGAGCTTAGATATTTGGCATGTAGCATTGTCTAGTGGACCTCTACCAAGATTGTTAAAATTATGACCCCCGGATCAAAATTGACCCCGAGCGGGTGGGCACTTAGTTTTTGCATAGGCATATATAGGAAAAACTTTAAAAATCTTCTTCTCTGAAACCACAAGGCCTAGAGCTAAGATATTTGGCATGTAGCATTGTCTAGTGGACCTCTACAAAGACTGTTCAAATTATGACCCCCAGGTCAAAATTGATCTTGCGCGGGGGTGGTCACTTAGTTTTGCATAGGAATATATAGGAAAAACTTTAAAAATCTTCTTCTCTGAAACCACAAGGCCTAGAGCTTAGATATTTGGCATGTAGCATTGGCTAGTGGACCTCTACCAAGATTGTTCAAATTATGAGCCCCGGATCAAAATTGACCCCACACGGGGGGTCACTTAGTTTTATATAGGCTTATGTAGGAAAAACTTTTAAAAAATCTTCTTCTCTGAAACCACAAGGCCTAGAGCTTAGATTTTGGCATGTAGCATTGGCTAGTGGACCTCTACCAAGATTGTTCAAATTATGACCCTCGGATCAAAATTGACCCCGCACGGGGGTCACTTAGTGTTACATAGACTTTATATAGTAAAAACTTTTAAA
Source organism: Saxidomus purpurata (assembly GCA_022818135.1). Taxonomy (NCBI): domain Eukaryota; kingdom Metazoa; phylum Mollusca; class Bivalvia; order Venerida; family Veneridae; genus Saxidomus; species Saxidomus purpurata. The sequence goes on along the minus strand of JAFMSR010000008.1, from coordinate 40,196,669 downwards.
AATCTTCTTTCTTTGAAACCACAAGGCCTAGAGCTTAGATATTTGGCATGTAGCATTGGCTAGTGTACCTCCACCAAGTTTGTTCAAATTATGACCCCGGTCAAAATTGACCCCGCACCGGGGTCACTTAGTTTAACATAGGCTTATATAGGGAAAACTTTAAAAATCTTTTTCTCTGAAACCACAAGGCCTAGAGCATAGATAATTGGCATATAGCATTGCCTAGTGGACCTCTTCAAAGTTTGTTCAAATTATGCCCCTGGGGTCAAAATTGACTTTGCCCGGGGAGGGGGGGGGATCATTTGTTTTACAAAGGCGTATATTGGAAAACTTATTTGGTATATAACATTATCTAGTGATCTTCCACCAGGCAAGTGGACTTGTACCAAGGTGAGCGATATAGGGTCACTGGTCACTTATTCAATGACATTATTCATAGAAAAAATGAAAGACAGTCTGAAAGTGACAGCTACATGAACGAATGCAGTAAGGTATATCCATTGGATGACCTTTGATCTCTAAATGTGACCTTCACCTTAGGTAGGCTCAGTTGGCACATGGGTTCTTGCACATCAGGAGGAGATGAACATTTGATCCAAGTTAAAAGGTTTAGGAGATGCAGAGCTGATATGAAAAAATCAATGAAACTAAATTGTGACATTGATTTTGAGCCAATTGGGTTGAAAGCCAATGACACCTGCATGTGACATTGACCTTAAGTCGATGGATTGAAAACCAATGACACCTAAATATGCATTGACCTTGAATCAATGATGCTGAAAACCAATGACACTTAAATATGCATTGACCTTGAGCCAACTGGGTTGAAAACCAATGACACCTAAATATGGCATTGACCTTGAGCCAGTGATGCTGAAAGTAAATGACACCAAAATGTGAAATTGACATTTAGGTTGTAACATGGGTTCAGAATATTATCTTGAGATGTGCATTTGACCCAAGTTTCATTAAAATCTTTCCAAGTGTCAGAGATACAGCGGGGACACGAGTAACAAATGGCAGGTTAATGTGGCATTGACCTTGAGCCGGCGAGGCTGGAATTTGGAGTGAACGCTGTCTCGATGAAATGAACATTTGACAAGTTTCAAGAAAAATACTTCAGGAGTTTAGGGGTTATAGAGGGAACACGCAAACCAGTGACCCTGTATGTGACATTGACCTTGAGAAGGCGAAATTTGCATTTCATTTTGGTGATATCAACATTCATTAAAATCTTAAGAAGAGCTAGAGGTTGTGGACAATGACCACTTTATGTGGCTAAGTCGGAACACGAGTCCCTGAAGAGATGTACACTGAACTAATTTAAAAATGCTTTAAGGCGAAAAACCAATAAGCCTTGAGCGTGGCCTTGAATAGACGAGGTTTGAACAAGGGACCTGCACATCTTGAGATGAGCATCGACCATAATGTTAAGAAAAAACCTGCAAGGGATTTAGAAATTATAGAGCGGACACGAAGAAAACCTGAAGTGAGCTTACGTGATTGGAACATGGGTCACGGACGTTGTCTTTATGAGATGAACATTTAACCAAAATCTCAAAAAACGTTACATAATGAAACTTTCAACCGAGGTACAAACTAAAGTCTCTCCACTTACTAGTTACTAATCAATGCATAACACACATTCTCGCATTGTATCGGATCGCACTCGTTGAGTCACTCAATTCCTTAAAGAAGTCCATCAACCACTTTAATCCTTATTGCCGTAAACCTACCAACTTGCGCTGGCAAGATGTGCTTTTTATCGCCATCGGGAGAGGGTGGGGGTATAGAAATGGTCTCCATCCGTCCTTTCGCCGTACGTCCGTACGTAATATTTCCTGTCCGCTCCATATCTCTACACCTCCTTGAAGGCTTTTGATAAAACTCAGGTTCACGTCAACAAGAAGATGTCCAGAGCTTTTTAGCCATTTACACTGGCTCAGTATTTAAAGGTCACAACTTGAGGTCAAAGGTTTTAGTCTACTTTTTTCTGCCCGCTCCAATTCTCTTGAACCTTGAAAGATTTGCTCAAACTCAGGTTAACTGTTCACCTCATGGTGTGCAGAATCTATGAGCCGGTCACTCGATGTCAAGGTCACAAATTTAGGTCAAAGGTTTGAGTCTTTGAACATGTGTCCGCTCCCAATATCCTTAATCTATTGAAAGATTAGATGAGACTGAATCAGGTCAAATGTTCACCATTTCAAGACGATGGGCTATTCGTCGTTTCCAGGCAATTGGTAGAACCCATGATCTGGTCATGTTGTGTCAAGGTAAAACGAGTCTTGAAGCTCCTGTCTGCATAACCCTTTGAGTGATCTTGATTAAACTTTGGTCAAATGATTAATTTGCAGAACCGATGACCTGGGCACGCCGAATCAAGGTAAAGGTCACAACCTAAGGTCAAAGATTTGAATAAAACCGCTCCAAAAACCTCCACATCCCTACTTTATAGAGGCCAATGCTTTGACCGTTTGAACAGATCAGTACCTTTATTTGCCTTTAAGAAATCCACGCAATGCACCTCTGAGAGAGTTTGGCCCTTTTGCACAATAAGGCTGTTGGCTTTTCTCGTTTCGATGCTATTTGGATCCAGTATCTTACTTATATCCGTGACATCATCACGCTTTTATGCGTATTATGATTTTTCTTTAGAGGGCGCCACATTGTTCAATAACCAACAGTTTGCTAACTATTCCGCATTTCCCTGCCAACTTCATCAACAACGCTCCATTTAAGTATATATGTTAAAACCGTGGTGTTTCAAGTTTAGCTTTTGCAGGATACTTTTCAGTTGACGCAACGACAACAAACTACCATGCCGAAGTAGCAAATATCCAAGAATTTCATATCATTAACAATCATTTACAGCAACTATCCTCCCCATCAGAACACACACATAACAAAATTAAAAACCTTGACTTTTGAGGTAGGGACGTTGGTCTTGCATGTGACATGTCGTCTGCATGTGAACATGTGTGCCATATGAATTGAAAATCCATTCATGCATGGCAACAGTACAGTCCGGACACGGAAAAATAGAATGTCGGACATACGGACAGACTGCGCGATTTTAATATGGCCATCTTTGGCGCATAAAAAAGCATTATAACACTAAGAATAGAGGGTTTGTGCAGATTCATATATATTTTGTGATTAATCAAATTGTATTTTCATATACATTGTATTTGTTATAACTCATGCGTTTTTATTGTTCTAAGAGTGTAAACAATTGTTAAAGTTTTTTCTTTCTTTAACATATGATGGTTCGTGCCAACCTCTCCCAGGAAGTGCATTGTCGAAATATACTATCATGTGTAATTTATACTTAAAGGTACATTACTAACATCAATTCGAATATTCTTTTAACCTTGAATTGTAACAGGGTCTTCCCAGAAGGAAAAATATGACAAACTGCTATGAATGTGACCATATTGTGTTGAAAATTTGAGTGTAACAAAAGAATTAATAAATTATATTTTGCCTTTTCCAAAACGAAAGTAGGTTTTCCCGTTTTCAAATATCTTTAAAATTTTCCAGAAATCTTCCAGAGAGAGGCTGTAAATAGGAAGTACATTTATATAAATGAGCTTTATATAAATGAGCATGCCTATTTTGAATTATTACTGAAGAACTTTACTTCCAATGATGTGCAAAGTATGTGCCTGACTGTTTACAACATTCAATAAAGCGAACGTAGGACAAAAAGACCACCCAGGTCAATCTAAGGAAATACACAAATATTCACTCGTTTTTCTGCAGCAGTATTTCAAACAGGGAAATACTCCACGGCTATTGTAAAGTTTTAGAAGCCAGTTTAAAACTGTATTTCCTTGAAACAATTCCAGATCTAAAAGAAAATTCGATTTTGTGTTAGTAATGGACCTTTAAAATAGATCCGTGTTAAGAAAATGTCTTTCGTTTAGTCTTGAAACGATTCTTTTTGCTAAAAGTGCCTTTTCGTGATTTTGTACCAATCGCGTAGGCGCTTGAGTATCAGTAGTAAAGCGTCTATGTAAACCGGCGTCGTGGCAATTATCAACTTCCGGGTTTTGCAGCTGTACGATGGAAATCACGTTAACATCAGTTTTTAGTGTTCTTGCATTAATTGCTCTTATATGTTTAGTATTGGTTAGTAATTTCTTTTCTGTCTAAGTTTCAAAATACTTTTCATTTCCTCTTAAAACCAAATGAACACCAGGAAAAAAATTCTGATGCAACACCTGCAGTGGGAGGGGTATGGATTCATGTTGTCAAACTGAAGTCGCAACTTGTATGTAGCAAATAAGTTAGTTTTTTTTATAAAAAGGTTACCGCATTTAAACCTATACCCAAAGAGTTGGTTTAGACTGAATCAGTACCAGGTGAACTTTGTATAGATTAAAATATGCTTGTTCCATCCAAAGCGACATTAATTCCAGACGTTGGTAAGCCAACTAGCTATGGTATTTTGACTGTGGGATATTTGGATGCCCTGTTTCTAAATGTTTGCCAATTTTCGCCAATGTTATGTTAGAAATAAAATTGCTGTTTACTATTTGATTGTTTCAGCTTCTCAAGTTCTGAACTGTTCAGCATCATGTTTGCACACCTCAACAATTAACATGTTTGCAATGTAAATTTCATCTTTATTATACGCGTGTGGTTGACAGTTGACGTGCATAATAACATTTATAGAAATTGTAAAAAAACAATGTTTGGTTTTAAACATGTTAAACAGATTGGGGTACTTAAAAAAAGGACTCTTTTTTGGGGGGATGGGACTTTTTTTCCAGACAGAGGATTCATGGACTTTTTCTTTCAAAAACATGCAGAGGACCCTGTCTGATGCAATAGAGCTTTAAGTCTAATGTTGTCAGTCTGCTAAAATCAGCTAAATACATGCAATATTGGTTTCTTAAATAAGGCTTCTTATCCTGTTTGTCAGATATCCATTCATTAACTGCTTAGCCAACTGATTACAAAATCTGGGCACTCCTAATTCCTGCCGCATGTATTTGTTCCTATATTATGGATAGGTGTCGGACCACAAATTTTAATGCCATTCACAATACTGCCTCAGAATGGAATACTTTGCCCTGTAGAGTGATAGCAGGAATCGGCCGAGGGGGCAACTAGGGCAAAGAAGTCGCTCTCACATGCCTCACTTCGCTTATTCTGCAGATCAAAGTGAAATCAAAGTCGCCGCCGAAATTCCGATGACGTATTTTGACCTTTGACTCAATTAACTGTCTGGCGAGTAGTCAGCATAGAAAATATATACTAACTTGAATAAACAACACTTCCAACGAATCAATAATCATTCTGCCCTAAATACAGGATATTTGTTATCCCTTTCATTTATTGCCTCAGACGTCTGCCAAATTTTGACACATCTCCGTGTATTCAAAATGCACATGATACTTGCCACTTCAGTTTTTGTACACTGTTCATCCATCTAGTTAACAAAATTTTTTTGGTAAATTTCAGAAAAATCATGGTAGAAATGGGATTAAAAGCTATATCATTTGTGAACAATCTAGAGGCCTCATTTTACAATAATCCATCATGAAAGTTAATCTGTAAAATCAGGGTCCGTATATCCGGACCCTGGTAAAATCAATGCAGATGTGTCTCACTTCTCTCTGTTCCTAAAAACTTCTCCCTATTTTTCCAAGAGGGAGAAGTCACTTCTCCCTAAAATCTGAGTCTGGGCCGATCCCTGGTGATAGGTACATACAATATATTGCAGCATTATAGGAATTATATATTCATGTGTTGCATGTTACTAACAATACAGAAACAGAACCAGGAAGAATCTATAAAATTCAAATTCAAATAATTTAATTTCAGCTTGTGGTTGGCATTTATTTGACATCGAAGCCCTACCCATATCTAGGCAGATACAAGAGTGAAAAATTCTATGAGGATCCAGCTAAAAATGAGAAGTTCCATTTTCCAAGCATACATGATCCACCGAGCATGGATCTGTCAGTTATTGTGCCTGCATACTTTGAGGAGGAAAGATGTAAGTTTCAAGCAATTTTTATTGTTAATATTGAAGTTAAAAACCTGAACTTCAGCATATTAATCATCATTATGTGCTTCATCTTTTCATAAAATAAAAAATGAGTAAAATTTTTAAAATATATTATTTAACCCGGTAAAACTTATAAACTGGACTTAACAGACTTTCAGTTTAGTCACTCCCATTTGTTGTTCATATAGGTGCTCAATAAAAGTTCACTAGCATGACAAGTGGAGTAGACAATTGAATGGACAAGGCTTTCTTATCATGATATAGTAGTACAGTATAGATATACACTGACCTTAAAGGCATTACTGTCTTCATCCAGTGGGATTAGGGTTTAAGTAAACTGTAACTCTTAGTCTCTTACTTTGATTTGCAGTACCAGCCATGATGGATGAAGCCCTAGTATATCTAGAAGCTAGACAGGTAAAATATTTATTCAGATTTTGATTGTATAGTATGATAGTGTTAACAATGTGTATGACAATTTATATTCCTGGACAAACAAGAAATAATTTCAGATATTAGAGCCAAATGTGGCAGAAAATTAATGCTTCAGAGATTCTTTCTGGTTTTTGATTCTTGGAATTCATTTGTATATGATTTAGATAAGATTAGTACGGTCCTGATCTGATTCCTCTGTCACTGACTTGAAATCACTATAACCTCTCATAGATTGACGGTCATGGGTAATAGCCCTGCTACAGACCATGTCTCTTTACATGAAAAAGTTGGCAGCTTTTAACAGATTTAATAGTATTTATGTTTATTCTTCTTTCAGAAAAAGAACCCATCATTTAGCTATGAAATAATTGTGGTCAATGATGGTAGTACAGATAAAACTACAGAGGTATGTGTCTGCCATTTATACAATGAAGGTATTTTGAATCTTTCTCCTGCTGAAGTTTTTATGTTCTGATTGTAGCATAAATGGTAATTTTGTATAAAAGTTTACTTTCTCATATGAAATAATGTCCATTCTAGCAGTGTTCATCATCTAATAAACAATGATTTGGAGTGCTGATGTGCTGTAATTAAGCACAAAGGCCAGAAGCCTGAATGGTTTATTACTGTGCATCAGGATGACTAAGAGTTGTTTATTAGACAATAACAACGCTGAAAAGGATGTTATTTCAATTCTATCAGGACCAGATATAACAAAAGGTAAATAAATGCAAAGCGTTATTTTCTATGCTGATATTTTTTTTAATATCATGCGGCACAATATGTTTTAGTTCCTGTGTTGTTTATGGTATAATAATAATTTTCTAATTTTTCTACTCTTTGTACATTCATATAGAAACAAAATCTTGAGTCATGTTAGAATTGTATTTTAACTGCTGTATTTCTTTTGTTTAAATGGTTTCCATTATTTTTCAGACAGCATTAAAATACAGTAAGATTAATGGGACAGATAAGGTTAGAGTTCTCACTTTAGAGAAGAACAGAGGAAAAGGGGGAGCTATAAGACTGGTATGTTGTTATTTTCTTTTCCAATCAGATTAATGATCTGTGTAAGATATAAAAGGGGCATTCCCCAAATCTAACAGATTATTTTATCAAGATGTTAAAAATAGGCATAAAATACTAAATATTGGTACCTTGAAATTCTGTTCTTGAACAGTATTAAAGTCCCAGGGTCACTTTTAATTTACTGATATAAAAAAAACTAATTTTCTGATAGGATAATGATGGATCAGTTTTCTATTCACTTTAAAACAATGTTAACATATGCCTTCTTTTCATATTCAAGTCTGTTCTTCATGAAAAAGAGTTTATAGCTCTTTATAGCTCAACACTGCAATATCAGTGACAAAATACTGCGCTATATTACTAACATGTACCGGTACATAATGATTTCAAAAGTTAAGTTAGGAATGTTTTGGTACAAGTAAAGGTAATTTCCATTCGTAAGACGTCTTTCTTGGTAAAAATAAGATCTACTTGTAATTGTGCTCCTGTGACTTTAAAAGGAGTAATTATCGGAGAAGGAAGACATATTATGTTTGTCGAATAAATGACCTTGCATATTTTTACAGGGAATGTTTGTAGCCAGAGGGAGACAACTGCTGTTTGCTGATGCGGATGGTGCTAGTAAATTCAGTGATTTAGATAAATTAGAGAAAGAAATGTCCAAACAGAAAAACTCAGACAATATGGCAGTGATTTGTGGATCTAGAGCACATTTGGAGGAAGATTCTATAGCACATGTTAGTGACATGCCGTTTCACAGAGCGTCATGTTTTCAAACTGTTATAGATTCCTGGTGGGACTGTTGATATTTAGATGTATACAGCATCTCCAATCTATTTCTGTTTTTTAGCAACAAGGTCTTGGGATTACATCATGTTCATGTTTCCTGTACCAAGGGAAAGCATTTTATATACAGTATTTACTTTTAGTTCGTAGAGATATTGAAAACCATTAATGAGACATTAAAAACAGCCATTTATTATCATAGAACATTCTTATCTCACAAAAGATCTTGCCTTTATAAAATTATCAGCTTTGCCTGGTATATATAGATAGTTCAATTTTGATTGACGCTAGAAAATCTTACAGTGTGTGTCTCTCGAGTCGTAGGTCACATTGGACCATTTCTTTCCTGAGAAATTTGTGTGTATAAGTGCAATTTTAGAACCTAATAGTATAAAATAATGTTATATTATATAACAATGAATATGAGATGTTAAAGCACTGAACAATTTGAGTCTGATACTATTGTTTTATTGGATTGGTTTTTGAAAATAAAAAGAATTAAAAAGTACAAATACTAATGTGATGCTTTTTCATTTCAGAGGTCAATATTTAGGACATTTTTAATGTATGGGTTTCACTTCCTGGTGTATTTTCTATGTGTGAAAGGAGTCAAAGATACACAGTGTGGATTTAAGTTATTAACTAGAGAAGCATCTATTCTACTTTTCTCAAATTTACATGTAGAACGATGGTAAGTGAAAGTCTTCTTCCAATAGATACCAGTATATTACATACTCATTTATGTAGTCAGCTGTGGACTGAGAAGAAACATTTTAAGCGTCTTTTGGTTTAAAAATCGTTTATAGATTTAACACTGTTCAAAGTAGGCCAGAATTTTTAAACAAAAAATGGTATGGTTTCAAAATTTTAATTCAAAGTGTCCATTGCTTAATAAACTTATTCTAAGAGCAGTCTTTTGTTTAACAAATGAGAGACATGGGTCACAAAAGAAGAGCTTTAACTAATTCTTAGCTAATTAATTGTGTAGTTCTCATTATGCATAATTAATGACACTTACTTTATTTTTAATGAATTAGATGTTGAAAGGTTTCGGCGGTAGCAGACCTACGAAACAGGGATATATCTCAATTTAATGAAACCATCTCTTTTCTAGACTGCCACCAAAAATTCACCATTGCCATTTTAAAACTATTATTTAATTGATGATATATAGAGTAAAGGTTTTTGTCTTTCCATTGTCTAACTTAGCAAAATTAATGTGAAAGGGGCATCTTGAGTGAACTTTCTATAGTGAAGTAACCTTCTTCTGTATTTTTTCAGGGCATTTGATGTAGATTTATTATACCTAGCTCAGTCATTTAACATTCCAATAGGAGAAGTAGCAATATCATGGCAGGAAATAGAAGGTAAGAAGAAACTTCAACTTATCTGTTCATACAAACACATCCATTTACTCTCTTTAAAACATATCACATTCCATGGTCATTCCATGTACTCTTTTTAAAACTCAACACATTTCATGGTAATTCCATTTACTCTCTTTATAACTCAACACATTCCATGGGCATTCAATTTACTGTATAAATCAACACATTCCATGGTCATTCAATTTACTGTATAACTCAACACATTCCATGGGCATTTAATTTACTGTATAACTTAACACATTACATGGGCATTCAATTTACTGTATAACTCAACACATTACATGGTCACTCCATTTACTCTCTTTATAACTCAACACATTTCATTGTCACTCCATTTACTCTCTTTATAACTTCTTTTAAAGTTGAAATGATTTTTTTCTCAGTTAAATGGGTGAAATGCTGTATATAAAGTTTCTTATGCAAGTTCAATTAACAGTGAGAAGTGAATCTCAAACTGTGTTCCTTTCCCATGTTCTTTGGAAGCTAGTTATAGAAATATTACCTGAAAGCTTAACAGTCTTTTACAATTTAAATAACAAGTACATGTAGATACAAACTTTCATTTTAAGTTTGTTTTGGTAAAAAGAAACTCAAGCTATGCATAGCTATAAACAGACTTTGAATTTAGATCATTCTTTTGGAAAAACATCTGTTTAAATTTAGAAAAAGTATTTAAAAGTATTAATATACATGTAGATGATAGTTTGCTCATGCTACTAAAGTAAAACTCAGAAATGGACAGTACTGAACAGTGCATGTAAACAATGAGTGCTTATATGTTAAGAAAGTATAATTGTACATTTTGTTTTTACTTTATTTCCAGGTTCTAAAATGATACCAGTCTGGAGCTGGCTACAGATGGGTAGAGACTTGTTATTGATACGGCTGCGGTATCTTTTAGGTGCCTGGCGCATAAACAAAAATCCAAAATCAGAATAAAAACAGCGAAAACTGTGATGTCAAACGACATTTAATAAAAAAAAGTGTTCTGCTCCATTAGGAGAATTTATGCAGTAATGCTATGCAAATGCTGACCAGTTGAGTTAGGAACACAGACGTCAGTTGGGAATCTTGTGTCAGGACTTTTGACAGTATATGTTTCTTTTGAGAAATTCTAGATGTTGAAGCTAGGCGGATACCCATGGACTCTGCTGCCTAAAAGATATATAATGAATACAGACCTCTTTTCCACATACTATGTGTCAGAGAGTAGCACCAAATCAAAACTTTGAGCTTTACTTGCAAAAGTATTATAGTAAACAGTGATTAGGAACTGGTTTGTCCTTGTTTAAAACAGCTTTATCATATCCTGGTGTATATTTACATAGATCAAACATTTTTAACCAGGTTTTCCAAAGGAAAAATCCTGGTTATTAGATTGGGGTATGTCGGCGGGCGGGCGTAAACAATTTCTTCTGTGTGCAACTCCTCCTACATTTCTCAACGGATTTCAACCAAACTGTCATGAAGTGCCGTGGCGCATATTGTCGGGTTTTGTGATTTGGTCATTTTTGACAGAATTATGGCCCTTTGTTTTTTTTCACATGTAATTCTTCTGTTGGCAACTCCTCCTACATTTCTCAACGGATTTCAACCAAACTTTCACAGAAATATTGTCATGAAGTGCCCTGGCACATATTTTCCGGGTTTTGTGATTTGGTCATTTTTGACAGAATTATGGCCCTTTGTTTTTTTTCACATGTAATTCTTCTGTGCGCAACTCCTTCTACACTTCTCAAGGGATTTCAACCAAACTTTCACAGAATTATTGTCACCAAGTGCCCTGGCGCATATTGTCGGGGTTTTGTGATTTGATCATGTTTGACAGAATTATGGGCCTTTGTTTTTTTCCACATAATGTTATATATATAGAGAAATACTCTTCTGTGTGCAACTCCTACATTTCTCAAGGGATTTCAACCAAACTTTCACAGAACTATAATTGTGAACTAAAGAACTTTGAATATATAATGTTCTGCCCTGGCCTGGTCCATCCGTCCGTTAGCAATTTTGTGTCTCCTTATTTAAGTATATAAAAAGGGAGAATACTCTGTTATTACTGTCTATTTTTAGAATAGATTACCAGTCCTGTATACTTTGGAGTATTCTGTTACAGTAAGATGACAAAATTTCTCATGAGACCAGCGGTTCAAACCCCACACAGAGCAAGTTTTTTTGTTTTTTTTTGCCTGAATTATGTTATATATAGAAGAATACTGTCACGTGCCCACTTCCTCCTACATTTCTCAAGATATTTAAACCAAACTCTCGCACAACTGTTGTCATCAAGTGCCCTCGTGCATATTGTCTGGGTTTTGTGTTTGGATCAATTTTGCCTGAATTATGGCCCTTTGCTTTTTTTACACATGTAATATATAGAAGAAGACCTTTGTTTCTTTTTCACATTATGTATATCTACTGACTTTAAAACACATTTGCGGCTCGGCCAGCAGACTGGAAAATGAAAACCTGGTTTTGTGACAATTTCCTGTCACTTGTCTGCTATGTGTTTTGCATTCACGAAAAAGGACTGGACCAGAGTCACAGCATGTCTGTCTTACCATGTACTGTCACATCTGGACTGTTACCCTGGTATACAAATGTACCTGAATGTACTGTTGCATCTGGATAACAAAACAACAGTTTTACCTTCCTTCTTGACATGGCTTTATAAGGATCAAGATTGTGTTAAATTGGTATAAATTGTTTAGGCACTAGGTTTAGGTCAATGGGTCAAGGTCACAGTGACCTCTGTTGATACACGCTTCTTGATAACGTTCCAAAAGTTTTTCACAAAACTTATTCAGAACAGACCAGTCAGACCAGTAGAGTAATACTGGCCCTTATGGGCCTCTTGTTACGCACATTTATTTCTTTACACTGTACAGAAATTACTTTTAATTATCAATTAAAAGATTTATAAGTATTTAATGACAGTTTCGGATTTTATTAAGGGGTTGAAATATACATGATTATTGCACAATTGTTTTGGAGATATTAATATAGATCCATGTTCCTTTTCTTATATTGGTAGGGGATATTACGCTGCAATATTAACTGTAAAATTTCTTGTTTAAGCATGACAGTATTTCCATTTCTAAATTTTTTGCATGACCTCTAGAGCGTTATCACACTGTCGGTTTTCTGTGAAGAAATTTTCAATAAAAATAATAGGGATTTTAAAATTTATAGGACTTCACAGTAATTGGGTATCAGCTGAAGATATTTACAAGACAAAAAGTGCCCATGGTTGTAAGCATAGTGAGTCATTTCTGAAAATGATCAGGTTTTACTGTAAATTGGGTTAATTTCGTGTGGTGAAAATTGTGCAATTTTTGAGCAGACAGATTAATTCTCCAAAGGACAATTCTCTTAGAGTAAATGTGTGAAATGAATCTTATGCAAGAATTTTAATTAGCATAGTGGGAAATTTACAAAAACAGCAATTAAATCAAAACAAATATTACTAGATTTACAGTAAACTAATTTGAATTATTTTTTATGGAAAAGGAGTAAGGGCTTCATGTCACTAAAGTTGAATCAGAAGTCAGTTTAATATAAGTATTACTTTGCAGTGCACACAGTTCAAGGCATTACTCTTTGGAAAGTTGTCTATTACAAAAATTACCTACCTTTCAAAGGTGGAATGTGGAAGAGGTTATATTGTTATTGGATTGAAGGTATCTGTTACAATTGGATGTAGATTTCATTTGGGATGATCCCGAATCAGCTCTAGGCTAAATGTAGAAGTCTGACTTGGGTAGCTTAGATTCTGTGGGACTATTTTTAGTGGTCACAATCTTTTTTTTTATTTAAGCCTTAAATAATTAATCCAAAGGTTGTTTTCTTTACTTTTTTGTCCAGATTTTCTTTCATTTACATTTCTATGTTTGTGATTTTAATATTCATTCCCTGTAGGATTAATGCTTTCCTATTTGTAGCTTTGAAAAATATAACATAAACTGAACAATATTGATGTTTTCAGAATTGAAGATTTTCTAGACCTTATTATTATTATTATTATTATACAGGTTTGGGATAAAATTGTAAACCTGTTAAAATTGTTATCTTTTGCAAGTGCTCTTTTTGAAGTTTCATGTGCTTTGTATTTAAATTTTGGTGTTATTGAGAAAAATGTGATCTATTTATAGAGCATTATTCACTGCGGAGTGCTGGTCATCTAGTGTTTTACGAAAAATACGTCTTAAGACATTTACACTATGTAATCCATTTTAAATCTATTGAAGATTCTAATCAACCTACTTAATCAGATTTCAAAATCTGTGATTGTAAAGTCATAAATGTTTGTTTCTATTCAAATAACCAAAATATAAAATGTGGAATATTTGTTATTTCTTTTTCTGTTAATAATAATAAAGTATTCTTGTTTTTCGTAGTATGATTTTTTTCTCTCAACAAGATGCTCCTTTTTTACTTTATCCATCATAAAACAGGCTGTCTAGATGGAAACTCTTCAGTTTTTAGGGGACCTACAGTCAAAAATGTGCACTGCCTCTATGGTATTTTTTGAGGCTCCCATAGGGGTAACCCTGATTATCATCCCCATCATAGGCCTGGTACGGGTTTGGGAACATTCCCTACTATCCTTACGATAACAGAAGCATAATATAAGAGAAATTATACAGTTGCTTTCTTGAAGCCGCATACCCCTCATTGGTTCAAGCCCTGCTACCAACCATTTCTCTTTATGTGAGAAAATTGGCAGTGTCTTACAGGGATATTGTCTACTACTGGTATTTCCAGAGGAAACAATTGTTTAAACAAAATGCCAGTCTGTAAATAACTAAAATACTGTTGAAACAGATGGTAAACCCCAAAGACAAATAAACATCATGTGAAATTAATTGGAGACATGTTAACATATACAATTCAACAGTCCATCTGTCATTTCAAAATGTAACCTAAGTTGGCAATGTTTCTGTACTTACATTGTGTTAAAATGCAAGAATATTTATCTTAAGTACACCGATTTTATTGTAAAATGTAAATGCCAAATTGTCAAAAAATACACCATCTGTTACAGTTGTAGGAATGCAATAGTATTCAAAACGAATCATAATATAAAAAGTTTTCTGAGACTGGACGCAGAAAGTGCTAATCTGGCAAAAATTTAACAGGGGAGCTAGGGTGTTTGTCTCGGGGGGCAAAGAGGGTTTTGTTTTTGATCCCCATCCATGCTAAGTAGTGGTAGACATGATAATTCTTCATTGTCTCTCTCTTGGGGTTGATTCCATCTGGAGTGAGTCTCAAAAGTGAGTGATATAAGTTGTAAGAACTAGTTTCACAACCGAGAATAATCAAGTGGCCATGATAGCCCTGTATCGCTCACCTGAATGACATAACTACTCACAAAAAATATTCTGATATAATTTCCTAGGATTGAATGCAAAATGTGCCCGAAATGGTGTTTACACAAGCTTTTTCTTTGATTTGCCATGGTGACCTAGTTATTGACTGCAGGTTACCCAAATTCAAACTATCATGACAAACATTCTTACCAATACTCGTGCATATTGGGTATCAAATGTGGCCTCTATGAGTGTTAAAAAGACTTTCCTCTGATTTTACCATGTGACCTTTTTTTTTGACCCCATGTGACCCAGGTACAAACTTGGCCTAAAGATCATCGAGAGAATCATACTGACCAATTTTCATGATGATTGGGGGTCAAATGTGCCCCAAAGTGTTAATGAGGTTTTTCTTTGATTTACCACAGTGACCTAGATTTTGACCAAATATGACCCTTTTTTCGAACTAGACTTAGATGTCATCATGACAATCATTCTGACGAAAGTGAACAAAGACCCAATGAAAAATGCAGCCTCTGTCAAACAGTTTTCATATAATTTGACCTGGTGACCTAGTTTTTGACACAAGATGACCAATGTTGAAACTGTACCTAAATTTCACCAAGGCAGACATTCTGACCATGTTTCATGAAGATCCAGTGAAAATTGTAGCCTCTTTTGCATACACAAGACTAAACATGGACAAACAATGGACACCAGGAGATAATAATAGCTCACCTTGAGCTCTTTGTGCTCAGGTAAGCTAAAATGTTAATAACCGATGATGTGATGCTATGCAAAAAGCAGTGCTTTGAAGCAACATGAAAAATCTTCTGAGACATTCTCCTTCTTTGTGAAAGTCTGTTAACAGACAGGTTTTCCCCCATCATATGGCAAATGATCAAACAATTTAATGCACTTTAAACATTACTGTAGCAATCCTCAATTCTTTTTCTTTCCAGGAAATCGATTTTTCTAAGTATGCATTAACAAGTTTTTACAAACCTTAATAGTTTCTGGGTATCAGATCTGAAAACTATATATTCCTAAATTGCATTGGCAGAATTTTTCAATCTTTTTAGCTAATTCTTTTGGTTCAATTTTGTTAATTCAGAAATGCTATTCTAGGCTGTAGAGGACATGTTGTTGTAAGCTATAGATAACCAGATAACATCTGTACAGTCTTACAGTTAGATTAGATAATGCAAAGGTCGGAGGTTGTCAAATAACATCACTTTCGAATTACTCGGAAATCAGTGGCTTGCTAAAGGAATATCAGGCATTTTCAGGGTGCAGTAGAAACATGTGCAGTATATAAACAGGAAGCCAGGTATAATCACATGTGATAAAAGACATTCTATTCAGACAGGCATCCAGATATAATTCTTAACTTTCTGGAAATTAGAATCAAACATTAAATATTGAAAATCAATAAATGTACTTGAAGTGTATCAGAAAACCACATTGTTCAAAGCACTGTAATTAGATAATTCCCTCAAAGTACTGTTCCTTTAATCACATCCCTCTTACTTTGCAATACAGGCTGAACATTAACCTGTTAACAAACACCGTATGACAGACACTGGCTAGTGAGTGGTCACAATAGCTTACCCTGAGCATATGCTCGGGTAAACTATAAATTAGTATAAATTAAATATGAACAATTTAACATTAAGGGCCATAAGTATAAAATGTTTAGAGCGTAGGCAGGTTGTCAAACTTGCTAGAGATACTTTGCCCCTGAACACAACTGAACAGGATTTTAGAACATTGAACATTGGAGACTAAGGCTTCCAGAGGAAACAGTGCTTATTATACGCCCGAAGGGGACGTATTATGTTATCGCCTCGGTGTCCGTCTGTCCTTAGCATTTCCCTTCCGCTCTGTACCTTGAACCCCTTTGAAGGATTTAAGAAACCTGACACATGTTCCAGACTGAAGACGTGCGAAGCAATGTCGGTGGCTGGTTCAGGTCAAGGTCATCTTGGGTCAAAGGTCATATGTTTTGTTTCCCTTCCGCTCTGTACTCTTGAACCCGTGAAGGATTTGAAGAAACCTGACACAAATGTAACCAGGCTGAGATGCGTGCAGAAGCATGTTCCGGATGGCTGGTTCAAGGTCAAGGCCAACCAGGGTCAAGGTCTATGACTTTTTCCCTTCCGCTCTGTAACTCTTGAACCCCGTGAATGATTTTGTAGAAACCTGACACAAATGTTTACCAATTGAGGCGATGTGCAGAAGCCATGCCGGATGGCTCACTTCAAGGTCAAGGTCCCTTAGGGTCAAGCGCAAACTGTGTGGTATTGCTCTGCTTTGCTCTTGATTACGTGCTCTTGTTGCCCTTGAAATCAAATTGAAATCCTTCTCAGCTCATAGTCAAACGGTGAATTGCCTTGTCTGCTCTATAGTTCTAGCAGGTTTACAAACAAGACTGCCATTGAGTGCCTCCGGCACAGTTGCTTATTTAGATTATAGTAGTAACTCCAGTGTCTGGAAAGACATTGCTGCTTTTCCAAGATGTTATGCTTCAAAACATTGTGACAAGCTTCAGTCAAAATGACATTGAAATTGTTCAAGTACATTGTACAAGAGTGGACATCTTTGGTTGACACCACTTGCCACATGTGATCCTAAAATATATCCTGCCAAGAGATAGGCACATAATGCCTTCTAAAGAAATACAGCAGTACAGCATCTTTAAGATAAAGTGGGTATCCGTCTTGCAATAAAATGTACTGTACAATAACCATGAGTTTTGATATGTTAACCACAGATCTCTGAGATACCTTCATGAAAAAAGTAGGCAGCTTCTTGCAGCAGAACTGATCCACTGACTTGTCCTAGAAAAGGCAATATTTAGGGTAGACTGCAAGATGTAGATTAATATCAGAGTGCACTGAAAGCAGTCATAAACTCGATTTGAGATAAGACAGACAGACAGACAGCAGCTATATCCTCCCACTGTAGAGGTTCTTTTTATAAAGGAATGTTGAAGGAAAATAATTGGTATTTGGAAGCAGGTTTGTTGCAATACGTAATTTTTTCTGTTCTCAAACTTTACAATGAATTACATATTCTCAGCCTAGAACTAAAGTGCTGTACATATAATTTATCAATTTTAGCTACCATGTGCACAGTGGACCAATGCATTTACGCTAAAAATGATCATCAGGGTCCAGCATGTTCAATATTATTTTAAGTCAAATTTTTAGTGTCATTTCATAGATCTCTAAGGGATTTCTACCATTTATTATGTCTGCAATTCCAAGAACCTTGAATGAACATGCTATTGGATGTTTTATGCTGGTGTGTCATCTGTAGAGTTGACTAGGGCTGTCGAGAGCTCAAATTATGCTTCTTAGAATCTTGGGATATAATTTAAGACATTTGGGTCACACCGATATAACACAAGTTTTGCATTGGTTCTATTGTTTAGGTGAACAGCTAACCCCAATCCAGCAAGAGGTCTAGGATATACGGAATGCTACAGAACACTGACAGATGGACAGACAGAGCAGTTGTAACATGGGTTCTGCACATCTTGATGAAGTGAACATCTGATGAGAATCTGGCAAGAGGTCTAAGAGAGATGGAGTGGACACAAAGTGTGAAGTACTATCCTATCCTGTTAAATTTTGACCTTGACGCAGCACAGTACACTGTTGCAATGTCTTGCATGATGATGCCATCAGGTGAACATCTGACTCCAGTTTTATAAAAATATGGCAGTGGGTCCAAGCAGGAAATGCACAGTACTTACCTTTTAAATGGCATAGTAATTATGACATGGGTGGCTGCACGTCATCTCAATGTGTACATTTGCGGCAGGGGATAACAAAAACATGAACACAAAACATCTGGTTAAAATGGATATATAAATAAGAAAACATATTGATAAAAAATGTTTTTAATTGGATCTATAAGTAATATCAATACTTTCTAAAATCATTGAATGTGGATGTGTAAACACAGTAGAAAATGACAGATATGTATTCTGATTACGTACAACAACAGACAACAACCTTTAGGTATAAAAATAAATCCTATAATACAAGCATTTGTCAGCTATCACTCCCACTACACTTTTATAATTTACCATCTTTTACACATCAAGCTACTTTCAGTTGATTTTTTAGCATACATGATGCCAGACTTGCATCAAACAGGTAATTTGGTTCTAGCCAAGTTTCTTGGACATGCTGTAAAAGAGTTGTTCGAAAAGCTAAACAGCTGATGTTAGTTACATGCATGTATAAATGACAAATTACAATAAATCATAATCACTACTGAATTATATACAATGTTGGGTGGCCAGAACCATCTGATTAAAATGGTCAGTACTTGCTGTTTAGTCTAGGGTACATTTCTCGGGTTGATCACAAATCTATTGTATCTGCCTCTATTTTTATATGCAGATACAATAGTTTCGCGATCAACCCTCGATTTGTAGTTAGTTCTGGTCAACTGAATATTTTCTATTTTTTGTGTCCTTTAGAACCAAAGTAACATATCCAATTAAGAATTCAAATATAGAAAATATAGTAATTCAAATACATAGGGTTTATAGAAGGGTATACAATGTACTCTGCTAATTCTACTGTTCCATACCTCCAAACTGAAGTAAATATGGTACATGTGAAGGTTGTTTTGTCAGTACTGGTCAAAATATCTTTTTCTATTATTGCAAAAAACAGACACAACTAAATACTAACTGCCAATGTTTTCTGTTTATATTATGATGATTAAACTGTAAAGAAATAATGAGGCCAAAAAAAGGAAGTCTATTTCCTGTAACTCTACCGACCCTCCTTTTTTATCCCAGACCCAAAAGTTTTTATGACCCTGAAAAAAAATTGCATCTAGAAAGTTTCTATTTTTATGGAATTTGGCGTTGCCTGTGATTAAAAAGCATTTTTTATTGGTTTCTTCCATAAATATTACATCAAAGACCTAGTAATAGCTGAATACTGCTATGGGTACCCATCAAATTACAAAATCACATAAAAAAAAAAAATTCCATACCTACCGGCCCATCTTTCTTCCAGCATGTTACAGGAAACGTACTTTTTTTAGGCCTGACAATATAGGGAGTAACAAAGTGATATGAGTGGATATTAGACATATATTTACTAATGGTTTTAACCTGTATTTAACACTGACAGGGTCAAAACTGACCAACCAAGTACCAACATTGATTATATATATGTAACTCCCCAGCCTGTCAAAACGCAAGCAGTTGATTAGAGAATAAAATTTCTCCGAACACAGAGTCGATCTCTATTTTGATTTCAGATAAAGCCATTGGTCCATGAAGTGTTTACTGCAGTAATTGTTACCAGTCAGCATCTTGCATGAGAAAATTCATTGTTTCCGACTCATTCATTCCGTCATTTTATACATACATTCACTTTCCTGAATTATGCTTTCTTTATCACAGAATCTTGTTAGCCAACAGGCTGAGCAAACATCCCAGTAGAAATGAAAACCTGGTACATGGAATCAGTGCACTTGCTCCATTGCAATAATACGTGTTACATGTGCAAACGGTTGCTGAGATTCCGAGATGATTACTTTTACCACAACTTTCTTCTGATGTGTAAGGAACGCAACCTCTGGTCACTTCTACAACCTCCCTGGAACCTTCAGCTGAATAAGAAAGTGCATCTTTTAATAACCAGTCAAAATGCAGACAGTCCCCTTCTGTCATTTAATGAATTATATTGGGTGGCACCAGGATAGGCCACAGGACCCTTTCAATCAGGGAAAAAATGATGATTCTTTCTTTTTACTGAAATCTGAGACTTGTGAAAGTTTTTACATGATTTTATCAGACTAAAATAACATTCACTTAGCTCTGTGACTTAGACTCTGGCCGAATAATACAGCACTCTGACATGGGTTGCTTAGGGTCAACTCGATTAGCTAAAGTGGACATATTTTAGTCATCACTACACTGAATTGGTCAACTCGCACGTTAAAACAGTCAACTTTCTTTTTGTATCAACTAACACATGTACCTTGTGTTTCAAAACTGATATTTCAAGGTGAAAGTCAGTATTGTCAATTGTTAGTAAGCTGCTTTTATCATAAACCAGTGATATGTAAGTGTTAAAAAAATAAAATTTATGATTGGAATCTTATAGAAGTTATGTCTCTTTTTTTTTTTTTAACTTTCTCTGTCCATGCAAGAAAGTAAGTTACTAAGTAATGGTTTTTCCATTCAAGAAGTAACTAAGTCTGGTCTCAAACTTCAGTTAACTGTTACTGTCACTTGCATCTGAAATTCCATTACCTTGATAAATAACTTCACTGACAGAAAATTAAAGTGTTCTACATAAGTCAATATACAACCTAAGTATTAACAAATTTTAATGAGCGTTCTACAATCCTAATTACTACTGTCTCCAGAGGCCTATTGTAGTCTTAAAGAACACCAAATTTGAGTTTTTATTCTGAAATAAAACATATTTTTTACTGTCATTAACATGAATGAAAATACATACAATCTTGAAAGCTCCCGTTATTCATTATTTTAGTAACCCTAAAAACGAATGATCCTGATAAGGTCAACGAAAGTTGACTTTTTTCAAACATTCTCTTCATTTCTTCCATTTTCTGATACAATTTTGCAAAATAAGAGCAAAATAAAGTATTTCAATGCAAATATTTAATGATAATTGATACAAAAAAAACTATTATCTCAAATGATATTGCATAAAAAGTTTAAGAAGCAGTTGACTTTTGAAAAAAAATCAGGTACGAGTTGACCAATTCAGGTACTTAGATGACTAAGGTTCGAGTTGACTTAGGTACGAGTTGACTGGTTACCCATGGGTTAGGGTAAGATTAGCTAAAGTGGACATATTTTCACACACACACACAAATTTCTTTTTTGTGATCATACATAACACATGTACATGGGCGCTATGGCACACTGGTCATATGTTCATCTTGCGATTGGAGGCAGGAGTTTGATCCTCACCAGTGACATGTAGTGTTAGTATACTCAGACATGATTGTCAATCCCACATTGTATCTCTTCGAAATTGATTCCTTTCACATTTCGTCCCAAGAGTGATTAAAATAAGTTATAAGAACTAATAGTTTTTCCATCAAGAATAAATAAGTTGGTATAAATCAAAATTTATGAAGCATTTAAACATTATCACGGACCTATATACACATGGATTGGCAACTTCCGAAAATCGATAATGCGATATCGTAGTAAATGTTACCCATCATGCTTTCCATGTGCTCGGTTTTTTGGAAATTTTCCGATTTGTGATATGTCGCCAGGTGCCGCCATGACTTTACAAAATTTTCAACAAACAAAATCGATAACAGTTCATCTTTAAGAAAATATTTTAGCTTGGAATAAGACAAAGTTGCATAAACAAAGAAAAATACAAACTATTGAGCCATACATATTGAAGTAGACACGATTCAATTTGATTTATTGTTCACGTTTTCCCGATAAGTTCCAAGATGGAGGACGGCGAGAAGCTTCATTCTACATCACGCTGACAAAGTTTCCAACATACAAAATCGATAAAAGTTACTGTACGCATTACGAAAAACAGATACAGGTTGGAATGAGACTGATGTTACTTAAATAAAAAAACAAAACTATTGAGCAATAAATATTTAAGAAGACACGATTGAATTTGATTATTTTTCAAGATGGAGGACAGGTGGACGCTGGCAGTTTCCGATTTCGGCAAACCTCGGATATTGTCCATCGATGCTAAAATCTCGCCATACGCGATAAAAAGGTTGAACTTGTATAGAAGATACGGGAGTTGCCAATCCATGTGTATATAGGTCCGTGACATTATCATTTAATCTTACTGACTGATGATTACAGTGTTCTGCCTGGGTTAATATCACAAACCTCAGGTGTTCATCTAAATCATAGTTTTTATTTTCTGTATATACTGTCCCCTTCCAGATTACTACATTAATCAGTGTTAAAGATACAAACAAAACATTTGAGTTTTTATTTAAGCAAATGAATAGTTTCTTACTGCAAACAGCAATAAATACATACATCTTAAGCCTCTAGTTTTACGACAAGTTCCCTCACAGGTTGATGCCTGATCAGAGGTCAATCGAAAGTCATCTCCACATTTATCTGCATTTAGACCCCCACCAGTTTGGCAAATATAACACCTAGTCTCACCCTTACATGCTGAAACAAAGAAATAATCAAACTGAAAATGTATGTAACTTTTGTAAGAAGCTGTGAGTCTTGAAAATTTGTCATCATATTGTATACAACTTAGATAGTTTTTGGATGAGCCCTTTCTGAGGTTTGATAACTACAAAACTATCAGATAAAAAAACAACTGGTCAAACCAACAGGCCGAATGAATTCCCCACTCTATAACCTTGATTAACTCACTATATAGCCAATATTTAACAGTTTAAGTATGCTTTGCCAAAAGGTCTGGCCATGGCCACATCGTCGACGACAGTCAATCTCATGTTATGAGAAAAGGTGTAAGTACTATGATGAATATGTGAAATATCAACTACACCTTTTCATGTCAGTACTTCATATATGTATCAAATATTTTCAAATGCCAAAAATTGTCAAAGGGCTACACATTTTTGTGTGGAAGTCCGAATTTTATGATGGGGGGATCCGCCCTCACGTTTTCTAAGTGCTTGAACCATTACCTGTTAGTGTCAGAAGAAAGATAAACAGAATCACGTAGCCATTCATTTTACGAGTTCTTGCGATGGAGCATCATAAATCTTTTATTTTTCAAATTGTTTACTTCCGCGTATTTGTTGTTGTTGTCGCATTAACGGAGGTTGCGTTTTATTTACACTCCATGAGAATTTAGATTCCATATGCTGAGACCCTCTGTATTTTTTGCGGCGCTATTTATTTTCCCGTTAGTAATCGCAGCTTTCGCAGGTACTTGATGTACACATTTCTAGTGTTCTGAAATGTGTTGACTTTATGCTAAATGTTTTATCATTAAAAAAAAGTGACGTTTGATTTATGTCGCGTGACTTTACAAATCCAACAGATTAATATGAAAATAGGCCAAACCTATATCGGGCGAAAGCATAACAGTAACTTCTTTTTAAAAATGTTACGAATTTCCAGGGCCCAGGGCACATGTAATGTAGAGGCTAATGGGGTATTATTTTGCCTTGTACATGTTATATTGACTGACTCGAGTGCCTGTGGCCCAGCGGTCGCAAAAACGTTTGAAGTTACGAAAATTATTGATATCGAATATCCATTGAATCATGAATCAAGGTGTTGACTGCTAAAAGAAATGTTACTACTTTTATCGCGTAACAAGAAAGGGTATCAAACTTTAGGAATGTGTACATAAATAGAATCTCTTTACATTTCCAAAGTACAAACCTGCATTAAACGGAAATGTTTTGCATTTTTTCAAAACAAAAATGGCTGACATATAATGACGTCACATAAATGACGTCATTTGCCAATCGGAACACCTCGGCAGAATGCTTCGTTTGATGGAATCTGCCGAGGACTTCCAATTGGTCATTTGCAGCGGAAGTTAAAAAACGGTGCATCGTTATAAGTATGTTTTCGTATCGTCCATGTGCGGACAATTTGAAATCTTCCATGGGTAATCACAAATCACATAATTAATTGCTTTCAGTATTCAAGTAAATACTCGTACATACGTTTACCTATGGTCGGGCTTCGCCCGAAGGGCGCTTCGCGCCCTGCGTTCTTCCGCCCGTATTATTTTTGTTCAGTTTCTTCATCATCATAACAACAACAACTTTATTTGCATTAAACATTTTACAAAAATGTTATAGCAACAATGGTATACTAATTGAATGAACACATGACAACAAATCGTATGTGTATAAATATTTTCGTGTAGCATTAATTAATTGAACCTGAACTTAACTGTTGAACAACAATTATGCTGAATACTTGTTGGAAAAAGATATCTCTGTTTTACTGATAAGTTGAATTAGTTTTGTGTTTATCTATCATATTATCTACCATTTCTCAATTTTGATGCAAAATATATAAACTTTGCTACGCATTCTACTGTTCTTTTTGCTATTTGTGACATGAGGTTTTCAAATTTTTAACCAGGTTTTCCGAAGGAAAAATCCTGGTTATTAGATTGGGGTATGTCGGCGGGCGGGCGGGTCGGCGGGTGGGCGGGCGTAAACAATTTCTTCTGTGCGCAACTCCTCCTACATTTCTCAACGGATTTCAACCAAACTTTCACAGAAGTATTGTCATGAAGTGCCCTGGCGCATATTGTCGGGGTTTTGTGATTCGGTCATTTTTGACAGAATTATGGCCCTTTGTTTTTTTCACATATGTAATTCTTCTGTGCGCAACTCCTCCTACATTTCTCAACGGATTTCAACCAAACTTTCACAGTAGTATTGTCATGAAGTGCCCTGGCGCATATTGTCCGGGTTTTGTGATTTGGTCATTTTTGACAGAATTATGGCCCTTTGTTTTTTTCACATATGTAATTCTTCTGTGCGCAACTCCTTCTAGACTTCTCAAGGGATTTCAACCAAACTTTCACAGAATTATTGTCACCAAGTGCCCTGGCGCATATTGTCGGGGTTTTGTGATTTGATCATTTTTGACAGAATTATGGGCCTTTGTTTTTTTCCACATAATGTAATATATATAGAGAAATACTCTTCTGTGTGCAACTCATACATTTCTCAAGGGATTTCAACCAAACTTTAACAGAATTATAATTGTTAACTAAAGAATATTGAATACATAATGTTCAGCCCCTGGTCGTCCGTCCGTCCGTCCGTTAGCAATTTTGTGTCTCCTTATTTAAGTATATATAAAAGGGAGAATACTCTGTTATTATAAAAGGGAGAATACTCTGTTATTACTGTCTATTTTTAGAATAGATTACCAGTCCTGTATACTTTGGAGTATTCTGTTACAGTAAGATGACAAAATTTCTCATGAGACCAGCGGTTCAAACCCCACACAGAGCAAGTGTTTTTTTCTTTTTTCTTTTTTTTTTATAATTTTGCCCTGAATTATGGCCCTTTGTTTTTTTCCACATATGTTATATATAGAAGAATACATTTGCGCTCGGCCAGCAGACTGGAAAATGAAAACCTGGTTTTGTGACAATTTCCTGTCACTTGTTTAATATTGGGCCACTGACAATAATTAAAAAAAAATATTTTCGTCTCAATTTTCTGTAGTTTGGACAAACTAGAATAAAGTGATATTCATTTTCCACACAATTCATGTTACAATTTTGACACTTTCTATCGGTTCTTGGCAAATTTAAAGATCTTCCGGTTTCTATCATTAAATCATGTGAAGAAAGTCTAAATCTACTTACTAGGACAATTCTGTATTTCTTTTCTGTTATACAATCTAAGTATCTTTCTAGTTTGAAATCGTGTTTGAAAATGGAGTATATCATCAATCTGTTCGAGTTATTAATGTTAGAGTACCAAGTCTGGTGATCGATACATGTCTAATATTCTTTGTTTAATTGGATTAATCATAAGCAGACTTCTTTCGACCCACCAAAGCTTAAAAGTTCACCAAGTCCAAATGATAATTTGATAATGTGTCAAAGTGTCAATACGTCAAGTCGCGTAAAATTTGTTACATTGGCACCGAATCAATAAGTGACTCATCGTGAATTCTGCCGTGCCGTATATGGCGGTAGAATATCGCGCAGTAAACTGGCAGATTATAATGGCTAAAAATAGTAAGTGTATCATACATGTTTTGTTTGTTTCTAAATTTAGACATTACCAGGTATTTTTAAATAGGCAAACAACCTAGACTTCGTCTATTTCCGGATACACAAGTGTTATAAGCAGAACTAAAGAACACTTTCATTAAGACAGTCATATTGTGTTCATAAGACATATGGTAAATGTGTATGCATGTTAATATATTACTAACTTTAGTGGATTTATAAAGCTGTACTAACAGGCATATTGGGCCTACTTTCTTTTTTCAACGAAGTAGATATAATATAGTATATATACAACAATATGGCGACCAACACGGAGAACGAAACTGAAACTAGCAAGATTTGCAGCCGTATTAGTGACATTGATATCAACAATGGCCAAGAAGAAGGTGCTAGACTAACAGAAAATCCAGATTTGAAGGAGCCAGTCGACAACAATGACACAGACAAGGAACTGAAAGAAGTAACGAACATTACAAGAGAGGATTTAAAGTTACCGGACTGTTTTAAAGGGAAAATGGCCTTTGTCTTACGCAATGTGTTTAGTGTTGAGGTAAATATTAATAGTTTTATTACATTCAGATTGTTTATAGTACCGGCCGACTGTCTCTGAGATATCTCCCCGGATGCCTAGACTCCTGGTAGGCGTAGGCCAAAGTTGAATTTAAGGGACAGATGCAGATACAACTTGTTCTATTCTGTATCGGTGACAGACACTGGACAGTGTCTGTCACCGATACAGAATAGAACAGAACATATATTTTATTTTAGATTTGAACCACTTAGGTTCATTATCATACATGTAGGCCTATAACATACAGTCAAAAACAGTCAAAACAAGTATAATATCTAGACGTTTTTCGAGGATGAATCAATAACAGTAATTTACAAAAGACATGTTACGCTAATGAGTGATGTTAAGAGCGTGTTTACGAATCTCTAATGCTTTACCAATATAGTTGCACAAGTTAACTAAAACTTTCCTCCGTGTACTATTTAACAATTGTATACTAACACTGAACACTGAAGGCCTTGTATATAATACTTTGGAATGAATGATTTTCGCATGTCTTTGAACTTATCACACACAATAACAAAATGGTACTCGTCTTCCACGTCATTTTTCTCACATAACTGTCATATTCTTTCATTTCTTTTAAGTCTATTTCTTCCATATCTAGCACTTTCTACTCTTAGCTTATGAGCTGATATTCTCAATCTAGTAAGCAGATATCTGCATCTATTGTATTTAGTCAAATCTAGATAGTCTTCATATTTAAATTCCCGTTTCAATTCTTTATACACTGTCAGGCAATTGTTTGAAGTAAGATTTTCCTGCCATTCTTGTACAAAACAATTTATTAGTCTTTGCTTGAAAATCAATATAAAGGTCTTTGGGTTTACTATTTCTGGATTTTCCCATTTGTATCCATAGCCATACCTATACATCAAGTTTTTAACACCGAGAGACCAATTTGTTTTGCCGTTAAAACAGTCATTTACAGAAAGTGCATATACTGTATTTATTAAACAATTTTTTGATTCTAATACATGAAACCAATATTTCAACACTTAGGTATATCTGTTTATATACAATGGGTAGCACGGTCCGAGTTCACCGTACACTCCTGCATTACTTGTTGACAGTTTAACATTAAATTTTAAAATTCTTTTGCAAAAACATAAATGAATACGTTCTAGCTCTTTTGATTTCGAGTTACCCCATATTTCACAAGAATAACTGAAGATTGAAGCCACGAAAGCATCGAACAACTGACGGTATGTTTTTAAGCTAGAGTTAAAATTCTTGATTTTATTCAACAACAAATTCCTTGCCTTCAACGCTTTACCACATAACATCACCTGGTTATAGTTAAATGACCCTGACGAACTAAGCACAACACCCAGATAATTAAATTCTGTCACAATGGTTAACATTTTCCCATCATAAGACCATTGCTCGTCTCTTGTCAGTTGTCCTCGTTTCTTAAAAACCATAACTTTAGTGTTTTCAGTGTTAACGCCCATTTGTCACAATACGTCTTAAGCATGTCAAAACTATTTTGTAAGTCATCCGGTGTTTCAGCCAATAATGCCATGTCATCCGCATACAGTAGGAGAATAATAGTTTTTATCTCTTATTGTGAGACCACTTTCAGGACGTGATTCCAAAAACAACTCGAGGTCCTCCACGAAAAGGGAGTATAACAGAGGCGAGCATATCTCTCCCTGTTTCAACCCAACAGCTATTTCCATGAAATCAGAATATTTCTGACAGTGTCGGACTCGGCACTTAACCTGTTCGTACATTTCTCTGACGATTTTTAGCATTTTACCATTTATTCCTAGATTGTTTAGTTTATCCCATAGTGCGTTTCTGTACACAGAATCAAAATATTTTTGCATGTCAATTAGATACACGTGAGACTACCTATTGGTTTCTAACCATTTCAACTCTACATGGCTGGGAAACACTGAAAATAGTTTCTAAAATTTCCAGTGCCTCAGCCGAGAATCGAACCGGCACCCCCTTCTGTTAACATTTTTAATTAGCTGAATCACAGAGAGCTGGCACGATGCTAGGATGATGTTATGATGGTATATATACCGGTCTTTCAGTCATACCAAGTCAAAGGATGCATTATACGATAAATGTTAAATAGAACACATGTATTGTGAGTGTTTTTTTGTATTAGATACAAAAAAAAACCCCAAAGAAAACATTGTATAATTTTTATCGGCAATTGTTAAAGTCATTTGTCTTATAGAACCTTCTCCGATTCACTGTTATAATATATTTTAAGTCACTGGCATTTTAACTGATAATATGTCGAGTTTCGGTCACACGTGAATCTATGATTATGATCCAAACTGATTAAATCTTTGTACGCTGCTACAAATGTGTTAGTTTGACAGTTATCACATGATTCTACGTTGTCACCAACACAAGATAAATTCGTTTCGGCTTTGTTATTGTGGCGAAAAAAGAGTAGTTGTTGAATTATAAGCAAACTATGTGTAGTTTGTTTCTGAACTGAGACTTACGCTATATTCAGATAATCTATTGTGACAAAAAAGTTAAAATGAATATTTTTTGGCGAAATTGTTGTCATTGCGAACACAAATAAATCTGGCAGTTTTGTAAAGGAATGCAGTTTTTTTATCATTTACCTGGTCACTAACTTATGGTTTCATGTGATGGGTGATCGAGTAATACGGATCCAGACGGGAAAGACTAAGCGGTAGCGTAATAGGGACCTAGTCGTTGGTATCTAGCAATTAAAAATGTAACTTTATGTAAAAAAGGAGAAATATTTTGGCTTATATTGCGGGTGCAAAGGCCTGTGACATCTGCCTCCGGCATACTTGTTACAAAGTCAAAACATTGATTTCAGGAATGCAAAGACTATATAAAGAAAACAGAGAAGAAGGGGTACGCGGAGGCCCTCGTTAACGTTGGCTTTGGAAGGTAATTATTGTCATAACGACAGGTTGAATCAAAATCACGTATATGTTTTGTATATGAAATATAAATGAAAGACTGCAAAAACATGTATGTAAGCCTTGGCGCATTCGTAGCGCGTTGATATATAATTATATATATTATATATTTATACCCCCAAAACGAGTTTAGGGGGTATATGGAGTCACCGGTGGTTGGTCGGTCGGTCGGTCGGTCGGTCGGGCGGTCTGTTGCTTTTCCTTGTCCGGAGCATAACTTGAAAACTACTAGTTGGAATTCAATACAACTTCATACAATGGTCAAGCACATTGAGAGGAAGTGCAGTGCACAAGAACTATAACTCCATCTTCACTAATTACGAGTTATTGCCCTTTGTTACTTTTCCTTGTCCGGAGCATAACTTGAAAACTACAAGTTGGAATTCAATACAACTTCATACAATGGTCAAGCACTTGAGAGGAAGTGCAGTGCACAAGAACCATAACTCCATCTTGACTAATTACAGAGATATTGCCCTTTGTTACTTTTTCCTTTGTCCGGAGCATAACTTGAAAACTACTGGTTGGAATTCAATACCACTTCATACAATGATCAAGCACACTCAGAGGAAGTGCGTGTACAAGAACTATAACTCTATCTTGAGTATTTACTGAGTTATTGCCCTTTGTTACTTTTTCCTTGTCCGGAGCATAACTTGAAAACTACTGGTTGGAATTCAATACAACTTCATACAATGGTCAAGCACTTTGAGAGGAAGTGCAGTGCACAAGAACTATAACTCCATCTTCACTAATTACAGAGTTATTGCCCTTTGTTACTTTTCCTTGTCCCGAGCATAACTTGAAAACTACAAGTTGGAATTCATACAACTTCATACAATGATCAGCACACTCAGAGGAAGTGCAGTGTACAAGAACTATAACTCTATCTTGAGTATTTACTGAGTTATTGCCCTTTGCTCTTTTCCTTGTCCGAAGCATAACTTGAAAACTACTAGTTGGAATTCAGTACAACCTCATACAATGGTCAAGTACATTTAGAGGAAGTGCAGTGCACAGGAACCATAACTCCATCTTGACTCATTACAGAGTTATTACCCTTTTGTTACTTTTTCCTTGTCCGGAGCATAACTTGAAAACTTCTGGTTGGAATTCAATACAACTTCATACAATGGTCAGCACAGTGAGAGGGAGTGCAGTGCACGGAACCATAACTCCATCTTGACTAATTACAGTGTTATTGCCCTTTGTTACTTTTCCCTGTCTGGAGCATTTTTCGAAAAACTACTGGTTGGAATTCAATACAACTTCATACAATGGTCAAGCACAATGAGAGGAACTGCTAAGAACAATATCTCTTTTTAGTTTGTTTGCAAGGTATTATGTTACTACGAACTTCTTCAGTTTATAAAGCAATCCTTTTGGGGGTATTAATCACATTTAGTGATAGCTCTAGTTTTAAGGGTTATAGGCCTAAGCTTATTAAAAAAAGTCTTTGATCTTGTGTTGGTTTTCGTGTTCATGTATAAATAAATTTTTCGTGTAGTATATTATAAGATCTGTTTACAAACACTTACATTTATTTCACGCAGACAGCGTATGATAAAAGATGTAAGAAACAACACGAGATGTATATGGGATTCCTTTGAGGAAGCCGACAGAATCTGGCAGCGTATAAAACAACATGTACCAGATACTTGGGATAAAAGAAAAGTCATGGGATTAAACGAGAGGTAATGCAACTAAAATTTAGAATAAGTTGCTCATCATGCAGTTAGTTTTTTGCCATCCACATGTATAATTCTACTAGGTAAGCTATCTAAGCCTGGTGTAGTGGGGGTATATACTAGATGTCGCTCCGTTGTACGTAATAATAGAATGTATTGAATGAGAGAAAAGTCTCAAAAATATGATATCTTTACACTTGGTAGTTTTTATCAGAAAGAACAGAATCTGCATCAAATTGGTTAGAAACCCAGAGGTAGTGTCGCGTGTATCGGTGCTATACACTGATCATGTAAACGAACCAAGGGGTCTATTCGTTAAGAGGTAGGGTCTGGTACCCGGATTCCCTTGAATCTATCTGCCTCTTCAAGTCAAACTGCGCCTGTCAGGAGTTTTGTCGGTTTCACAGGGGGGTTATAAACAAGAAAAACCTGTATCGGGGAGCATTCACGATATTACCGACTGTCAGATTTATTCACGTATTAGAAGTCGTTGACATAAGCCGAAACAGGTACAGTACGTCTGTATTATTGTTGGTATAGCAGATTGACTGTGTCTTGCCTGACAGGATATGCAGCAATAGCCCTTATATAGTATATGATGAAAACTAGAAAGGCGTTGAATTAACATATTAAAATATGAAATTGTTTTGAAAAATAGAATAATTTAGCTTACATAGGTGATGCATTATACAAGTTGGTATTACATGAACTGTAAACATTTCTAGGCTGAGGTTCTTGAAATACGACAATGGTGAATATTTTGCTCCCCATATGGACGGCACGTACCAGAGGGAAAATGGCGAAAGAAGCTATGTTACTATACAGTTATATCTGAACGAGGTGAGTTGTCACATTATGTAAGATTAAATTAAAATTCGTTGAAACTCTGAACTTTCATTCTGAAGCTTTAATTTTGTGGTTCACTAATTAATACATGTATACTTTTAGATTCACAATTATTAATATTTCAGTCAATGTATCTAGATCTATTTTTATTCAGGGGTTTAAAGGCGGTAGTACAACATTTATGAATTATGCCGAGAAAGAAAGGATAGAAGTTGTTCCCGAAACAGGTAAATAAGATCCTTAAAATGTCCTTTCAAGTGCATTGCCATGAGTGTAACAACAAAATGAACGAATATATATTTAATATAAAATGACTTGCGAAAAACGATATATATAACATATAAAAACATTTTTCTTAAGCACCTATTCCGTTGACAAGTTGAAAATTGGGGTTAAAATGTTATAAAATCAGAAAAAGATTTAAATACATTTTGCGATTTTCTTATATTTTGAAATACATTTTACGCATTGATGAACTGCACAATGTTATTTAAAATGACATTATGCGCATATTACTGCACAAAGTGTATTTTTGGAGACAGTTTTATAAAGGCAATATTTGGTTGCTGTGCATTTAAATGTGTTAAATAAATGATTATGCCGCATTAGTTTTTGAAGTTGGTGCTTTAGATATAAAAAAAATCGGACTGATAAAATGATAGTTGAATGCGTCGTTGTTGATGTTGGTAGAGATTTCGGCAGTGAAAGGGAAGCAACTCCTGCATGCAGTTGTTCTTTTCTTAAATTGACTCTCCCAGTCAAATAAGAAAATCAATATTTGGAAAGTTATTATTTCATACTGGTAGCAGGAAGAGTTTGGTGTATTGGGTTAAAAGTTAATATTTCCTCTACACTTTCGACACACACCATTTTCAGCTGGGTTTTTACTTGAAAAAAATGCGCATAATGTCACTTTAAACTTCGTGCAAACTTTAGTATACAATATGTTACTTATATCACAATGTACGGTATTTTAACAGGCATGATACTAGTGTTCCAGCACGACATAATGCACGAAGGTTCCAAGCTCATCAAAGGAAGAAAATACACTATGAGGACAGACGTCATGTATAGTGCAAAATCCATCGCAAAAGGCAATTGATAGTGTGTTTAAACAGATGTTTTACGCCTTATAAAATTATTTTACTTGATCAGAATTTCTTTGAAAACAAAAACTTCAGGAAAAATCAAACCTGTTCAAATGACGCTGTGACAAACTATTGTCGTCAGTGTGCACGTCACTTCCGTGGAGCAATCTTTTCTGTACCAGAGCCCTTTTTTCCTACAAGTATGGCCTTCTCTATCATTTATTTGAGCCGCCTTTGTGTAGTGGTAACGCGTCATGTTCGGAAGACCCTGGTTCGATTCCCAAAAGTGCCCAGGTAGTGGTAGTGCTCAAGTAGTGGTAGTGTCCTTAGGTAAGGCGCATATAATTCCACATTGCTTTTTTTCTCTCTCTCCGAAATTGGCGCCATCTGGAGTGAGTCTCGAGAGCGATTAATCTAAGTTGTAAGAACTTGTTTTGCATATTAGTATAAATTACACATTTTAGCCTTTGGAAACTTGTAGAATCTTTATATTCGACATTTTCATGAGAGGCAAACACAGGATACATTTATTTCATTACGTCCTTTTGTGACTCATTACGCAGATAAAATGCCAATCATTTGTTGTCGTTGCTATGTTTTGAAATCCTGAACTACTGTGATGTGATAAATAATTGTTGTGCAATACAGTTGTTGATTTTAATGAATAAAAAAATAGATATCAAAGTTTGCGTTTTTGTCTTAGGATACACTGGGTCTAAATTATACTCAGTTTGTATGTCTCCCCTTTCCATAATGTGTTTTGCCTTGCCGTCTCTCCATACGTCCGTCCGTCCATCTGTCTGCATTACCTAGTCCATACTTCATCTCCAAAAGCCCTGGTTCGATTCCCAATTCTCATCTGGATTAGGTGCTAACATCTATCAACACCATGAAACAGGCAATTGAGTCATAGCATATGCTAGCAGAAGCTTGACAAAGTCAGAAAAAAAAATTCCCAGCTTTCAAACTCGGAGTTTTTGGCGTTAAAATGGTCAATCACAGACAAGTTCAGTGATTATTTAACAGAAATTCACTTTAAAGTTTACGCAGATAACAGTAACCCGTTAACCCATATCTTAACAACTGCAAAAATAGATGCTGCTGGACAACGATGGGCTTCGGCACTAGCTGGATACAACTTCGATTTCATTTATATTAGTAAAAACACTGATGCCGATGCCATGTGACGTTATTCATATGAAAAAGCTTAAGACTCAGATGGTGAATACATCAGAATAGCCAATGTCACAGTAAAAGCTAGATGCAGTTACACACAAAGTGAACCATGCATTGGTATATTGCCAGCTGCTGCAATAAACATAATAGAAAACACTACAAGTTGTGTTTAATAAATGACGAATGCCCCAAAAGAGTTGTCTCACAGTCTGTTACCTCGACCTGGCGCAAGACACATTCTTTCCACGTGATGAACATTTTTTCCAATTTATTTTAAAATGCTTCAATGTATAATGGAGTTACAATTCGGACATGAACACGTGCATGTATCCTACAGTATTCTAAATATCTGACCTCTAACTGTGACCTTGACCTTCGAGGTGTCATCTCCATGTGCTCAACACATTGTGCAATGTAATTTTACAATATTTCCATGTATGAGATAGTTACTTTGTATACAGGATTCCGTGACATTTAAACTCTAAGTGCGACCTTGACCTTTGAGGTAGGGACGTGGTTCTCGTACGCGACACAACGTCTTGATGTGCTGAACATTTGTGCAAAGTTATTTTTAAATCCTTCAATGCATGACAAAGTGACAGTCCGGACACGGAAAAGATGCAAGGACGGATACACAAACAAAGGAACAGACAGTGCGATTTTAATATGCCGACCTTTGGGAACATTAAAAAGACATCAAAAGTAACGTGCACTCAAGTAATCTCAGAAATGGCTGGGACAGCAGCAATCTTGGAATGCGTATTTTTGGAAGTGTTTGCTATGTGACCTATATTCCTCTATATGATGCATGCCTGATTAGATCGCACAGAAACGGCGTAGGTCCCAGGGGTTGGATTCCACGTTTTGTATTGCTGTCTTGACATAAGAAGCGATGGCCATTTTATACTCGATATGATATATCTAGGATATTTGTTTGTATTGAGGGGATATGGAATATATCTCACCGAGAAGTGATACAATTGTAATATTTTCACGAGTGCGAAGCACGAGTTAAAATGTGAAAATTGTATCACTTTGTCAGAGTTATATAGGGAAATCTTTAAATGAAATCTTCTGTCTTTAACTGCAAGTCACAGAGCTTTGACTTGAGGTGTGTAACATTGGCTAGTGGACCGCTACCAATTTGTCAAATTATGGCCCTGGGGTTTAAATTGGCCCCTCACTATGGGTTTCTTAATAATTATCTTTATATGTAAATATTTGAAACTTTAAAAACCACGCGGTCCAGATCTTAGATATTGTGCATGTATCATTGTCTAGTGGTCCTCAACTAAGGTTGTCCAAATATGCCTCTTGAGTCACAATTGACCATACCTTGGGTGTCATATGTCAGTTTACTTAGACTATATGTGAGAATATGTAAAAAATACTTTGTTGGAAAAAAATGACCCAACTTTTCAAAACAATTTTACAAATCTGGGGTCAAGGTCACTGTTAAAAATATATAACAAGTCACAGTTACTACAAAGAAAAAACACAAACATTTCATGGTCAAAACCTTTGATGGACATATTTTGAGCGAACTTGCGTACATTGCAATGTGTGAGTTCATATCTTGATGTTTGTGT